>CM033271.1:21008113-21583044 GCA_019343175.1 Oedothorax gibbosus
AGGAAAATATATATTAGTCCCAGACGTACAAATTCATAATAAGTCAAATGTTTTCCAAAGCAAGAAATTACATTAAGGCACATTTATGTATGTCTACTGCCATTATAAAGATTCACAATAATTTAATATAAAAATGGGAAATTCTAAAAGTATTAAATTCAATCTTTACTACTTACTTAAACTCTACTTAATCAAATTCTCAATCTTTATTACTGGGGTTTCATTATGTCTAAATGATAAAATTGGGAAAATAATGTATCAAAGCTACATACAACTGAATCAAACCAATGATTACATTTTATTAATCAACCTTCCCCCACTACATTCCCAAGCCTTTAAAATAAACACAACAGAAGGCACAATCGACAAGACGTCTTTTTCTAGTGCGTGTTAGTGCAGCAGTGCAGTTATAAAAAGAGCCACTACCTGTAGCACAGCCACCCCCACAGAAACTCCCGCCACCGGAACCAGATTAGCTTCTATCCACTCCTCACCGGCTCGTAAGCAGCCCTTTTCATAGATCACGGTGGACTTATCACCTGTCTGTTACCGGTTAAAAGAGGGTTAGTGTATACAGTCACCAGAAGAATGAGATATTATAGGAAGCAGGACACTGAATTTGTATCAGCAACATAAATATAGAATGGACTGTTGATTTAATGTAAAAAAATACTTTGAGGAGTGCTCCAAGGAAAGAAACTGGCTAAATCTGTAATTTGGCAAGAAAAGTTGCTAGGTTTCATAATTTATCGCTTCTGTTCCCTTTTAGAACTCTTTTATGCTATTAGATTGGCTGTCTTTTATATTTGTGTTTCAAAGGTCATTGTGGAATTTTTTTAAATGGTCATAATCATGTAACTTGACCCTATTTAATGGGGGTCACTCTTTAGATTACATATTTGATAATGCACAGTAAACACTATTTATAATCTCTTATTTGTATTCAATATGTATGTTTTTTTTAGTCCTTAGAGGGATGTGCAAAATGATCAAAGGTGTGAACATGTTATTACTGAATGACCGAATTTAAATTCTCACCTTATTAATGTTTAAAAATGTATTTAAAAAAATATATTTCTATAGTAAATGTTTTTATGACACTCCTTAGTACTTTACATATATCCCATTAATATCCTATTAACTTTACAATAATATCCCATTAGAAAGTTGATATATTAAAAGGCACCTCATACCATAGAGCAAGATATTTTAAATATAAGCATGTATATTAAGAAAGATGATAACAGTATATTAAAAAAGATAATGAAAAGCAACAAATATAATACATGTAAACAAATTATTAACAGAAGGGAAAAAATTAAATTGTGCTAAGCAAGCTAAGACTAATATATATTTATTACATATATAACTGATATTTATAAATTTCAATGCCAGAACAAATTTTAAACTAAGTTGGTTTTTATTATAAGTATAAAATCAGATTGTGTTAATTAGGTATTTTATTGCTTTAAAAATAAATATCTAATATGTTAAGTAACTTATGGATGTTAAATTTAAAAGTCTCACAAACAAATGTTAAATACTAAAATATTCAAACTTTTAAGAACAAATAAAAAATTCTATTGTCATTAGTTAAAAACTTCCAGTTTTACAAATAATTGAAGATGTTTTATGCGTTTGAGAAAGTAAAATATTTCTTTCAAATATGTACTAGCATTCAAATAATAATTTAACAAAATTGTTTAATTATAAACCCTTCTTTCATCAATAGAAAAATATAGTTTTAATAAATTTTTATGGACTGTTAAACAGAGCATCAGAGAACACCTTCACATGTTTACTCGGACGATAGTTTTTTTTTTATATTGGAAAAAATATAAAACACAAAGGGGAAAAAAACTAGAAAGTTTAGACACCAATTTGACTTTTCTATTAAATTTCTTGTTATAATAATCATAAATAGACATAATAATTCAATGCATCGATAAATTATTTAAATGTAAGAAGGCGACTTTAAATAAACAATGTTCAAAATCTGGCAAATAAAATATATCGTCTTATAAGTCAAAGTTTAATACATTTTAGGAGTTAAAGTTAAGTGTTACTTTATACACACAAATTTCTAGCAAAATAAAAAATTATCACACATTCAAGCAAGGCATAAACAAAAATTTAAAACTTACATAATCTTGTTTCCTTACATCATAACCACATTGTTTGTTCTTTATAACCTCCTAAAAAGACAATTTATACGTTAAAACTTTTCTAAATATTATATCATGTTAATTTTTTTTATATATAACTATATTGTAAGTTAATGGGTGTATTTAACTTTAATTTATATTGAACATTAACTAGGTTAAATCAGATTACAGTTAATCTTTTTACACCTATAATAGTTTTCATTTGTCTGATAATATACGAAAACACCTTCAATCAATATTAACAGAAATTGTTCAAAAAGTATTTCAACAAGTTTCCCAAATTCCAATTTCTTTTCAATATAATTTGTAAACAAATTGAAGTATATTTGACACATGTTTCATTTAAATCAACTAACCACATTTATAACTAAATATCAATAAACAAATTTAATTTTGACATAGAACTTACATTGGGTTGCTGTTTACAACAAGAAAATGGAACCCCACAAGCTTCTCTGCTGCCAACATCCACACTTGAACAATTAAAGTAAACATTCATGTCCCAGTCTTTTGGCCCCTCAATTCCACAGCATTCCAACTATAATAAATACAATTTGATACAAAATAATGAAAGTTCAAAAGATTCCTAACATTCTGTTTCAATGTTTTCTAACAGATTAAAAGAAAGTGAAAAGTTTTTTTTCCCCTCTCAAACATAAACACTTGAGAGTATTTTTTTTTTTGTTGCACAGCATGGAAAGCAGCTCAGTGTAGATTAAGATTTGACATGTGTTAGGTCATAAAGACAAATAATTTTTATTTTTAATGAAAAAGGCTAAAATAATGCCATTAAAATAAAATTTATTAATAAAAAGGTTTTCAATATAATGTTAAAAAAAATTAATAATAAATAGCTATGTAAATAATTAAAAAATATTTGCAGTTTTTTAAATCAAATGACAGATGATTTCACCGAGTTTTACATCTCTAAACCTGTGCAGATTTCAGAACATGTTAGATTTTAGGTTGGCAAGATTTTCCAACTCTCCTCTGTAAATAATCCTTCTAAAAATTACTGCGGTTTTTAACCTACCCATTGTTCTTGTATCCAGTCGATGAGATTCTGTCGATCTGGATCTTCTCGATAATGAACTATAAATGCTTGGAATCCATTGGTTGCTTGATTTTTAATCTAAAAGACAAACCAAGTAATATATTAAAAACTAAAAAGAATTTAAATTAAGTTATCTAAAATTGTCTTAGTATAATTAATAATATTTAATTTAACAAACTTTACTTTTAAAAATCTAAAGTAAGTCTGAAGACTGGGATTTCTTAAAAATATGACTAATTTTTCCTGATTTAAAACCAAACTGGTCGAAAGATCATCAAGTATTTGATTGGCAAGAAAATAATCAAATCAGTCTAGTAATGTTTATATAAAAAAACATCAAAATTTCCCAGCAGTTATAAAACTAAATTATTTTTCAAAGTTGTTTCAATTTTTTTTCACTGACTATTTTCTATTATAAATAATCAGACTATTTTTACTATTGATAAAATGAGTGAGGATATCACCTACATGTAGTAAAAATCCTGCCCAATTTTACACCAATGGTTGCATAAACTTAACTACACATTTGAATACTTTAGGACTTAATTTAACTTTAGCCAAAACACATTGTCAATACTCAATAATTCAAAGTACCCACACACACACACACACACACACAGGGGACTTCTAAAAATATTCGACTTATCCAAAGTTCGAGTTATCGAAGTTACCTCCCATTCCTCTTTACAGGCACTTAAGATGGGTTTTCCATGTTTGAAATGGTTTGATATTTGCCACAGTACTATAGATGTACGCATTTCAATTTTTTAATAGCCTATGTAAACGACAAGAGAAGAATGGGGTGAAAATGCTTATAGAAACTACAAAATTTGGCCTCATTACATATTAATTAGTATACACACCATGTAAATCTCATTTGAAAAAAGCTGTTATTTCTTGTTTGTATTTGTTTAAGGTTGTTGGCATTCACAAAGTCACCTAATTTTTAACACACTTAGGGTGTTGTCTGTACTGAATTGTGTTTTTTACTGGGCAAATCTATTACAAAAACTTCCACTTAGATGTTCACTTCGAGTTATTGAGATAGTTTTTTAAAGAAAAGTATAGAAATGTTTCGGGACTTGATTTAAAGTTCGAGTTAGCGGATTATTCTACTTAAAGGAAGTCGAGTTATCGAGGTTTGACTAATTAAAATCTTATTTTTAATACCACGGTGGCACAAAAATATCAACATTTATAAAGTTCTATTAGTATGCTGTAACCAGACGATATTCCACATTCTCCCCTCCCTCGTATTGAGCTATCAATGCCATCTAGTGAACTGTAATGTTTCAGGTAAAGGTAATATTAAGTCAGCCGTCAAAAGTCGAAATGGGTTAGACATGTTTTGCTAACCCTCAGTTCATTAATTTTGTGTTCTGATTTCTGTTTGTTTTGAGAATGTGAGTAACCTTTGAAAGTTATTAAATTATGTTACACATTTTGTCGCATTTTGTCATCTTTTCAAGAACCCCGGTTACAATGCCTTTTTTTCTGTTTCTAAATACAACCGCCAAAAATTTAGCTATAAAAGGTTTCAATATTCTTTTGTTCGACTTTACACAAGCATAATATTTAACAAATAATAAATAAATTCTCACCCAATCCTTGAAAATGAAGCCAAGTGTACCAGCTGTCATTTCAAGCAACAGCAGAATGGCTAAAAATATAGCATACTATGGAAGAAAAAAATAGATATATTATAATAACATTTATTAAGGATAATGCTTTAAATGATATATTTAACTAGATGACAATTTCCAAATAAACTTCATAAACAAAACATACAACTGATCCCTTGAACAGGAATCCTACTCTAAATTTACAGCAAACTTTAGTAGGTTTTTAGGGTTATATGTCCCATTTCACAGACTTTACGGCACAGTTTAAAACTTTCTTGATGTGTAAAAATTTAAATATGTTCGTTACAAAAGGGCATCTTGTTTGAATTATCATAATTCAATTAAATAACTATCAAACTAGCTAAATAAAAATGGTATATTATTCTACAATAAACATTTCAACTCGTATAATGGTTACCAGAAAGAAGATATAGGTACCAATCACATGAAGCTTCCTCACCCTTGGATTGAAAATGGACCATATTTAGGTGCACATTCGATTCCTAATCATAATGCAATAAAAAAAACACAAAGAAAGCCTTTATTTTAGCAAGATTTTTAATAGTTTAGCATGACAAAATAATAACAAACTGCCAAAGTCCAAAATAATTATGATTAACTTTCAAATAGTGGACTACGTAATAAACTCTGGTTAGAGGTATGACTAGTGGCATGCGTTGGAGGGACACCAACCACAAAAGGCGATTTTTTGGGGGGAAGGGGGGTATGTGTAAACTTAGAGCTTTTTTTTGTGTGTTTAAGGAAATTTCAGGAGCTTCTAAAACAATACTCCAATTATGAAGCTTTTTAGGTTTTAATTAAAGGCATGTGGGAAATCTTTAGAAACACAGGTACCCTATATACTCGTGTATAAACCAAGACATTTTGGAAAAATTTAGTGCCGTAAAAATTGGGGTCGACTTATACACGAGACATCAAATTTCCGAAAAAAATATCCCCAATCCTTAAACTACATTTCAATCAGACTTAAGGTTAGAATACTATCAATTAAAAATGAAGACAAAAGCAGTTATATTCTCAAGATGAAATAAGATTGGTATGTATTCACGGTTATCCACTATAATGATGCTTAGTTGTTAGTTCTCTGCGAAATGCGGATTTTGCACGTGTAGCTCTGGCACAGGACAGTTTAATCAACCAGTCATCAAGGTATAAAGAAAACAAAGTTGGTCCGTGACCTTTTCAGCGTTCTTTTCATGCTTCACTGAACATAGCTACTCCATTCAGGGTCAGCAATGTCAAAGACACTCAAAGCCGAAACCTGTTTTTTTTCATCGAGGTTGAAATCTTGCATGCAAATTTTTAAAAAAATTGCCGTCCTGTCATGAACTGGTTTCTTCTTTATTTTCTTCCTGCCTCGACTAATACCCGGGTTACCGATTTTGGAAGGATATTTAGTTTAAAAATGGGGGGGGGGGTCGACTTATACACGAAGTCGGGTTATACACGAGTATATACGGTAATTATTTAAAATTAAAAAAGAAACAATGAATAATTAAACCTGTAAATATATCAAAGTGACATTTTACGTAAAACATTCAAGCAACATACCGAAGCCAACAGACATGTATTCTCTCTCAGAGCTCCAACGCATCCTGTGAAGCCAATGGTAAATGTAATAACTCCAGCAACGATGAACACAAATGCTGGGTCCAAAGTGATGTTGGTGAGCCGGCTGAGGTTATTAAAGATGTCTTTCTCAGTCCATGCCCAGATCCCAACAATAAAGATGCATAGTCCCAATAGCTAGAATATTTAACAAAATAAAACATAACTATTATGGTATGGTTAGTATATATTTAATAGATTATTTGGAGCATAATCCTTTTTACTTTCAATTACCAAATATGAAATATAAGATAGTAAAAGTATTACGATGAGATTGAAAATCCGAAATGGATATTTTGCGTTTTCTGCACGTTTTATAGGGAGCTTATTCTAAAAAAGTGCTTTTTGAATATTGGTCCATCTGTCTGTCTGAAACCTGTCTACAGCTTGAACTAAAAGAGCTACGGACTTCAATTTTGGTATTCGAGTTCCTAGTACAGGTCAGACGTCATAATGAGGTTTTCGAGAAAATTGCACATGCAAAAGGGAAATGTTTAAACCATAAGGCATATAATTATTGTTAAATGCATGCATTCATTTATTGAGTGATAAGGATTGAGTAGAAAGTGGTGTGGTGTTACACATCCCTAGTTTTATATTTTAAAATGAAATTTACTTTAAAAACAAACCAAATTTAAATTTTAACGAATTCTTTAATATAATTTACAGTATAAAAAATTTATTGTGCATCATTGAAGTATCATAAAGATAAAAAAAAAGCTTTTAAAAGTTACAAAACAATTTAATCAAGCAACATATAACACATCAAAGTTGCTTATCTCTAAAAACTGCATAAAAGATAGCTCTTTAAACTTCACTCTTTGAATAAATAATTATCTTTATGCCAGTTAGCAATTGTTAAACCCAATTAATAAAAACTCAGACCTTGAGCTTAGGATTAATTGAGGAAATAACACTGATGCACAAACCTAGCTCTTCCTAATAACTGCTGCTACCATTGTTGATTGAGTTTTAGTTACTCTGGATTATTTTTAAATAATTTTTTTTATCAATTAATAGTGTCCATTTTATTAATCTATAATTTAGAGATTGAAACCAAAACTAATTTTTCATATTACCCCAATATCATATTCAGTTAAAAATAGACTTCGAAATTCTAGACAAAAGAAAAATAATGCTTTACTATTTTTGATTGAAAGAGTTGTTTTTCATTGTCAAATTGTTTAGAAAATGTTTGCAAACAAACAATTTAGGGTAGGGTTGACATGGAATTTTAAAGGCATCTAAATTAGCATCAAATTATCCCAGCCTTTCAAGCGTATCACAAATAAGATAAAAGAAGGAACTAATTTGGAAGACTACTTTCAAATTATATTGAAACTAATTTTGTGCAAATAAAAAGAACAAATAATAATTAACAAAAAAAATCGACAGATTATGTTCAAAACCAAAACATAACAAAAGGAAGATGACTATACAACTATTTGTATAATTCGTGCGGTAAGAAAAATAATTGTAATTTCATATTTGTTGATCAATGTAAAATAGATTACGAATTCAAATCATAATAGCACAAAAAAGAAATGTGAAATTCAAAGGAAAATCATACATAAACATCACAGCTGATCGCTTATTGTAACTTACCCAAAATATTACGTTAAAACCAAAAATTAAATACTTTAAGCAGCAACTAATTTCACTTTTATCTCGCCTATGTTTTCTCTCAGGTATTCTTCCTCCATTTAGACTTCTTAATTGTTGCAGTTCTCGTGAATTTGACATTTGTTCATCAATCCAATAGTACATGGATGATATATGCTAAACAACACTAAACAAAGTCATAGGACCACGGAAACAGAGCAAACACAGGGGTTGGGGGAGGGGGAAACACGGATAATAACTTCTACTTCGCAAGTGGTTGTTGCCACTTGAATGTGAAAATCACAATAACTACAGCTTGGTTTGGTTAGTTGGATTGGTGGCTCCATCGGTAGAGCCGATGACTCATTTGATAAGGAGCGTTCTAGTTCCAATCATAATTTCTCACAACCTCCCACTGAAATAAATTTCGAGATCTATCCATGTGTAAAACAAAGCTAGAGTAATGATAATTTCTAAAGGGATGCCAATGGGCTTGTGTCACGAGGGATCTGGCAACAGCTCCGCGGTCTTGTTTTCATTTTTCTCGAATTACTTTGCCTTGGTATTCCAAATTGAGTTTTCTAAGAATATTTTAGTTGTTATTTTTTTTTAAATTCCAACTTCTTTCAATGCAAGTTTTCCTTGGTAAATGATTAAAACAACCAACAGCACAGCAAGAAGTTGTAATTTTAAAAAATAACAACTATAATAACTTATTCTTAGAAAACTCAATTTCGAATATCAACAAAAGTAATTCGAGACAAATGAAAACAAAACCGCTGAGCTGTTACCAGATCCCACGTGAAACAAGCCCATTCAATTTAGTAGAAGCATGTCAGTGAGAAGCATTGAGCACTAGAATTGAGGCCCCTTTTCGAGACAGTCGATCCTCCTCAGCCGGGTCTACCCCGAGGCCTACTTCCCATAGGCTTTGCCAGAACGATTTTTTTTGCAGCAACTATCATCTTGCATTCTGGCCAGGTGACCATCCCATTTTAGCTTCTGTAATTCAATAGCTTGACTACATAAATTTGTCAATACATTTTGTAAGGTTCTAAGTTATATATCTTCTTCGATATATTCCTTTAATACTCAAAGTTTCAATACCAAATTTTTGGGTTGTCTTACTAAAAATGATAATGTAATGATTTTGTAGTACGATAAAATTCGTATACAGAATGCAAACAACCAATGTCACATGATGGTGTCGCCATCTTCAGGAATATGTTTAACTTAAATTCTAACCCCAAAATTTTATATTTGAATCCGTTCAAAACTTTTATTAAAATCTTGTTTGAAAATTTTGATTCCGAATTTGTGAATTTCAAAATTTATTTCGTAGATCTAAAATGTGAATAATAAATGAGTCACCTTTTATAATTAAAATTAATTTCTATTTGCGTGCAAATTAAAGTTTAAATATTTTTCTATTTACAAATTAATGGGCTTGTTTCAACACTTTGCCACAAAAAACAAAATAATCAATGAAATCGCAGTTCGGAGAGCGTGACCTTTTTTAAACCAATGAGCTGTTTCAACACTTTTTTAAAGAAAACGAAACAATCAATGAAATCGCAGTATAGAGAGCGTGACGCCATAAGAAATATTCTCATTAACTCCAAAATCAATTTAAGAAATTCTATTAAAACAGCCAATTTGGCGTATGATAGTTTAAAAATACTATAATGCTGTTTTTAAGACGCGTAAATCTTTAGTTGGACGCTTTTAACTTTAATTTTTAACTCTGTTTATTAAAAACTCAATTAAATGTACTGGTAGAAGTTTTTTTTATAAGATTCATCGATTAGTAATTTAAATCTAAATCACTATATTTAAGAAGGCTCCTAAAGGTTTGTAAATACTTTATTTAAAAAACACACATTTTAAAATATATTAACATATTTTATAGTAAATATATCTTTGCTCCAAACAAAACTTAAATAATACTAAATTACAAATAATTTTGTTTCAAACACAGAAAATATCCATTGAAATCCTTAAAATTTATTTACTGTCATCCATTTAACAGAGTTGCGTTAGACATTTTTCTTATCATCTTCGGGTGTCTTTTCCAAATAGCCATAGTGGGTTAAAAGATGGCCAACAAGGATTCCTGGTATAGCTACTCCAAGAATTTTCAAGTGCTTTTCGAATTTTCTCTGATCTTCGTTTAGAATTAGACCTTTACTTGGCGGAGGTTTGTAGGTAGAAAAGTGTCCTTTACACTGGACAATGTCGCAGTTGTTTCTGCATATTTGAAGAAATAAGCGGTGCGGCATTGAAAGAATATTCCTGGTCATGTATGTTGGGATTATAGGTTATAAATTCCACAGAAAAACGTAGAAGTAGTTTTTAAGTAATAACCAAGTAAATTCTTAAAGAACGTCAAAGAGAAGTTATTTGAATCTGTTTTGGTTACTGGAACTGTTTTTAAATAATATAAAGTTATTAGTTTTCGAAATTGAAGTAATGTGTTGCCAAGTTATTTTTCTAAGTAAAAAAGTCGAGAAAATCATTAATTTATCAAATAAATTCGAGTTTAGATCATTATTATTTTATAAGTGAAATGTCACTAAATATTGTACAAATAGTATTTCACTGCGTAAAAAGAAACTAGACTCTTTTTTTTTTAAAGGAATCACTTTAAAATCTTTACCTAAGGAATAAAGATTTGAAAGAGCATAAAAAATTAATTTCGAAAATATGACTAGTATATTTTAATCACGGAAAAATTTATTCCTTGGTCTTTTCATGTGTCTGAAACAGATAGGTCATTTTCATTTAAAATAAATTTGTAAACTAAAGTCGCTATTGCTGATTAAAATATCTTGTGTAATCTACTACAACTAAATGTCTGATATTACCTGAAATTTAATGAATTTAGGAAGGAATTCATGTCGGATAATGGAATAAAAATATAAACGCAAGTCTTTATAAAACCTGGAAATATACTTATATTTTAAACTCTGGCTTCATTACAACAGCTCTCCACCTGCCCCTTTTCAAAGCCACACCTATCCAGTTTTTAATCTTCATCTGGGCTAAGTTTTTTTTTCTATGTTGTTAATCCAAGTCTCTCTTAGTCTCCCAGTTCTCCTGGTATTAAATAACTTGTTCTGTGTAATTATTTTGGTGATATCCTTTCTTGCTTACTTACTTTTAATATAAAAGAAGAGTTTTTAGCATTTTGGTAAGATGGTTTCTGGCTAATTTATAAACCATTGAGTAGTAGTAATGGCCCCTATAACGATCGCACGATGATCAGTCAAATTTATTTTTTTGTATTCCAAATGATGTAATAAATTATACTAATTTGTTATGCATTTTGTTTGTTTTGAAAATAAGTTTGGTAAACACGTTCTTTCTAACCTTAACCTTGGAGCTTCGCCACCATTGATGACAACTGACACGCCCTCCCTCAAAATCATTCAAGGCTCATTTGGGTGAGTGGCAGTAAAACGACCTAAGCAAACTTATGACTTGTGCTGTTGTAGTCCTAAACCACCAGAAAAGACGAAATGATAAAAGAAATAATTGTTTTAGCGCAAAGTGGCCCATGTCATAGCTGTGGACTTGGTTCGTTTTTGCTGTTACGCATTAATTTGGTTGATAAAACTACCTCACCCTTTTCCCAAAAGCTATCGTGACGGTCAATTATAGAACAGCTGCTGGCCGGGATTTGTTGCATAGATTCGATTAATTTTACTACATTAATAACCGCTGCGTTAATGCTAAAAAGCAACAAGAATATTTGAAGGCCCAAGTGAAATGTTTAGAAAAGCTATAATACACAATAGATGGTTTCGAAATTTGGTGACTTGCTTTACGTTGCCAAGCAACGAAAATGCACAAATGTTGTAAACATTCCACTCCATTTTTCATACAACTCGATAGGTATAACAACTCTAAGTTAAATTTTCAAACTGGTCAAAAGTCTCTAATGAACGAATGTCCCTCATATCATAGCTGTACCAACTTTTATTTTTTGTCAATCGCAAATCGATCCCCCTCCAGACTGATCAGCAAAGCCTCACGGCATCCTAAACCTCCCACACTGATGTCAGCATTATTTTTTTTAAGTTGGATGTCCGGCTGGTTCCCGTCCCAACAAAGAGTTTGAGGGCTTTCTCATAGACCGCTGTGAAATGCATATTGTGCAGGGATAGAATAGTTATCTCCCAACCAGTTGTGGGACATTGTAGCAAATATCCCCCAATATCCTCTACAACATATATCATAATTAATTTCCGGAACTTCTGTGCCGTCTACTATGATTGAAATTTTTTTTAGAAATACAAACTTTCAATTACTGGATATCTTTTATTCCCATTTGTAAACAAAATTAAATCGTATTGAGTAAATTTTATTGAGCATTTAAAATCACATAAAGGTTTTAAATAAATAAAAAAAAACCAAATAATAATATTCAATTGAGCATGTTTCATGTAATAAGCGGCAACAGAAATGCGGAATGAAATTAAACCCGAAGCAGTACTTGAAGCAAAGCATTCTATATTTTAAGGTTCATATAAAATATGCGCTTGTTTTGAAATTAAAGAAAAAATAAACTGTACAGTTTTGTATTCAATTTGCCGAAATAGGCAAATCCACCAACTGCTTTGTATTCTATGTCTCAAATGACACATTTGGGTTAATTTTCTGTGCACAGAACAACATTTCAGAAGAAAACTAATTAAAACAACAAACGAAAGGTGTAACCAAAAAAATATTCAAAATGTCGGTCAGGAGCTGACATAATTGGCCTTTATGTAGATAAAAATACACCTAAGACAAAACCTCATCCATAACTTTCCAAGAAATTTATACCGTGGTATTTCATTAATTACACTACTTTGACCCATATTGCATAATAGTTTGAGAAACCATTGTTATGGGCGGTGATGATACCAACAGTTTGTTTGAATGTCATTATAGGCTAAGAAAAAGAAGTTTCCTGAAATTAAATTTTTTTTGTTTGGAACAACATTGAAAAAGAAAAATGCTTTTGTGTGCATGCTATTATTCAAAGATTTTAATGATGCTGCAGAGGTTTGTATTATTATAATTAAATGATGAGGAATAACTTTAATTATCCAGTTGTGATAAATTTGTGTTTATGGTAGTCACTGGAGTAGAGTAGTTAGTATTCAAATCCCTGTTTAATTCTATACTATTATACAATGATAAAAGAAAATCACGGCAATTTTATGATTTTAAACTGGCAACTAAGTTGCCAGAAAAAAACCCTTAAAAATAGGGAACCGTATTAAATAAAGTAAATTGCAGTTAAAATACGGTTTTGCCCCACTTAATATATGATCTTTTTAAAAATTAAGAAATGGTTTTTGCGTCAAAAAAACCCTAAATGCCTAAGTTATAAGTGAACCGGTATGATATATTTTAGATACACTCGCTTTCCCGATGATTTAATATCTTGGAAATCTAAAAAAACATTTCAAATTTCTTTGTTATGTTAGTATGTACCACAGAATACATAATTTCAAATCCCAGTCAATTAGTCAAAATGCTATGTAAAACTTAAGTTGTCGGATCATATTTAACATTGAAGCTGAAAAGAGCTTTGATATAATAAGTTTTTACTCTTTTTAGCTTTATCGATTTCTTTACTAATTAAAAATAATTTTTCAGACAAATATAATCTAAAATAATCTAGGTGGTTTTCTGTTGTAAGAATAGGCCTCAGTAGGTTTAGGTTGAATCAACGTCGCACTAGAGTTACACGAGAACTAAATTAGTTGTAGCTAACCAATCAAGGGGCCCGGATGGCCGAGTGGTTTGGATCGCAGACCATTACGCTAGCAGTCTGCGCGCTGTAACGGGTGCGGGTTCGATTCCCGCCTTCGCCCTGGGTGTACTTTTCCTTTCTCTGTGACAGTAAAAATTCTTTCTGTGTTTGTCTTACTTGACGAAGGCTTATAAGCGGGTCTCTGATCAAGCACACAAGCCGGAATATATATGTACCTACCCCTACCCCCCTACCCCTAACCAATCAATATTGAATTACTTACTATACAAAAATAACTAACCATAAAACTACGTTTTAGAGAACAATTTTTGAATTGCATTCTAAAAAATAAAAATAATAAAATTTTACCATTTTAGAGTATTTTAATCTACAATATATTTTGCGAGAAGTTGGTGAATAGATTCAAACTTTAATGAACCCTTGTATCTCACGGTCATTTTATTAGTTTTATTTTTTACATATAAGTGTTCACATTTTCGCACGCTTTGCAGCTTTCTTTGTTCTACCTCAATGATAGTTCTTGAATTAAAAAAAATAGACTCAAACCAGTTTCATGAAGTCGGGAAAAGGGATATCTTATTTTTTAGGGGTTTTTTTTTGCCGCGGACACGAAGAATAACGAAAATAAAAAGAGACGTAAAAAGTTATTCAAGCGCTATTTTTTTTAAAGGATTGTTCGGGTATAAGGGTAAAACAACATCATTTCGGCAACTCCATCGTCTCTTGCTATTAATAAACAAATATCATCGATTGGAGTAGGGAGCGATAGAAGAAGTGATTGTTTTTTGTAGCAATTGTTTGAAATAAATGATGTGGTTAAATTACTCGTTTTAGAAGGCAACTCGTAGATGTGAGGGATGTGAATATTTAGACACTGGTTTAAGTTTGCCATCTTTAAAATAAATATTTTTCCATTTAGAGGTAGGCTCAGGGTTATAATCCCCTCCCCCCCCATTCCTCCTGGATTGTTATCAATCACAATAATTTTATAAACAGATATATAACATTTGATGATATTATAAAAACTAATTTTAGTGATTTTAGTAATAGGTTATTTCATTTTAATTAGTTATATTAATTGGTTAATTTACATTTCAATCGATTTTACACAAAAATATAAATTTTGAAGAATTATTAATTAAGTAATTATATTGATAATAGCAATTACTTATGTGGTTTCTTTTTTTCTTTTCCTATCCCCAAAGTCCAGCGGTGCTAGACAAGGTCCATGAGTCCAAAAACCTCAAGGAAGTCCAGGACCATCAGCGGACTTCCCAGTAGATCTTGATGGCTGAGCCCCAGGCACTCCAAGATGTGAGATGGTGAAGCCTGCTCAGAAGAGCACTTGGAGCATGTGTCAAATATTCTTGAACCACCCGAGAAGGTCATACTTCTGAGGTGCCCACTGAGGAAACGGGAGATGGCGGTTTGTCTCTGTCTGTTACATTTTAGTGCCAAAGAACCGCCAGGACGATGGTCCCGATACCAATGATGTAGTGGAGGAGTAGACCAAGTTATTTTTCCACTCAACTTAGCCTGCGAGAAAATCTCCGTGTAGGTAAGAGGCTCAAGTGGAACCAATACCTCACTAGCTCCCGCTTTGGCCAATGTATCTGCTATTTCATTCCCCTCAAGATCGACATGAGAGGGATCCACTGTATGTGGATCTGATGATTCAAAGAAAGTTGTTTGAGCCTTTTGAGGATGGATACTCCCACCCTGTCTCTTACTCTGGACCAATTGGCCAGATACTGTATGGAACTCTTGCTGTCAGTTAGTATCCAGACCTCTTCTCCTGAAGCAAAGGTCGCAATATGGTGGTATACTTATGTGGTTTAAATTACTTATATTAATTGGTTTAATCACATTTCAATCAATCCGGTTAGGTGGGTAATCTCACTTCTTTAGTTTTCGAGCCCGCTTGGTCATCTTTTATCTTCCGAATTAAGGTATGAAACGCTGAGAGAACCCTTCAAAATCCGGGAATCATACCCCAATGGCAGATTAGTGTGTAGTTTTCCTTGAAATAAGTCCTCTTTAAGGTCTTAAAAATAGTGTATTACAATGGAACAAGAAACCATATTTTCTATTTCAGCTATTAATGATGAAAACGAACTATTATGCAGAGTTTTCTTGCATAAATTGATGACTAACATCAAGGGCAAACTGTTAGACAGAATTAGGAAATTATAATCGTAACTAACAGGAAGTGGATTTGTTTATGATAAAACGGCAATTAAGGAACTGCAGAACTGTACTTATATTTTATTACTGGACATCGATGAAAGATATCGTCTTGAATTAAATATTTAATCCATAGTATAAAACCAAAAATTAATTAATCTATAAATACTTTAAAACATTTGTAATATTACTTTAAATACTATAAGTTTAGGTTAAGTAAAATGTGTTTTTAGTTTTAATTTATATTTTCATTTGTAAGTTATAAATCACTAGTTTTATAAACCCGGCGTTGCACGGGTATACCCTTACCCTTTCTAACGCTGATTGTTTTTTTTATGTAAACTTTTATTTTATACCAATTGATCTCCTCTCCAATGGTCAGCACTCCATCAGTATATTATAATTTCTTCCCATTCTAAGATCAGCATTACATTTTTAAAAAAAGAAGTCAGATTGTATCCAAGGCTCGTCACTTGACTGTGGTTCTAAAATAAGACGCCCGTGGCCAATAGCCATCGTATAGCTCTAGTGTGACGATAATTAAAACTAACCCTAACCCCCATACAACTGGATCCGAATAGCTACCCTACGTTAAATTTCCAACTTTGCCAAAAGCCGCCAATGCCAAAATTCAATCGGCCATTATATCATAATTCATAGCTGTACCAAATTGCCAGTTTCCTAAACATAAAGTAAATACGCTATACGTAGAGAGAATTTGCATTTTTTAGAAGTATTCATCAGATCTAGAATAGTTATTGCCTTTACTGTCATGAGACATTGTAAAAATATCTTCATTTCTTACCATTTGTAAACATCAATTAAATTAAAGTCGGTAACAAAAAAATAAAAAAAGATTTAAATTCAATAAAAAAAATATTGATATTCAAGTAACAATCCTACAAATTAAACTCACGTGCTCTTACATGTTTATACTTAGGGGAGATCGGGGCTAGTAAGTTTTCCAATAAGGCCTCATATTGGAAATTTATAAGGCCTGAATAAGGCCTCATATTGCTTAATTTATAAAGCAACACGTCCTATGTCACTCACAAGAATCTTTGGTCAGTTGGTGTTGTAATATTTTCGTTAGAGCTGTTTTTATGATTTTTTCAACGTTGAGTTAATTGTTATGCTTACATTCAAACCTAAATTAAACATACTTTCATTTAACTTATAGTTTGATGATTGCGTATAATAAAAGGTGGTTTCTACTTCTATTTAAATATGTATTTGTTTTCAAAATAACTTAAGCCTTTAATCGTCAAGGCACTATTATAGTCAAAATATCTCGACGGGGCAGGTTTTCTAAAATTTAACGGGGCAAGAATTCCAACACTGCTTATATATAAACGTCCTCCAACCTTCATAATATTCCAAAATGATGAACGATTATTCTTTAATGTATGACCAGGAATATTATCATTCTTTAAGTTCTGAATGTAAAAAGTTTTGTTTCCGATTTAAAATTGTCTGCTTAGTAATAAAAATAAAGCTGACAGAAATCGTACCAATCTCGAAGCGATATACGTTGCTCTAATATCTGTCAAGAATGGATTTAGTTGCGTAAAAGCATTCAAGAACTTAAATATTCTCAATAGATCATGAATAATTGCACTATAAATATAATTATGTCAAGTTGCACCCAAAACTTTGGAGTAAATTGGCTGGCTAAGAAAAATAGAAGCAATCTCAACTAACTTCAGTGCATGCGATATGATTTTTTTTATAATCTTTAGCAATACTTTAGACAACCCTTAGAAAACAGCACCAAACTATTGTTACACAAAAGGGGAAGTTACATAATTTGCTTGATTTCAAAGTGATCCAGGTGATAATGACCTTTATATAACAATTTGGTATAATATAATCTGGCTTTTGTTTTTTAATTTTACATATATTCTGGGTAAAATCCTTTGGGATATTTTAGTTTACAATAAAATAATTGCACATAAAAAACAACAAAATGATTTATAGGTGTGTTAAATCTTTTCAAGAATAGTTGGAAAATTTGCCCCATCCATTTTTGGCAGTCTGGGAAAACCTCAACGTGCTTCCACCTCAACGTGCTTGCATTTAACCACCCGCTGCCAAAAAGCGTATTTACTTTTTAGAAAAGTAGTTGTGCTATGTTGTAAATAACCATATGAGGAAGGCAATGATATCTTATTTTCTTCAAAATGAATAAAAGTAAAAAATATACAATCGAAAAGAAGAAAACGTGAAAAACTAGCCCCGGTCTCACCTAATTTTCGTTCACGCTGAACGCGCTGAAATTTCTTTTAAATTGAAATAAAAAGTATAAATTCTAATCTCACAATGCTATTCCTATGGAGAAATCGGCTCACGTTTTGCACTCCTGCACGCGTTTGGGTTCGAATTTCAAAAAATCGCTTCCTAAATGACGCCTACGATATAAAAAGAATATTTTCCTAAAATTTGGTAGCTGTACCTCCAGTAGTTTTGGCTGGGCGTTGATACGTGAGTCAGTGAGTCAGTCAGGACTTGGTATTATTCTTTCCATTAAAAGAAAATAGTCGAAAATAACAATGGTTAATAATTTTTCAAATTTAATACTTTGTGCAAAATTTACATTTAGAAGAAAAATTCTTGTAAATAATAAAAAATTAATGTATAGTACAGTTTAAACATTTCTTAAAGTTTATAAAGGAAAAATGGTAGTCCCATGAATGTTAAAGAAAAAAATGCAACGATTAAATTATAATTTTTACCCTATGCACCTCCATACAAAACAGCAATTTATGAACTACTTACTATCAAGCACATAAACAATGTCAATCGTGATCTGTAATCGAGGCCATCACACTAAAAATACTTTATCCATAAACAAGCCCAACACAAAAGAACCCCAAGAATAATTTCAATACATAATATTTCATCTTCGACAAAACTTCATATTCAAAAGTTCGAAACATTCTCTCCAAAAGACCTTGCAATTGACGACATTTGTCATTTTCCGGACCCGAAGAAACGGTTTACCTTCGACAATCAAGGTCCTATATAGAAGACACTGATAGTCAATCGGATAATGTTTGTCGAAAAGAACTAAAGGAAAGTTTATTCAAACTAAGTTACTTCTACAATGGCTCTGCAATTTATAATGTATTTACTGAATCCTACCCTGAAAAGTTGATCTGTCTGTTAGTTTATAATCAGTCTTCTTTTATTATGTTATGTACTCTTTTGTGAGAAAGGAGTATAACACTAAACTTTAGGCACTCTTGTTAAGTGATCTTCTATCGTGAGATTTACGTGTACTATATTTTTAAAAGAAATTTCTAAAAATAACATTTATATTCACGTAAAAATTAATTTTAATATTTGTTTTTACCCTCTGACTCTGTTAAGGAAATATTCATACTAAATTTTTTTTTTTGTAAAAATACTGTATTTTTAAAAAAAAATTTAAACTAATTTGCTCATATGTAAATAAACATTAAAAAAGAACACATTATACACAACTTTTAACTCCCTCCGACCTTCGGTACCCATTTAAATGTATATAAAAAAATAAATATGTTTCTCTATTTATGCTTGTATTAAGATTCTTACTATGTCATTTGATGCAAAGTTATCCGTAGATTACTATGCATGAACATGTAAAACTGAAAGTTGATAGCTTTATGATAAAAACTAGAAAATACAAACGGTTATTTTCCGAAAAAAAATTTAAACTAAAAATGGCCAGTAAAGACATAAATAGAAAAATCGTGAATGAAAAGTACAGGTCTTAAGAAAGCTAAACGCATTTCAACTACAACTAAAAAGAAATCAACCCCAACACACTACATCAACTCATAATAATACTAAAAATCCCATTTGTATGACTTCAACAGGAGGGGGGGGGGTCGAAGATCACCTTATGTGTACCCCCAGAAACCGTTAGTACCGACCATGGGTGGCATTAAGAGTTTTGTCAAATGGGATAGCAGTGTATAATGATAATAATGATAAAGGAAGAGGGAGGTATAGTGAAGAAAGGGAGAAGACGAACAGGTTTCTTGGTACAGTTGGGGGCGACAACAAATTGGATGGGATGGGCCGAGGTAAGAAAGTTTGGGAGTTTGAGTCCTGTTTTTGGCCTGGATGTTCGTGGCAGTTGGAGAATTGAATTTAAGTTGTGGGTCCCGGTATAAGTTGATTTTGTGTAGCATTAAATCAACTGTAGAGAAACAAGGAAAACAGTGATTATAAGAAAAAAAACAATGGGGGGGGGGGGGATAGTGTTACTCCGAATAAAGCTAAAAACCGAATTTAAATTTATAGTTTAATTTTTTTAGAAAAGTGTTTTTTAGTTAATATGTAAAACCAAATGTACATTTTGGTTCTACATATTTACTGAATATTAATAATAAAAAAAATCTGACGAAATAATGTTTACATTGCATAAACAATGCACATGCATTACAGGTTTTTTTTTTGTACTTTGTACACAAATACTTTTTGTACTTTTCATGCTCGCTTATAAAATTAGGAAATATAACTTAACATCCATTTGACTCTTAAATGTGTCATTGCTACACTTACGATAATTATATATTATTTTAATTAACTGACAATTATGCGGCGTAAAACAGTGATTTTCTCCATGGTATCAATAAATCCATTTATGAAAATCTTTGATTTATTCGTTTTCTATCAACTAGACCAGTGGTTCCCAACATTTTCTGGACCATCGCCTCGTATTTTAGGTTGATTAACATACATCGCCCTCTTTTAATTTTCATGTTATGTCTAATCATAATTTCAGTTAAAATGTAACTATAAAACAGTTTTATAACACTTACTTTATAAAAACAACCAAAGAAGCTTTATCTGGTCACTTTTAAATAAAATAGAAAAAACATAAAACACATATTTTTAACATATTTTTAAAGAAGAAAAGTGAAATAGTTAACTAAGATATTTTTACTAATTTCTAGAAAATTTAAGAGAGTTTTAAGTAAAAATTGACTAGTATGGTTATGGTTGGAGAATAGTTTTACTGTACAAAGGTACAACATTATTTTAATTTTCCCCCTTTGAATACTCATCGCCCCCTGATCGCCCCTCAAGTATTTTTTGCCCCCTTGATAACACAAATCTGATCGACCCCAGGTTGGGAACTGCTGAACTAGACACTAGGTAAACATTTAAAAACATTGGTTTTGATTGAAATAACGTCGCAATAGAGGTACACGAGTTGTATTAGTAATAGGCTTTATAATTTTTGAACTAGGCTCAAATGACGAGGACAACTGTGTTGTCATCTCCAAAGCATCTTTATAGCAACAATTCATTCAAAAATAAGTATTTATTTTATTTAAAATTACGATTGATTGATAAATTCCCAGCATTAATGAGGTACTGTTAGGCATCGGAAAGTCGCGCGTATCTACTAATGAATCTTTAAACTATTTTTGAAATCAAGTTTTTTAGATTAGAAAGCATATACGCTTGTAAACTCCATTCAAACTCCATTATAAAATAGTGTTTTCTATTTAGATTAATGTCATATTTAGGAGAAATAATCAATAAAAACAAACATAAATCACTATTGTAAGGGTATTTAGTGTGCATCACTGACACAAAAAATCAATTTTATATCCGTATACCTACTTAACTCATACGTATAATTGCGATGCGGGTATATAAGCTAAGTTATTACTTCCGTATTGTATCTATTTTTTTTGTATGCTATAATAATAATGTTATTTTTTAATACTTTTTTGTGTTCTTTCTAGACAGACAATGTATTTTTTTATTTCATTTAAAAAAAAATGGTGATGTGGTTCACTTTACAATGTGTTTTAATCGTTTATTGTCCTCTATTTGTGAGTTGCATAGATCTTAAGTAATTCTTACTCATTTTTAGCAACATTTCAATTAAAAATTTACTTAGTCTGAATGTTTCTATTTCACAAAAGATAGTATAAAAGAGCGTTAACGCCTTTGGAACAAAAATAACCACACCCAAATTAAACAGTTTCAAGGTGAAAAGTCTACAAGACAACTGGGCAAAGATCTCCAAATATTCACATTTATTTTCATGAGATCTAGAGAATTATAGAGAGATTTGTTTAAAAAAGGATACTATATTCTCATGAGATCCCTGCAAAACCTTCAAATTTCTTTGTATAAGCATATTTTTCAAACAAATGTAGGTTTAAAAGTATGATTTGATATAAACTATTTAGATTTTTTTTTGCAATTTTAACATAAGTTAAGGGACAAAACAATTTAATAGAAGTTGAGTTCTTAAAGCACAAAGAATACACAGTTTCTTTGTAATTACAAAATGCCTTGATGAATTACTATGCTGAAAAAACAAACTTTTTGCAAAACCTCCAAAATCGTGCTTGACTCTCGTGCTAAGTTATTTTTTTTATGGTAAAACAATTGATGCCGTATATTATGGGATGAAAAATATTTTCAGAGTTTCATCTATACCGAACCATTTCAATTCCTAAAGTTTAAAATACATTCTGAAGAAATAGAAACGTAAAACATTAAATAGAAACCAGGTCTCATTAGGATATTTTCATGATATCTAGATCATTACAGAGCTATTTTAAGGTGATAATATCGTATTATTTCGGATATTAGGTTCAACGATATCTAAGTTCCTTAAATTTGCCTTAGCATTGAAATGGAAGTTTTTACATTTACTAACCAGTAAGGGTTTTTTTGTAGATAAAACATTTACACATGAAAAATTTACTTTACACATTGCGATGTCCAATATTCTAAATTACCCATATCGACTATAGAACTTTAAAATAATTTGTAATGCATAAATTTTTAAAACTAACACTATTATAAATGAAATGGTTGTAATTTCAGGGGTTACCGAGTCTACCAAGAACTGGTGATTAATGGCTCCCCGTTAAATAAACCAATGTTAATAATATCCACACTACTAACATAACAACATTATGCTAATAAATTTATTTGCATGATGTTAAAATAATGTCTTTTACATAATTTTATGCAGGGTTATGTTTTTATTATTGTTATTGTTATCCTCATTATTAATAATTATTTTATTGTTAATTATTGATATTATTATTAATAATGACAATAAATTATAATTATTTATTTTTTGTTATTATATTTATTATTGGTTATTCCAGACACAAAAATGTTAAAATAATCTATATCAATAATATGTATAGATAAAATAATTTATACAAAATCAACTTCAACTTAAAATTTTTACAAACTTAACATATTGCAAAAAGGCAAACATCTAAAAAAAGTTATAAAAGAAATGAACTTTAATTCCTCTTAATCCATCCTCTAACAATTCACAATACTCAAAACAAAATCCATTCGGTAAACGCCCTACTTTCCGTATTGTATTTGCTTTTAATTTGGAAACGACCCCTCTAAAGCTCTTAATAACTTTTTTACCTGGGTTTTTTTTTTCTACCTGTCGAAACAAACGGGTAAGGACTGGTCGGTAGGCAGAGTAGGAAAACGCACTTTGCCGTTACGGCCGTTCAGTTCTTTCTTTCGCTTTCACCTGTAGAGTGCACACCTTAGTGTGGAAAGAATTCGAAACTAACTTCTTAGGATTATTCTTAATCTCAAAAAAGTGCTTTTTTAATTGGGTAAGTACAAAGGATTCATTACTTTGCATCAAATAATTTGTTCTATTTTTTCTTATGTTTTTTGCAGATTGATAATTTTATTTGCAGATTTCTTTTTTTTTTAATGTTTATGGTGTTTCTACGTCGTTGAAATGGTAAATGAAAACAACGTAAATTACTTTCGAGTGTTCTTTAACAAATTTCAATGCATTGCGTTGCGTTTTAAAAGACCAATGAAATAATTCCATGTAATCGCGAGTTAGCTTTGGTAAAATTCAAAACAAAAAAAATGTGTTATTTTTAGAATGGTTATTTTCTATCAAAATTTAACAGAGAAATAGATTTCAAGTATAAACTTAAACTAGTTTAAACCAATGCAAATTACAATTTTATCATACACTATCTTCAAGAGAATTGATTTTATTCATCTATATTTTTTTCCTAACAATCAAACGCAATTAAAAAATACATTTTGTCTTATATTGGTTCTTTTATAAATTCCTTGCGGTTTTATTTGTTAAATAAATCCAAAATATTTATCTAACTGCCGTCCTGATATTTAAATCTAAAGAGAATATTTATTGTATAAATTATTCTCTTTACATTGCATTTTATTTTTTAAAAAAAAAGTTTTTTTTTTTAATGTGACATTTAGTTCAATTATTATGGCAATAAATTAGTAAAAAATTATAATGAATTATATTAGTTTTCAATTTTAATTAAAATTTTCTTTAAAAAACTGTCAAGTGCCATCCTTTCAAACTTTTAAATCTTTTAAAACTTGTTTGTTGCATTGAATAAAATAAGAATAAATAATATTAATTTTACATTTCCGTTAAAATAAACTATTTTTAAAGCAATTCAGTATTATATGAATTGACAAAAAAATGTGGATGATAGAATATTTAAATAAAATAATTTTTGTAATAGATAGAGAAGGAATGACCACAATACACCAAAACAGCATTTTTAACGATAAAAACAATCAAAAATCCGCAGTCCATACTATTAATTCTATTTTGTTTGTATCAAAGGTAACCTTTTTAATAAGTTCTCAACTTTTTTTTATATAAATGAACAATGGAACAATTCCTTTTGCTACATGAAAATATATGGTACATAAAGACAATGAAAAAAATCTTTTAAATTGTTAAAGTGCTCAGGATCTTATAGAAGTTCTATATTAATAATGAAAGTAACTTTTAGCTGATGTATTTTCATTTATTCGGATGAGCGCATAGTAAAGAACACCATAATGTCCTAGCTAAAGTTTTAACTCTTTGAAAAAATATTTTAATTTAAAATAATTTTTAAAAATGGTTGAATTTGTGGAGATTTCCATCTGTCTGCACATTATAACCGACTGATTTTTAAAGTTTTTATTTTTATACTTTTTATTTAAAGAATTCATAAGAGTATTAAAAATTACAGCATAGATTATAGCAGTATAGATAGGTATATTAGAATTTATTTGCATGAAGGAAAGGAAAATGCTACTTAAATAATCAATTTACGAAAAAATATCCAAGTTGCCATTATTACCGAAAAAGCAGAAGATAATAGAATAGCTTGAAATTGCAATAATTTTGCAGTTTGTTCTTTCCTAGTTACCTAAAGTAACTAAAAGGACTGTTTGGGAATGTTCGTAGCGTTTTGCAGCAGTTACAAAAGCATTACCTGGTCCTTATACCCATATTTACCGTTTTTTACATGTCATTAATCTGGAAATGATGATTATTTTGACATATGTAATTATTCCATGCACATAAATTGAATTTTATAAAAACATAAGTATTTGTCGAATAAGACTTTTGATGAAATAACTTAAACGAAAAATGTAAATTGGGATCATAGGAGAATTTCCCACTATGGTTTTTTTCTCCATAGTACAAGAAGAAGAGTGTGAGAAAATTTTCCAGTGGAAATAAAAAAAAATTATATTAAATGCTATTTAACTTTAAGACTTCCTTTTTGAAATCATTTTTAAATATTTACCATTATAATATAAAAAAGTTAATATTTCTCTTTTTGAACCCTTCAGTGCATACTTTTGTCATTTGGAAACATATACACTTTTAACCACTTTAATGACTTTAAAATATTTACGATGTTCCTCAACTTTTGCAATTTGTCATCTATTGGAAGCTATTTTGATGTTTAACAGTAAACAAGTTAACTATTTAAAGAATAAAAGATTTTACATTGCGTATAATTAAAATGATTCAATTTTCCCAAATTTAATGCATCGTCCCCAATGCTAAGTCTATGGTGATGCCAATGTTTTAAAAAATTAAGTAATTAAGTTTAAGACAAATATATAATATTTTAAAAGATTTTTCTCGTAATGTATGTCCAGTATCGATCGAAATATATTTTTTGGAGTAGAAATAAAAAAAAAATGATGCATTAGAGGGTTTCTTCCAAAACTGCATAGATCCCCGCGGCAATGTTCAAAGTGTTTGTTCTTTTCAATCATAAATGATGACAATGTCAAACTGTAATGAAGTCACCGTTCTGTATGACTTTACTCGCTACAACGCTTTTGCACAGTCCGCCTGTTTTTGTCATAGCTAAGCAGACCAGAACAACTCTATTACAGCTGGATGGGTGACCGCGCAAAAATGAATGTTTAACAGCATGTATATCAACTTCTGTAACATGTTTTGAACGAATGATGACAAAACGAAAGCTTTTTTTTTCAAGCTTTATTGATTTGTAGCTGTCTTCTAGGAAGTGCTGTAAATAGCATATTATGTTAAGTTAACATTGATTTTTCTTTTGCATTTCAAAATTGGATTTTTTTCGATTTTAAGTGCAGATTCAGCATACCCTATATAAGATTGGTTCTTAATTAAAAATCTGAATATGGCAATTCGGGTAAATTTATTTAATAATATAACATAGAATAAAGTAATTTTTAAATATTTCCTTGAAAAAATTCCTCAAAATAATATTTATTATATTTTAAAAAAAAAAATAATTAAAAATTTATTTTTATTTGACCAGCTGATTTTTAAAAAATATTGTTATACGAAAATATTTTTGTATTTTGATCCAAAATAAAAAACGTTATTGAAATTTAAATCCTTAATTAAACAAATACATGTGCTTTAAAAAATTACTTGAAAAAATAATCGTTTGTTTAAACTAGTCCTTTTTCAGTACTACTTATTTTGTATGTTTTTATTTACGAATAATAGTTGAGTAGAAATACTATGAAGGACTTACACCTTGCTTTTCTCAAATTAAACACTTCTGACATAAATTTATTAAACAAATACATATATTTTTATTTTACAGATCAAAATTAAAATATTGGGCTGCATAAATATTTGTAGGCAGTTTAAGAATTCATCGGTTATCAATAATTTTGTTTGAAAAAGTTATGAGTAAAATTACAATGGCTTTAATTTCAATAACAGTGCTTCTTTATGAAAAAGATCAATAAATTATTAGTGGATATTTCTATCCTTTAAGTAAGTGTTTTCAAAAGAAATTTCTATAGGAAGTAAACAGGTTAAATTACGTAACAGGATAACAAAACATAATGGTCATATTTTAAATTACTGAGGTTAAGATTTCGAAAGTTTTCTATGCTTCCTTATACAATATTGAATATTTACTCTGAAAAATAACAAGTGAACTGAAACTAATAACATTGGGGAAAAGATTGTTTGCGATTTAATGATATCAGGATCATGATAGCATTTTTTTGCATTGAAATTGTGTTTGTTTAAAAAATAAAAATAATAATTGATTTTCATTTCAGATTTATGATTTTTTTCATTGAAATCTCCCAAAAAGATAACGATACCAGTTTTGGAAATTTGTTTCCTTTCAAGTTTAAATTGCAACATAAAAGCCAATATTTACATATTTTCTCATTTTTAAAATAAAACAATTTTAAATAGTTATATTAATGTAATGTGATTTAAACTATGCAAAATTTTACTTAAAAATTAAATCTATAGTTTTGTGAAAATTATTTTTTCCATTAAAAAATCCATTGTATTTACAACTACAATTTTTTTGAAGAGAATTATTATAATTCTTTTTGCTCTTTACAAGTTCAATAAAAGATTTTTTAGTATGACTTTATAGAGATGATTTTTTTAAATTTTTCTTTTTGATTGAAAATGATAAATTAATTGTTAATTTTCAAAGCTTAAAAAAGTGTGAAAATTGAATGCTTTTACTTATGTATAATAAAAAACAAATCTATAGTCCTGCCTTGGAAATATTGGCGCAAGATTTATCACCTGTTTTACCTCTATGAAGTTTATAACAATTTGAGGAGTTGTAATGAAATATTTACTAGTTTAAATTTTTAGTGCTTAATGCAGTTTTTATGAAACATCCCTTGTTAAGAAATGACTTTACTAAATCAAATTATATTGACCATTTTTATGTCCTTACTTATTTTTCTATAATAGCATTGTTAAGGATTTAAATAGTTTTTAATATGTCGTATTAAGTTTTGACGTTTCT
The DNA here is from genome assembly GCA_019343175.1 of Oedothorax gibbosus. Classification (NCBI taxonomy): domain Eukaryota; kingdom Metazoa; phylum Arthropoda; class Arachnida; order Araneae; family Linyphiidae; genus Oedothorax; species Oedothorax gibbosus. The sequence continues at coordinate 21,036,217 of CM033271.1, forward strand.
TATATAACTTTTTCAGTTTCCATTTTAAATCTCGAGATATTTACCTTAATAAACATCAAATATTATAAAGCATTTTTCTTCTTCTTGAAATTCTACTATTCTCTATCTCGCTGTGCCTGGAAAAGTGACGTAACTAACAAATGGACTTTTTAAGCTATACTTAAGCATACAAAATGCAAAATTTACGTAAGCAAAATTTACGTATGCAAAATTTACCTAAGCAAAAAATAATAATTAGGAATTTTATCAATCAATAATTTTTTGGCTACAACTGTAACAGTTTTGGATCCACAAATTGGTGGAAACTTGCTCTACAGAAATAAGTCTTTAATTAAAGTCTACAATAAAATCCCATAACCCATTTCTTTATTGTTCCTTCAGATTAAAAAAAAGTTGTCCGCGTGTTACTTTTATTTATTCTATTTCCATTCCTTTAGTAATCCCGACCTTACCCAAAAAACAATACTTCTCCGAGCAACCAAAAATACACCTCTATAGCATTGCCGTTCAGCTGACAGGCAGATGTATTTAAGTATTCAAATTAACCCCTGATCAATCCGTATTAACCTACTGAAACGAGGTCCAATCTGCAACCGCTGTCGTGATGCCATTGTTGCCAGATTTAACGACCAAAAAAATTGCCGAAAAAATACCGAAAAAAAATCCCGCTCTGCCCCATCTTTCCTCTTCCTATTGGTTCAACGACACCGTCACGTTCAAGTGACCACGAGTTGAGTTGCACACTTCCTTCTAGACCATCGACGAAAGTGGGCTATTTTTTTAGTTGACAGAATGGCATGTGGCAATAGGTTGATATGCCATATTCTGAAAAAGTGTGTATTCTTTTTTTTTTCAAGAGATGTCTCAAGAAGAGCCACTTTAGGACACCTGTGGTTAGACATAATTTTTAGAATTTTTCAAATGAAATTACTTATGGTCGAAGGAAAAAGCATAGTTTATATGATTTAGTGCAAATTTCGAATACGTTTTCTTATGTATTTTTTTCTCTTTTTCAAAGCCTTATGTCATGGTTTGAAGAACAGTTTAAAGCACCTGTGGCTATTCTTTAGAATAGCAATTCTCCATCGAAACTACTTATAGAATGTTTAACGGATGAAATTGTTCAGATTTGAACCCAAAAGTAATTTTATCAAATTTAAATAAGTGCGAGTTTAATGTTAAATGCATTTCAGCTTTCCATAACAATAAGTTAATGCATTAAAATGCACACTTACTTCACTTCAATAAAACGGCATACCATATATCTTGTGTGGTCATAACGCACATTGTCTAGTTGCCTCCGTGAACAAAAACTCCCTTATTGAAATTTTGGACATTCAAGGACTATGGAATCAAAAAAGTTTTTATGAACTATAACTAATATTAATGGGGGAGTGTGATTGAAATGCCAGAAGCAAAGAGCGAGCCGGGGAAAACTAGATAAAGACAGTCCCCACGTGTTTAAGTTTAATCCTTTACAATTGATCATTTTAGAGCTTATACATTCGAAATCAATGGATATCTATCAAGAGTTTTAAAAACCTAAATAAGTTTATTTTCCTTATTTTTTTGTTTGATTGGTTTGTAATATAACTATCAGCTTTACACATTTCTCACTGAAATTTTAACGATTGCGGTACAAGTGGTGCTCTTGGAATAATCGCATTCATAGATCAAGAATTTGAATAATCTCATTACATTTTCGTCTTTAGTTTTCTCCTTCAAATTAAGTTGTAAATTTCGATTTTACATTTATATCGTCTGATACATTTCCAATTTCAATGAAAGTAGTACTCATCGTATAATGATAATAATAATATAATAATAATAATAATAATAATAATAATAATAATAATAATAATATAATAATAATAATAATAATAATAATAATAATAATAATAATAATAATAATAATAATAATAATAATAATAATAATAATATAATAATAATAATAATAATAATAATAATAATATAAAAATAATAATAATAATAATAATAATAATAATAATAATAATAATAATAATAATAATAATAATAATAATAATAATAATAATAATAATAATAATAATAATAATAATAATAATAATAATAATAAAATAATAATAATAATTAATAATAATAATAATAATAATAATAATAATAATAATAATTAATAATAATAATAATAATAATAATAATAATAATAAATAATAATAATAATAATAATAATAATAATAATAATAATAATAATAATAATTATTATTATTTATCAACGAATTAGCATTAACAACTGATACATATTTCCTTAAATTACCTAACATAAATATAAGGTGACGAAAGTATTGCGATGGGATCGAAAATCCAAAATGAAGATTTTGTGTTTTCCTACATGTTTTGGAGGGTGCTGATTCTTAAAAAGTGGTTTTTGAACCTAGGTCCGTCTGTCACTCTACAGCTCGAACTAAAAAAGCTACGGACTCCAAATTTGGGACACAAGTTCCCAGTACCTGACGGTCGTCTAATAGGTTTTTGATAAATGTGCAAATGGTAGCTGCCATAGAACTTTTTGGGTTTTAAAGTTCTCGAAATTACTTTATAGCATATAATTACCTTTAAATGTGCATCTATTTATTGAGTGGAAATTGAGTCGTGTAGTGTAACACACTCCTAGTTTATTTTACAGATAGTTGTGGAGCTTGAAATTAGTTTATTATCTATATCTTTTGTCTACTATGCCTAATCCTTCTCCTTCCCAAAACATTTTTTTAACGGGGCTGCTTTTTGGCGGATTAAGCCTTTTGCAGACTCGGCATATTCCCGAGAAGTGAGAGCCATTTTTTGTGGCACCATCTAGGCGGCTCTCTCTACCAATTTTGACGCTCATTTTACAATGAATCTGAGCTCTTTTTGGATGTTAAAGTATGCCGATATTGAATTTTGCCGAGAGAACCCAAGCCAAATGAGTCCTCAAGGGATCTTTTACAAGAACATAATTATATGCTTGCCAACTATTTTCAAATCCTGAAAATCTGCTGACTCAGACGGGGCTCGAGCCCGCAAACTTGGGCTTATGAGGCAGGCATGTAATACCTCACAGCCACTGAGCCGACACTTTCCTAAAACAAAGTGGTTTTTGATTTTTCTTTTAAAATCACATTTAACTATTAACCAATCGACATTTATCAAATTAAGCAAGAAAAATGCCACCTTATATTTTTCTTCATCATGTTAATGCCCATTGATGTGTTAATCAAGCCACTCGTCTATGTAATTCAAAACAAATGACACACTTCCACTGAAACAGAGTTTTAAAATAGATTTTAATGCATGTTTGACGACGGCATGCCGTTATGCAGCAACAAACTAAGTCGTTGAGAACCGTTGTTATTAGCCTGGAGGTATGGAACTTTCGCTTTCACTGGTAAAGTAGGTCGCTTGACTCTGTTGTTCTGTGAACCCGTTTTAGACATAATTTCCACTTGACCTTTACTTTTGTTAAGTAACGTTTTCTAAATATTTTGTAAGGGTCATTCTGTAAAAGTGTTACAATTACAACTTTCAAATTGTTTTAAAATAAATAAATTTTTCATTTCAGATGGCAGTTGCCATGGACATGTTTTACGACTTGAGTGGCGACAGTTCCACAGGAATGAAAATAAGGTCTTGATTGTTTAATCAATGTAGTGGTGGACCGTGTTAATGTGTTATACCACCAATAACCAAAACCACCAATAAAATCCAGAAATAAAAGCAGAGCGGATTTACGACGCGTGAAACAAGCCAAAATTGTAGATTGGTTTACTTTCAAACGATACTCGACAATTTTGAACACTATTTTTTTTTTATTTTGTCCCAATGTAGACATTTTAATATAAATGGTGAAAAAATCTACTCTTTTAACCCTCCTTAAAAATTTCATGTTAAACAAGAAGTTCTTAAAGAACTAAAATATTAGCCTACTTTCTTGTTACTTAAATACTTACTGAAATTCTAATCAGGAAACAACTAGGTTCATAACAGTAAATATCATCAACAATCGTTTCTTCACTAGATTTACACACATTAGAAAAAAATAGCTAAACACAGCATCCAGCCATAATTTAAACTTCTAAAAGCCAAAATCATCTATTTTCCTTAATATTCTTTCACAAATAGCATTATTTATCGTCTGCTCGATTTATTTGTAGTTCGAAGAATAATTAAATATTTATTAATAACAAAAATAATGAAACTACTCCAAACTGCATAAAAAAATAAATGTAAATTAAAACTAAGCAGAATTGTATGTAAAAAATATGCCTTGCCGCTTTCTTGGTAAACAATTAATGAACAATCAAAGAATCACATTGTGCTACATTTTATGACGTCATTCCAAAATGATTCATGAAAAAATTATTTTGCTTCAAATATTTTTAAATAAAGTTTCTCATGCCATTGTTTATTTGGCAACAGTGATTTAAATGACTCAAAATTGAATTTCAATGCTATTTCAATGGGAAATTCACCGACAGATTTATGTCCGTCCGGTCGTACAGACAGGCGGTCAAAAAGTATGAAAGTTGGGTCTCTGAGGTCATAGCTTTCTAACAAAAAAAGAATTTTTAAGATTCGAATGATAGAACCGATTTTGGAAGGAGGGTACAGACAGACAGACGGACAACAACCGCATGTCAATACCTACTTTTTAATTTTTTTAAAAAATTCTTTAGAATTAAAAAAAGAAAAGTAGGCTAAAAAATCTAAGAGTTAAATAAACATCATTGTGCTAATAATGCAAACGACTGTCCATGCAAAGCGTTTTCTAATCCTCATTTAACAATCCAATCAAGCTTAGTACTCATTCATTGACCCCTGGTATACTTATCTTAAAGAATGTCTTAAATGCTTAAAAATGTGATTGAGGAAACTATGAATTATTTTATGTCTATTATGTTAAATTAGTTAAGCAGAAGCAAACGAAAAAATAGTACCTTGCTGAATAAAAATTGAGACATAAGATTTCACATATATTCGATTTGTGCATTTATTGAGACAAATATTTTCGAAAACGTGCATCAAATTTTCGAATTTCAAAGTTAAAATAATCAATCAATTCAATCACACTACCAGTAACAAAGTGGCCCTACACGGTATCACTTAATGCCGTAAGACCCTGATTACGACATACACACAATGTATTTCTTTTCTCATTACATTGCAAAATGTTTATACTGTGTTGTGATCATTCCTTGGATTTGGGTTTTAGATTTTACCCAAAAAAGCATCTTGATTGCACGTTAGAAATTATATAGAAAGTACTATAATATGTGCTTGTTTTAAATATATTATAGAAGTTATTGTAACAGGAAATGAAAATACCGAGGCTCATTAAAACACAGGAGTGAGTTATATAAAATTTAAATTACAATTAAATCATTGAATTTTTGTATGAGATACAAACTGTACGTTACAGTTGAACGATTTAAATTTTTGTCACATAGGTCATACAAATATTTTCTTTTATATTTTATTATTATTTTTTTATATTTTGTAAGTGAGATTTTTATCAAGGTCATTCATATCAATTAGTCTCGCAACAAAAGTTTTAACACCAAAAACAACAAAACCATTAACGCCAATTCAGTTTTCGTTTGCATTCCAACTGTTTGGTTTTATTTATTTTAAAACTGTTTGAAAAAAAATTACTTAATAACATTTTTGAAAAATAAAATTTAAACTTTCACCACTGTTTTCCGCCCATGCAATAACTTACTAAGGAAATGTATTAAAAGTCTCATAAATATTACACTAAAAACGATTTGAAGAAGTAATACCATTATTTCCAAAATTCAATAAATGACAAAAAAAGTTTTACCACCTTTAATTTCATAACATGCAGAATTTAGTAATTTATAACGACATCAATTTTATATTTTCAACGAAAATATTTTTAAAAAAATTTTGTAAAAAAAATTTCGTTTCGTTTATTAATGAAAATAATATTTTTTACTAAGTGCTAAAGGACTTCAAATGTTTTTAAGTAAATTTTTTTAGTTAAATTTAGTAATAATTTGGCACAAAAAAAGAACTTTAAATTTGGTAGATAACAAGATCCAACCACATTTAGCCAACTTTATAGGTGGATATAATAGATATAACTGATTCTAATGTTTTAGTGTACAGGAAAACTAATAATTAATGATATGAGACGAAATACTAACAGGCAAACGTCCGACCGACCAAAATCCGGACAGAGTAAAAAAGAAATCGACATTTTTAAAAAAATATATTATATTTATGTATTAGATTATTAAGTTCCCGAAAAAATGTTATATATTTTTTGAAAATTAGTAAACAGTATCAAAAAATTAAAAAAAAATTCTCAATTACTATACTGAATCAAGCAAAATTAAAAACTCATTAAAGCTTACAAACTACGTTTAAAACGTAAAAAGTAGAAAATTTTTTAAAGGCTTTGTCCTCCCGTCTGTCTGTCCGTTCACCCACTTTCACTGACCAAACTACATATACTACCGACACGTGTGATACGTCAGGAAATTCAGCTCGTCGAAACTTGTAATCATCTCTGTAGTAGAATCTCTGAAAGAAATTCTAATTCGAAGTACGTCATGTATTAAAAACTGTAACATTTAATCCCCTTTAAAAACATTACAAGACTATTTTCTAATTATTTTTTTCCATTGCCACTCAATCATCATAAGAGAAACTTTATTTCTTTAAAATAAAAAAGATTTCATTTTGTGATATATGTCAGTTTTGAATGACGTCTTAATATGTACAAAATAGGATTCTTTAAAAATTTCCATTATTTGTGTAGAAAGAAGGATAAAGCGTTCTATATTCGTTTAAAAGCAAACATGGTATCATTTATCATTTAATAATGACGCTTTTATATACTAATTATTCTTTTTTTATTAAGGGGACACGGTACCACTTAAAAAAAAATCTTTAATGTTGACATATTCACTATAAAATTTACGTTTATTACTTCAATCTGTATTTTTTAAAAAATATATTACAAGAAAAATTTAAAAATAATTTAATTTTTTAAGTTATTTAAAAAAAATTAAATTTCTTTGAACTTTTTAAAAATGCTAAGGCTTTTTTAAATACAAATATTTTAACTCAGTTTTTTTTCTCATGTACTTTAAACTGTTTTACATAAGAATTGGTATCCAAATTTGATTTATCTTCAGTAGTTGTTTTATAAAAAATATTTATCTAGAAAATCCCAAATTATTTTAGCATATTTGAAAAATTTCGACTTTAGTATTTTTTTTATAAAAAAAGTATTACTTTTGAAAACAATTTTAATACCGATTCTTAATGTTAACATATTTGACAGACTTCATACAAAATTCCTTAGACTTTTATCAGTAATTAAAAAAGACTTAGCGGTTTGAAAAACTTGTCATCACGGAAAAATGAACACCGAGAAAAACACGTTTAAAGTTTTCATTCGTGTTTGCATTTTTTTCCTACCTTTCCTTATAAAAAGTGGGATAACTTTTTTTAAAATATAGCTAGACTTTTAAAACCTGGTAGACTTATTTAGAAGGTTCAAAACTTTAGTGTTAGCAAATTTTAAAAAATCGCAATTTTTGCCATTTTTGAGGTACTGTGTCCCCTTAAGTCTTATTTTGTTACAATTCGTTTTTTAAATTGTAGTTAAAATCATTTGGTGTAGATATGTTTTGAAGGTGATAGATTATTTTAATATTGTTGTATTGTTGATATGAAAATTTTTATATATTAAAGAGCAATAGATATTTTCGATTCTTTAATAAGTTTTTATAATATCGTGCAAAAAAACTAACTTTTTCAAATCAATAATCGTGGCAAAAGTGATGCTTTTAACGAAATCGTGTTTCCAAGTTACTTTTACGCACTAGTGCGACAAAGTAAATAAGAGCATCTTATTGGTGTAAAATTCTTTATTTGAGCGTGATATTTTATTCGGCGGCTTTGTGATTGGTGTAAAATTCTTTATTTGAACTTGATTCTTTATTTGGCGTCTTATTTCCAATGCCAATCTAAGAAATACTTTTTGCACGTGATTTTAAAATAATCATTGATATAAATAATCACCTTCAAATTATTTGAATGTGAAAATAAAATGACTAATAATCCAATCAATAAATGCCAATTTAATAAATACTTTTTTGCTCGTTATTATAAAAAATAGTGTATGACAACACGTTGAAAATAGCCTTTTTTAAACTCGTGAATTTATTTCACTCGCTCGTACCTCGCTCGCGAAATAATTTATTCAACTCGTTTAAAAAAGGCTTACTTTTCACACTAGTTGCATAAATAATTATAGAAAATGATAATGAATAATTTTTGAATTTTCGACGGAAAATAAATGAAATTAGCCCGATTCCGCGTATATATGTTTAATATAGAATAAATGCTGTAATTGGTCCTTTTTTTACCTGTTGAGCGCAAATGTGGTAGGGAAGTGGTTTTAAATGACCGAATCTGTTACAAACCTGCTTGTTTCTGATTATTAAGTAATTCATTTTTGTCTGGATTTCGTTCAGGTCGGGATTTTGTGTGTCGTTATATGTCAAGATAATTAATTAAAATGTGATAAAAAAACAACAACATTTATTCCAATACTTAAAGTACTCCTTAAGACTTCCTCAATTACAGTTTCATGTGCAGACTATAAGCAGCTGACATTTTAAATTGCAATTTGGAAATACGTTTGTTTAAGAACCGCAACGGCGACACTTCAATTGGCTTGTTTTAAGTGACGTAGTTCATTCCTGCCTTCATTCCTGGATATTATTGGTGGTTCCGGTGACGGTGGTATGACTATTTCATTGATTAACCAATTGAGGCCTTATTTATTTTCCATATTTTTTTCCACTCAAGACGTGAAACATATCCATTGTTTATTATAAAATTATAAATGTGGCGCATCTATAAAACAAGAAATTTTGGAGGGTGTTCAAAAATTCCACCGAAACTCGCTTTAGTTTTTTTTATTTTTATCTGTACTGTATCTCTTTAAAAAAAAAAAATTGGAATAAATATTAAATGCGCATCATTGAATCGGTAGTTAGATATAAAAACTATAGCCATAGTGACAGTTACGGTAAGTTAAAAGGAAATTTTATGTAAAATTCTGGCGTGTGAATGAAGTAACGTCAATTTTGTTTCACGTATTTGGGAACAAGGATAAGATATTTAAAAAAGATACTCATCTTTTTTATTTAAGGAAAGCTTTCCATGCAAATAATTTCGTTTTTATAGGGCACGTACAGTTTTTCCCAGAAAATATAATATTTTTCTCTTGTTTTCCCTTTTAACTTACAGAAGTTTCGTGTTTAGACTGTGTAGTTTTTTAAATGATTACGTTGTTTAAGATAATATCTTTTCGGTTACTGAAAATAAGTTTTATTTAGAAAAATATTACCACAAAAAGAAAATTTAACGAGGATAATCTTTTTTTGTGCTTAAATTATAAAAAAAAAATACTTAAAAAGTGGAGAGATGGAAATTTTTTTTAGCCTATTCACTCCTGGAAAACGCATGGTCTTATAGATAAAAATATTTTACAAACAATTTAAATTTAAAAGTATGGTTTGTAAGTTATTTGGAAAAAAATGGACGTTTAACATTTGCTTTGAGGCCCGTCAATTTAGTGGAATTTAAGGTTTTGATCGGTAAAAGTACACATTTTTATGTGCTATGAATAAACATGAATCTATCAGGGGTTTTTTTGTAAATGAAAATCTATTATGACATTTACTTTAATCCATAATGTCTTATCAATTCACCTCTGAAAACAATTTTTCGCAAGACTTCCAAAATGTGCTTGACTAACCATCTTGCTACGTAATTGTTTTATACATTCAATAAATCATGTCCCTATCTATTTAAAAAAGCTTGAACATTACACTATCTTTTTTATAATATAAAAGTTAGAAATGCGAAAAATTGTAAAATAAAGTTGTGAAGTGAATTTTACTAAGGTCCACGCATGTGTACCTCTGGAGTTATGAGTTTAAACTTAGTTAAATTAATATTTTGCACACATTTATTCTTGCAATGCCTCTTTTTTGGAATAAAAATATCCGAAAAAAATATCCGACCTTCATAAAAAAATCGATTATAAAATCTACGATAAACGTAGATGGTAGCAACGGCGTAATTGCGTTTAAAAATTATTATATGCAATATATTATACTTATACACATTTTTCAAATTAAAATTGCTTAAAATTAAATAATTTTATTCCAAATTGAATTTTTGAAAATATATATGTAACTTCTGGAGTAAGTGAACCGTTAGAAGATAAATATTTTATTATGAGACTTCGTAAAGTATTTGGAAAAGGTTATTGTCTTGTAGTTAAAGCAGGTTCCTGTCTGTTTAACACTTCTATCTTTTGAAATATGTATTTTTAAATTTAGATAATCTATTTAATGTAATAGCCAAATTTGAAGTACCTTTTATCAGTTCTATAACTCGCTTATAATAAATATTTCTTAATAGTTCAATCAGGAACATTTTTACTTTCGATTACCTAATATGAAATAAAGTTAATGAAAGTATTGCGATGGGGTCACCAATCCAAAAATGGGGAGTTTGTGTTTTCTACACGTTTGAGAAGGTGCTGATTCTAAAAAAGTAGTTTTTGAACATTGGTTTGTCTGTCTGAAACCACTTTACGGCTAAAAGAGCTACGGACTTCAAATTTTGTACACAATTTCCTAGTCCCTGTCGCTCGTCATAATAAGGTTTTCGGGAAAATAAAGCATGCGTAAAGGGTATCTATCACAGAACGTTTTGTGGTTCGAAATGTATTGCTGAAAAACAACAAGTAAGTTTGTAACAGAATCTGTCACTTAACCCGCTTCTACACAACAGTTGTGTTTAACAGGTAAAAAAGCGACAAACACAGCATTAATTCTATATTAAAAATTTACATTTTAATTTTGGATGGTTTTATTTATTTTATTTAAAAATTTCAATAATTATTACTTATCGTTTGCAAAAATTCATTTATATTTCAAAGAATAAATATGTAATATTCCTCGCTTTTAAATAGAATGAAAATATTCCATATCAATGTACAAAGAATCTCGTAGTGAAATATATTTGACGTCATTTCAAACTGATCGATGTCGCAAAAATAAATTTATTTTAATTTATTGCCTAAAAGAGTTTCTCGAGCGATTGTTGCGAATGGAAAGGGTGATTTAATTCTTATAAAAATAGCTTCCTATGCTTTTTAAATGAGCATTATATTTTGCAGTTTTTTTTAAATAATTGAAGTACTTCGAATTCGAATTCTTTTCTGAAATTTTCAATGTATTCTAATTTCGATGCGCTGAATTTTTTGACGTATCACACTTGTCCGTAGCATTTGTAGTTTAGGCTATGAAAGTGGGTGATGGACAGAAAGACGGACTGAACGATAATAATACCTTCCACTTTTTACGTTATAAACGTAGTGTGGAAGCTAAAAAGAGATAAAGACTTTAAATTTGGTACACGAGTTCCCAGAACCTGTGGGACGTCATAATAATGATTTTGAAAAAATCAATGTATGCGCAAATGGAACTATGTAAGCTAGGTTTTAAAGTTATTTACCTTTTAATGTAATGATTAACAGAGTAGTAATTAAAAGTCATGTAATGCTACACAACCCTAGTTTATCAACAATGTCAGAGTAAAAACTGTCTTATAATATTAAAAGTTATACATTTCTATTAAAGTCCTGCTTCCGCATTTACTGCTCTGCATCGCAAGTTGTGTTACCTAGGAAACGGGCGGCGGTTCTAGACAAAACAATGAGTTCCTTAATAATTTCTCCTTTTTACGGAGAAAGTACGCTTCTTCCGTAAACACAGTGACTTTAGGAAATTTGTGTCAATCGTAAGTAGTTATTTGATTTTTAATGCATGCATTTGTAAAAAATAATATTTATCAAATATTTGTCACTTTTAGATTGCGGCTCAACCCCCTTCCCCCCTAAACAAGTCACGTAATTTATGGACTCCCCCTATGGCTATTCTTAAATTAAACATAATTAACTAACAATGGCAGGACAGCTCTTAGAATTCAAAGACCTGTTGTGTACATTTTATCTTACGAGACCAAGAACATTACATTAAAAGTCCCAGTCAGTTCAGAATGTGTTTGGTTCCCAAATTAGCTTGGTCCAAATTTTATCGACCCACTTGGCTTCGCGAGTTTTTTAGGATTCTCGATAAAAACCATAGACCTTTGACAAGTTAACGTTACGCGCGCTACCACTCAGCCACATGCCCTCAAAATATATTAATATATATATAAAACTTGAACTCTAAAAAGCAGTATATTCTTTTTTACACAGAAAAATAAGGTGATTATATTGAACAAACCATGTGTGTGAAGAGCAAAGAGAAAAAAAATTTAATCCACCTGTAATTAAGTTCTGAATATAAATCGAATATTTTTTTCTATTACTTTCTTTTTAAGCTAAATATAAATTAAGGGTTCTTACTTTAAGTAGTCGTGTTCCTAAATGAATAGTAAGTAAGTATCATAAAAACACTGTAATACGTAGTAATTCACGTAGTAAATTTTAATCAGGTTTTCCAAACCTCAAAAGCTGTTGATGAAATGACAGCAGATGTGTTAGTAAAGTGTAATCTTTTTCACAATTAAGAAAAATAACATTTCGCACAGATGTTTTGTTTCATAGCTTATTGATAATTGTAAGGCCGGTTCGCGGAGGCTTCATAAGGAAATATTTGCACGAAGTTGCCCGCAGCTCCGGAATTCGCATTTTTATAGAGGAAAAACAAAAAAAACGCTTTTGATTTCCTCGAGTAATTGTAGGTTAGTGTATCAGTGTTGCTAGGAAAGAAAGTTTATGGGCAAGTCGACGCATAATCCCTTGTGATAAAACTATTTTCGTTGAAAATTATAAACTGGGAAGCTTTTGTACTTACTTTTGTAAGTGATTGTGTATGCGGGAAGTGTATCTATCGTGTAGTCTGGAACTAGTTCATTTGGAATGCCCATAAATTACGTGAGATGATTTTGATGATTTTTTTCTCCCCTCCCCCATTGGTGATATTGTGTGAGATTTGGCTCGACCCCCACAACCATCCCCGAACATCAAGTAAGATTTTTCAAAATTCGTATGTGTGTACTGTAAAGAATTAAGGGTTGTTATGATTTTACCCGACCCGAAAAAACCCGGGTGGGTTTTTTCAAAAAAAAAAAACCACTTGAAAAAAACCATAAAAAAAACCAAGTGGGCAATTGAACTTAAAATTGCCTTCACTGAAAATTAAAAAAGTTAAAACTTTTTATACATCCAAAAAATATACATTTCATGTCATTTTTAATTAATATTTTAGTATTATTCAAATATATATTTACGTTTTTGTACCTTTAATATTTAAAATGCATTTACAAAATTAAATTTATACTAATTATTTAACAATTAAATATAACAAATACATTTTTTAAAATTCTAATTTAAATTTCTATCATTACAATATTCCAGATTTTATAATTTTACACATACACAAACAAACAATACTTGTTCTACACAATACATTTATAAATTTAAATATACATTTATCTAAAACTATATGCAATTATTTTTTAATTGTTCTAATTTAAATTACATCATTCCTGATTATCTCTCTCAAGATGTCCTGTTAGTATTAAAAATTGTAATGTATAGATAAATAATTAAAACTTCCCTAAATAAATCCCAGAATCCTGAAAAACACATCCAAAATACTGAAAAAACCCATAAAATCCTGAAAAAACTCATAAAACCCTGAAAAAACACCATAAAACCCGAAAAAACCCTGAAAAAAAACCAAAAACCCAAGTGGGTTGGGTTTTTCATTTAAAAAAACGGGTTTTTAACAACCCTGAAAGAATTGGATATACATTTTAAAAAAAACTCAATTTGCTTTATCATTTTTATTGAATACTAGAGTTAATGCTTAGTTTCTAATATTGCATAGATTGTAGTCTAGAATCACAGTATACGACTTTAAATAATAAAATACTGAAATAAAACTTACTAAAAGTAATTAAAAATATTTATTCAAATTTTGTCCATCGGGACTCGTGCACAGTCTCAAGAGAACCAGTGGAACCAATATATCCATGGTATTTACGATAATATCATCTGCATGACACTTTTCGTTCTTCGTCACGTAGTTTATTTTTACAGCCTTTTTTTTCGCTAGGTTTAAATGGGGTTTCCGGTTCCCCTCTTAAAATAGTTTTATGGTTTGGTTAGCCACTATAAATATTATCTTGTCAGAGTTATTTCTTAGAGATATGCCTAATTATCGTATTAGAGTTTGCCATGTTTAAGTCAAGAGACACATTTTAACTTTATTTAAATTAGTAACTTATTTTAATTAATTTTAATTTTACTAGTTCTATGATTGGATAGCTGCGGTAAATATTATCATGTCAGAGTTATATATATAGAGATATGCGCAATTATCGTGTTAGAGTTTGCGATATTTAAGTCAAGAGACATTTTAATTTGATTTTAACTCAATTTTCTTCCAATTTTGCACTGTACTATTTTATACGGGGAAAATTACGTGAGATTTGACAAGACTTCCACCATCCCCCACGTACGATTAGCCTCATCCTAAACACCTTACACATTTTATAGATGCCCCCTTTTAGAAAATTATTGTATTTATTATGAGTAACATCATAGGGGATACTTTTTTAATTTCTAAAAATCCTATATTTCATATGCAAGTGGGTATACCTATGACTCACGTAATTTATGAATCCCCCTTTTCAGAACTTTATTGTTTTTATTATATGTAACATCCATAAGGGAATAGTTTTGTTTAAATTTCTGAAAATAATATTTTTCATAAGTAAAGAGGCACAAACACTTTTCATTGACAAATTAATAAACTCCTCCGCGCAACAGCCCGTTACTGGGACAAGGCCTGCCGTGCCCATTTCAGCTTTCGTGACCTAGGGCTCTGGGGTGTTAGGCATATGTCCCGATAAGGTGGTCAGCCTCACGTGAAACCCCCAGTGTTTAGTTCCCAAGCATGCTTGGTACCCATTTTATCGACCCACTTAAGGGATGAAAGGATGGGTCAACCTCGCCCAATCCGGGAATCGATCCCCGGACCTGTGGCGTGACAAATTAATATCCCACCTTAAAAAAAAGCATATTTCTTGTAGGATTAGAGTGTCACGCCATGGAGGGTACCTTGAGATAAACTAATCGTGCCGGAGCAAAAACCCATTAATAGATAATACCGTGTGTATGGGACCAATGCTCATTAAATCTGTCGTAGTCCAAAGTCCTGACGTTGCATATGACGCCACTTGCAAGGTTGCGTTGGGTATCAAAGTACTGTTGGGGAAACCACTTGACTGCTATTCATAATCACGAAACCTGTTACCAAAAGTTTACCATGCCCCGTTACCAAAGTTCTAATGCAACGCTAACTCAACCAAATCAAAATAAACTAAAAACGCAATTTAAAATCAAAAATTTTAAAAGTGCATATCTTCATGACTTTTAGCACTGATAGAGAAACTTTTATAATCAATCATAGTAATAATTATTACTGCTTCTATTGTTTAACAAATATGAAAAGAACATTCGATTTAAATTAAAGAAATGATTACACAGTAGAACATATAAAACGATTTCGTTTTGATATCGTATGCATTTTTTTTCTTCTATTTCATAACATGGGAGGTAATATAACTTTCTTCAAGGTAATTTTTAAAATGTAATACCATTTTCGAAAACTGCTGATTTGTGTAGAAAAAAAAGACCAGCAAAACTAGAAAAATAAGTTTTATATTTTAAAATGCTTTGAAATTCCAATAAATATTGGACAACGCGGTTTATGAATAATTTACGACAATAAGATATATTCACCAATTTCGAATAATAATATATTCACCAAATAAACGAATGTTTTAAAATAAAATTATTAGTTAAGCTTTTTAAACTTAACTGTAGAATGCTTCTTACTTAGATTGATCTTTTTTAAATTGACGTTTTATCAAAGTTATAAAAGTAGTGTAGTGTAAATATTTTCTAAAATAAAAATTTTGTGATGAACTTATGCCATTTAAGTTAAATATTTATTTCAAAATCTGCATATTTTTGTATTGTAATTGAAATAGTTTAATGTACAAAAATAAACTTATTAAAAGCAAGAAATCACAAGTGCAAATTGTGAAAAAAAATCTTTTTCAATTGTTGCATGTATGAGTAAGTTCAAAATTATATAATAGTCGAGGGATTAATTTGTATTTCCTAGATTGATATACTAATGATAATGATTGATAGAGATATGCATACTAAGATATGCATACAAAAGACTTCTGAAATACTGATACTGACCGCTAAATAGATATACACAGATAGACTGATAGGAATTTATTTAAACTTTAGGAAATATTTTAAATAAAACTGTAATATGAAAGTTTTTAGTATGTGTGGGAAAAGTAAATGGGAAAGTTTATGTATAGATTTAAAGGAAGTATCCCTCGGTTTATTTAAAAAATTAAAATTTAAGAAAAAATGTTGAATATTAAAACAAATATGCAACTTAATTTATACTCATTTTTATTTTTTAATGATTATTTATAAAAATATATACTGGTTACCAGAAAAGTTGGACTTTCAGTAGATTTCTCCCGCTTCTGGTCTTTTCCCAATATTGCAGCCATACTTTATATTTGGTCTTACTTGCAAAGAGATGGAGCTATCGCTATAAAGTAAGCACAAATTTAGTAAAACAACATAATATTTACTAGATAAATTATACTCTTTACAATTATTTAAGAAAAACTATCCATTGTTCTTACTATCCCTTGCTCAAACTATCCTTTCTTACATCCATAAAACGAAAAAAATTGTTGGTACATTTCTTTTAAATCAGATTGATTTTAAAATAAGTATTAGATAATGTTTCTCAATGTTACTTATATGTGACACAAAACTTTTAGCTTCTATACTACCTTTATAACGTAAAAATGTAACTTTTATGAAAGCTGTCCGTCACCCACTTTCACAGAACGAGCCACAAGTCCTACAAACAAGTGAAATACGTCATATTCGAACAAAACCTCAGGCAAGACTATATCCCAAATCTCATTAAAAATTTTAACTAGACGTATTTTTTTAAATACAAATTACTAAAACTTTAATCTACATTCAAATAACACATTCACATTTTTTGGTACAAGAAAATTCAATTTTTATTCAATATTTATACAGTTGCCACTTTGTTCAACACACTGGTAGTTTACTGGTAATTATCGACATCATTTAATGTTCATCAGATTTCGGACATTATAGTCTGCATAATCAAGGTTTTTAAAACTTCCTTAAAACCATGGTCATATACGAACTTATTTTGATAATGTTAAAACATGTTTTATAATATTATCAATATATAAAAAAAAATATCATACATCATTTCATCTCATCACTAGAGCTTATTACTATTTACCTTGAGGAAAATAAACCATTAATAAATTGTTTGTTTTTGTTTTGTTGTATACGTAACGACCGAACTGAAATAACTCGATTAAATAATGGAGGTGACGAAGGTCGAGTTATGAAGGTTGTAATTTCTTATGTGAATTGAATCTTAATATTCGACCCAAAAAAAATTGATGATCACAGGCAATTAAAATCAACCAAAACCCATTTCTACTGCCTGGCACAGCTCTTCTTAAAAGCAGTCCGTAATATTCCAGTTGAGTTTTATGAAGTTTAAAATAAAAATATTAGCACAACAAATCGTTTAACTATGGACATAGTGATTTATCTCTCAATCCTTTATGACTTAACAATTTTTTATGGCAATATCGTCCAGTTAATATGCGGATAATTTTGAACTTGTGAATAAAGAAATTGCGATGCCTCCTTTTATGATTGTGATAGTTTAAATTCGTATATTTATCCTTACCTGCATGGAATTATTTTCAATTTAAGTGTACAATACACCATATTCTTTCTAATTATTTAAGAATATGTTTGGCGTTAATTTATGTAAAAATATTACAATAAGAGTTTTCATAACTTTAACATATTCGACGTTATTATCCCTAAATCTGTATTTTGTTTATTTTTTTTTGGTTTGAACCTCATATAAGTTTAAATAAGAGATAGCTTTAGAATAATTTTTTACCATCTTTTGAGCCTGGAGAAAGCTTTTTTAAACTATAGGCCATATAGAAATTGAATATATTCTACTTAATGCTGAAAGAAGACCGATTAACAAACACGATTTTTCAGTGCATATCAACAATGGAAAATTATCTACTTATAGAAAACTTATAAATGGAAATATTATCGACTTATAGAAAATTTATAAATGGAAATATTATCTACTTTTTGAAATCTTAACTGTTATTCCAATAGTTTTAGGAATTGCACCATTTAAAGGAACATCAAAAATCGTATACATGTTTAAATAATAATTGTTGCAACCTTATAGAATAAGATAAATGGGATAACCGATACAATAAGCATACATAGCTTATTTTTTGGGTACTCAAATCTCCACCTCAAAATCCTATTTCAGCAAAGCAATCACTAAGACATACACACTCTTAATTAAGATTTATACAAAATACATTGGACAAAAGAATCTTACTACTTTAGTTCTTTATGCTTCATGACATTGCAATCAGAAGGAGGACAATACCTGTCACGCTGTATCTGCTCTCAAAACAAAATACCCATTGTGGATTTTGTCCCTGTATACAGAGAATTGTGACAGTGAATTAAATTGTGTAATGGGGTTTTTGTCTTTGTGTTTTCCAGATGGATCCGTGTTTCTGAAGAGCGGTGGGTGAAGTATCTGTATGGAACTCCGGGAGATGTGCAGAACCCAAGTCATTTTGCTTCATATACTCATATTCTTCACTTGTTCTATATCTTCCATCAGAGGTACATAAATCAGAGTGTTTTATTTTGTTATTTGAGGGAACAATGGGGCACCCACAAATTTATTTTGAAAGTTTTTAGATATAGAATTCTATTCAAAGTGTTTTTTTTTCGATTAGGTTTACCACAGCTAAGCATATATTGAAAGAAAAATATATGTGCACAGAAAGGGGTTTTTTTTTGCAAAAAAATAATTTTCATTTGTGTAAGCTTATTCAAAAGAATACTAATCCTACGGTTTTAAAATTTGTTCAAATAGGTTTTTAAAATTTTCATTTAACAATTGTGAACAGAACTGTGGATTAATATTCAGCTAGCATAAAAGACAAAACTTTTATGTACATTAATGCTAAAAAATTGAGATATTTTAATATTTAGGTTTTGATTTTTTTTAATAAAATTTTTTACATAATAATCCTTATCACATTCACAGTTTTTATTGCTTAAATGCGGGATAAAAATATTGGAGACTTAGCTTACTTTTTCCACAAAAGCTTTAGGGATTTCAGAGTTGCATGAACTGAACAAAATAAACAGATAAATAATGTTTTTATTTTTAATAAATATAACAGATAATTCAGAAAACGCTTCTTAATTTTTTATATACTACAACAATCATACAACTTTGAATCAATAATCACAAAGATTTAACAAAAATACGAAAAAACAAACAAAAAAATATGTATTCGATGAGTTTTGGGTACTGTGCGTTCCATTGTTAATATTAATACCAATCACTTTTAGTAATAAGTATAATAATTTTATATAAGGTTCTATACATTTTATTAAAAGGCTTCTTCCTTTAATCATTAAAGTATTCTAAGTTCAATATTTTGCAGACTAATTCAAATTTAGACAAATGAACCTGATGGCTTTCTCAGAAAATTATAGTATTACTTGGAAAGTATGTAACTTGTATTGTTTTTAATTGATTAATACTTATAGCAAGGTTACATGCTATTGTTACTGGTATTAAAATACTGAGAGTATATATTTTTTATTATTTTAACTAATATGAATCATTTTTATTTTAAAGTTCATAAAGAAAGTTTATTTCAAGGACACGTTTAAATAATGAATAATAAACTTAAATTTAGTAATTGTTTCTATTTGAAGTAAACAAAAACTAACTTTTGTTTTCTACTACGTGTAATAATCTATTCTCAAAGTATTTACATAATTTTAAATTTTTATCTTAGAAATTAACTTTATAAAAGTAGACTTTTAAATTTCTTTGTTCAACAAGGCCTTAAGAATACCAAATGTAGCTAAAAACATATAACATTTAAATTTTATGTTTTACGACAAATTAAAAATTTCAAACAAAATGACTACATAATATGTAATTATGATCAGTATTAATTAATTTCTTGTAAATGTTTTTATTGGTATATATAACGATATGGATCTTAGATATTTACTTGAAATTAAAGATTTCTTTTAAACAAAAAAAACTCTTACATCCTGAAAGTAAAAAAAAAATCAATGCTTTGAAAAAATATCTTTCGTAGATCAAAATCGAGATATTTATTTACGATCAATTCTCTTGTAATTCCTTTTATTTTGAAATGTTTTTAAGGATACATATATCAAATTTTAAATCTATATTTTGATCAAAGAATTATTTTACAAACGAAACTATGAACTATCAAACCCGTATTAGAGGTCAATTTTATGTAGATATGTTCTTCCAAAAGAAATGAAAAACCTTGGCAAATATATTCTATTGTAATCTTCTTTGTTTTGAATGTCGGAAAGAGGAATTTTAAAATAGGCACTTTGATGAGTTATTGTTTTTGCACCCGGAATAAAAATTTAATTGGAATTATTTGACCTACATTTGGCTCTTTTTTATTAAAATTAAACATCTAAACTTGAAGTCAAACTCGTGTTAAGGAAGGAAATAGGTGATTTTTAATCTTTAGGATGTAATAAAGGTCAGGAACTTTTATTTAATTTTCATTCGAAACGTTTACTTTTATTAAAATGAATAATGAACTTCTTATTTTTTAAAATTAATACTTAAAATGCAATTATTATCTAAAAACTGGAATATTGACCTAAAAATAATCTAATTATGGATTATAGGGAATTATTTTAATATGAGAAGTAATGATATTTAAAAAATACTTTTTTTTGTTATTAGCTTAATTTTCTTTGATACTCAGGTGTCGGTTTGTCCCTTGACTGTGGTTCTAAATTATGACGCCCGTCGTCAATAAACCTCGTGTAGCTCTAGTGCAAGGATATTTCAAATTAACTTAACCATTTGCTTCGATGTTGACATTCGAGATTTTAATCGTAGTAGATATTATCAAAGATTAAACTTTAATAGTTTTAAAATTTTGCTTCGAAAAAACTCATATAATATCTATCACATAATATTTATCTTCTCCCTTGAACAAGTACCTATGGTTCAAAATGCGTTTACAACTAAATGTTATAAAAACGTTTCAATTATAGTCATATTCATTCTTGTTAATTATACGAGAAAATTGGAAATTGTGTTGTTTAGAAAGATTCAGTCGCAGAACAGAAAGAACTTTAATGGTTAATATCTTTTATTGGTCAATTTGCCTACATTACACCATCTTTTAAGTTCTAAAATAAACATTATAAGAAAGGTTTAATTCCTGGCAACTAAAGACAAAAAAAATCCTGGGTACGCTTGAATTGCGATTTCAGTAGAACAAAAGTCTGTCGTAATGATATGATCATGACAAAGAAAAGAATTGCGTTTGCAACCTGTTTCGATGCCAAGGTTAACAATTTATTTACAGTTTTGCTCTCAGGGTTAAGATGCATAATTTCTATTCAGACGAGTTTCTTTCCGATATTTTAATTGATTTCCAAGGTTCTGAGAGTCTTAATGTGAGAATCTCTGTTAATGGTAACCCAGTTTGGATGAAAGAATTTTAATTTTTTTTCCTTTTTTTTTGCTTTGAAACTATAAACATCAAAAGTCTGTTATATTTTGAGCTAACTAAAATGTTACCGGAAGAATTCTAAAAATAGCACAGTTGTAAATATAAGTATAGTTAAACAAGTGCGTTCATTTTCACATTAATACACGGCTGACGCTAATTGTTCTGTGCTTAATATTATTCGGTTTTACATAATTTCTGTAATTCAGAGATTTATAGACGGATTTTAATTTTTTTAATCTACAGAAGAACAAAAAAATATAGAACGCATAATTATTATATATAATATACATATTTAGGTTCGATGTAATTTTTTCTAACCTTATTGAAATTTACTTCTGAAAAATTGTTAACACAAGAATGAAAAACATGCAGCATGCTTACAAAATTATAAGTTTCTGAATAATAATAATAATATTTCTAGATTTTACGTGGCCATAATATTTCTAATTTACCAGATTTTAATATGATATATTTACATGGATATGTAAATTGTTATATGATATTGTTGGTCAAATGACAAAACCACGAATGTGCAAAAACACCAGGGATAGAAAACTAAATACTCTTAAGCCAACAGTTTTCAAAAATCGCAAATTCATAGAATTTGCACAGTTTTGGTTTTATCATTTAACCAGCGATATCTTGATTGTTTAGATCTGGGAAACAGTTGTCTTATTGAAAATCCTGCTCGGATCCGTGACTTTCTGGTGTATAAATGGGGACGTACATAAATTACGTCACGCACAATTTTGACTTTTTTTACCCTTCCCTTCCCCCTATGTCACTCTGCGTCACGTTTGATCGAACCCCTCCCTCTAAAATTAGGTCACGTTGTTGCACTCCCCCACCCCCTCTTTAAAAAAAATAATAACATTTAATAATCAAATAAAACTTAATTTTAATATTTTCCTCTGTTTCTGAAATTTGAAAAAAATGCACATAACTTTTAAAAATGCATTATTTTTTTAAAAGTTAACTTTTAAAGAAAAAAAGAAAAATTTATCTTGATTAAATAATCTTTCATAGGAATAGACCGACATTGTATTTACATTTCCGTTGTCCAAGGACTAACTAGCTATTCGCTATAATGTCTTCTAAAATAGGGGGTCTGGGTGTAATCGGATTTGTCTATAGTTTTGAATCTTTTGGTGTTCGTCCAGGTAGGTGCTAGTCCTCTGATTGGTCAAGAGTGTCGCAACTTAGCGTGTTACGAAGTAAAGGCCTGTAAAATATAGGAAACTAATAATGTCAACGTTGTGGCAGATAATAATCTCCTCATCCTCTTTCTGAAATAAAGTGTTTCTTATGATACAAAAAAGATTTCAGTTTTTTTTTCTCGAAAACTTCATTTTATGTAAAGATTTTTTCTTGCAAAAGTGAAAATTTCATAACCGTTATCGTCACGCAAGCTATTACCCTTCCCCCTTTCCCCCCAATCTCTCCTTGTCACGATCCGTCGCGTTGGCGCAAACCCCTCCCTCCCACTCAGAGCGTGACGTAATTTATGTACGTCCCTAATAGTGTATGGGATCCGTTCCAAGTAACATTTACTATTACAAAAACCTACTTGTTTTAAATTTTGAATGTACTTCTAATTTAAATCTTCTAAATGAAATTTGAGATGTAGCCTTTCCTTATTTTTTGCTTCAATAGGACTTGTGACAACTGACTGGTCTTAGGGACTTGAACTAGTTAAGGACTTTGATCAAGTGGAATAAGAAAAAAGAGAACTTAATGTGAAGCTTTCAAGTTGGTTATTTCTAACGTGTTTTCCTGACTTTCAGGTGCCCCTACATTAGAAGCCACTCCCTTAGAACCACTGCTGGCAGTGGCGGGAGACGCCGTTCTTATAGACTGTGTCGTCAAACAACTTCAAAACTATACGGTAAGCACTGTATTGTACAACTTAGAAATTGTAGCAACTAAGGTTTTTTACTATCGTTTAAGTTCTTGAGATAAAACTATAAAAGTATTGTGGCTTTACTGCAAATAGTAATTTGAACTAAAATAAAACCCAGGTTTTCAAAAAATTTAGCCATATTCTAAAGAGTGTCTCAGTTAAAAGTTTCAGAATTTCTGTTAAAAACTTTTATTCGAATTAATTGTTCACATAAGGTTTTTTCCTTAATGATGTTTCTAAGTACATAGAATTTTCAACCTTGCATTGTAATATGAAGGGTGTAACTGCAAAACTCACATTCTCCAAAGTATAAGTAAGATATAGGGTCCCATCTGTTCATTGGCGATTAAGTTCAATTAGACGAAGTCGCCAAAAAACGAGCTTTAACACCACATGTCAGTTATACTTGGGAGAATGTGATTTTTGCAACAACACTCTTCAGTTATACTTGGGAAATGTGATTTTTGAAACAACACCCTAAAAATGATTCGTGTATTTAGGATACTTTTTAGAAGTTCCACAACTTTTGAAGGAGATTCCTAAAACACCATACTGTTCAGGAAAATAAAGTTACAAATGATGACGGACATGCAAAGAAAGAAATCTCAGTTATTTTCTGTACAAGGAAATATCTTTTTTTTGTTTGAAATTTAATATGAGAATGTCATTTTAGATAATATGGAGGAGAGTTGTCCCAGGTTCGAACAAAACCGAAATTTTAAGCGCAGGAGAAGTTCGTATTATACCTGATTCCAGGTTTTCCTTGCTGCATCAAAAAGGTATTTAATAATTCGAGTTTTTTTTTTAATTTTAAAAAGTGTGTATAAATTTAACAAATAATTTATACTTTTTTGTATATGACTTAAATTAACATTTAGTCACCAAATATTTTTTAATCAGGTGCATATTTAAATTCAACAAGTATTTTTAGGAGAAAAGTAATATTCTTTAGACGTTAAAAAGAAATATTTCTAAAATATTAAAATAGTAAGAAAATACATAAGTAAACTTAAAATCATGTCTTCCATACTTGATTAAAAATGTATTTAAAAGCAAACAAAAAACCATTAACTATACAGTGGCTCAGTAGCTGAGAGGTATTACGTGTCCGTCTCATAAGCTCAAGTGTGTGGATTAGGGCCCCGGCTGAATCTTCAGATTTTCTTAATGGGATTTTTTTTGAAATGTAAAAATTAAATCTCGGCATGCTTTGACATCCATAGAGAGCTCAGATTCATTGTAATCTGAGCTTCAAAATTTTTAACAATAGTCGTCTAGATGGTGCCACAAAAAAAGGCTCTCGGCTGTGTGGAATATGCCAAGTCTGCTAAGGCTTAGCCGCCAATAAAGCAGCCTTATTAGGAAAAAATATATATACGATGATGTCAAAAATAATTTAAGCTTTATTTATTAAAAATAGTTAAGCTTAAAAATATATATGACATGATATTATAAATATTCAAACTAATTTTTCAGACCATGAGACGTGGGTGCTGCAAATCCAGAAGGCCCAAGTGAACGACTCGGGGCGGTACATCTGCGAAGTCAACACAAACCCCCGAATGCAGATCTACAGGCTTTTGTCTGGTCAGTACTCGAAGTTTCTTTAGACTAATAACTATATATGTGAAATTTGAAGGTCTCTTAATTTCTTTAAACACAAGCATTCTTTCATAATAAATAAACACCTATTTTTAACGTAGTAGTTTAGAAATAAAACGTATTTTGGAAATGCTATAATTATTTTTCGTATTTGATGCAGATTTTTCATTTTTCTCAAAGATATTTAAATTTTAAAGAAATGTATTTTTTTAGTCCATAATGATGAAGTTTAAAAACGGAAGACAGATTTATAATGAATTTTTTCATATATTCAAAAAAATTACGACTTGTGTTTAAAGTAGATTTATTATAAAAATGCATTTTGTTTACGTTTTAATGTAATTATTCTTTGCAGTTGTTGAAAGAATAGCAACAAACACAAAAGCATTTCCTGTGGATCATAACTATACGGGTACGTTTATTTTTTTTTAAGTTCAAAATGGAAGTAGCTGCGTTTCAAATCTCTTATCTTATAGATTCAAGAATACTTATTTTAATGTTTAGCATTTCCTATGGATTCATTTATTTTAACCATTTAATTCAATTTAATTTTAGCTTTGAAATCTTTTTACTTTCAATTACCTTATATGAAATACAAGGGAATGAAAGTATTGGGATGGGATATCGAAAATCCGAAATGGAGATTTTGTGTTTCCTACAGCTTTTGGAGGCCGCTAATTCTGAAAAAGTGGTTTTCGAACATTGATCCCTCTGTCTGTTCTGAAAACTCTCTACAGCTTTAACTAAAAGAGCTACAGACTTTAAATATTTGGTACACGAGTTCCTAGTACCAGTTGGACGTCATATTAAGGTTTTCAAGAAATTTGCGCATGGGCAAGGAGTAGCTGCCAAAGAACTTTTTTGCTTTAAAGGTATTGCTGAAAAACGAAAAGCGATACAGACTTCAAATTTGGTTCACGAGTTCCAAGTACATGTCGGACCTCACATTAGAGAAACCAATTTGAGTTTAATAAAAAAAATATATATTGTTCTTGTTTCTTCGCAAAAGAATATGGATTTTTAACTAATAACATTGTTTTCAAATGTATTTTGTGTGCAGGTTGCTGTATAAGCAATGGAGTCCCTTCGTCTTGCCAAGAGTTCTGCAGCCTGCAGTCTGTGATAATGGGTGGACACCCCAACCCTTGGCAGTGTATGGAGCACCTGCCTGTGATTACCCGATGCCTGACCGGTAAGCCACATTTTGAATTTGGAATCATGTAGCCTGATGACATTTGTTTCAGCGATTAATTTTCTACTATGAAATCATTGTTAAATTTTCATAAATTATATTTTATTTACATTGTTTTTGTTTAAAAAAAACTACGAAAAAATTACACGGGGACAATCTTCAGAATTTGTATTGCTAAACGACAACTAACGATAGTAAACATACTAAACTGTAATGTTTAATGCCATACTTCTAGTCACCCTGCAAACATGCAAGATACATTTTAATAACTATACTTGTTAAAAAAAATTGTAATATTGTTTCACACGAAACAAAATGTTTTCTAGCACCTGAAACGGCTGTAGGGTGTGAAATGTTTCAACAAAATTTTGGAATTTGTTTGAACCATTTTGCAGGTTTTGGTTTCCAAAATTTGAAAAATGGTTCAACCGAATTCCAAAAAAATGGCGAAACATTTCGAACCACACAGTCGTTACCTAGGTACTAGGAAATGTTTTTGGTGAAAGCCTAGCATGCAATTTTTAACAGTGTACTTTCGAAATCGGACTGTGTGTAAAACTGTAATAAACTGTGGATAAATGCGATTACTTGATGTTTGACACATATTCAACATTAAGCATGGTCTCATATCATTCTTAATTCTGAAATTTTAAATTCTGAAGATATGGCTATAAGCGAAATTAGACAATGATTGTAATAAACTGGATAATTGATGTGATTACTTTCTAAGTTAAAAATGAACCCAACAAGTTTCCAAATTGTTATAAATTATGACATCTTGAACCCTAGAAATACATTATTGGGGATTACACATTATATATAGTGGATGTATTAATACTAAATACATCCACTGTCTTACTACGGAACTAAAACTTTAATAACTGTTCCCATTTTGGATTTGTTTTATTTGAATACTGTTGTGATTATTTTATGAGTTACAGATATATCTCACGACTTTCCAAATTATTCTAAATTATAAAATTACGACTCTTACAAATACATACACTATCAGATTATGGAGCTAAAAGTGTAATGAACAGTTAAAAAAAATTTTATTCCTATTTCGGATTTGTTTCATTAAGATATTGTTGTGAATGTTGTGATTACTTTATGATTCGCAGATCCCACGACTCTCCAAATTATTCTAAATTATAAAATTACGACTCTTACAAATACATTCACTATCAGATTATGGAGCTAAAAGTGTAATGAACAGTTAAATTTTTTTTATTCCTATTTCGGATTTGTTTCATTAAGATATTGTTGTGAATGTTGTGATTACTTTATGATTCGCAGATCCCACGACTTTCCAAATTATTCTAAATTATAAAATTACGACTCTTACAAATACATTCACTATCAGATTATGGAGCTAAAAGTGTAATGAACAGTTAAAAAATTTTTTATTCCTATTTCGGATTTGTTTCATTAAGATATTGTTGTGAATGTTGTGATTACTTTATGATTCGCAGATCCCACGACTTTCCAAATTATTCTAAATTATAAAATTTGAACTTTTTTGTTTATGCAATCACATTCTTGTTTATAAATACATACAAAATCAGTCAATGAAGCTAAAGTTGTAATAAACTATTCAAAATCGTTACTTTCAAATGCTGGTTTTGTTTCAATCAATAGGTGCTAAACAAGTTAATCACTAAATTTTATATTAAATATACTTAAATACTAATGATTTATTTTCTGTTTGTCTACAGATGGTCGAAACCACATGCCTTGCTGCGAGAAGCAAAATATTCCAGAAGTCTGTCGATCGGTGTGTTCGGGAGACTACGGATTGACAACCGTCCTACAGCATTATTCTTGCATGGATCATACAATACCCACTCTATCGTGCATAGCTGAAGGAATAGGTAAGCAATGGACAATTCGAACGGGGCGGAGCATGGCTTGTTTGTTGGAAAGAACAATGCTAGACTTAACTGTGGCGTCACTGTAGGCGTGACCGTTCTAGTTTAGACGAATTACATGCCGGGTGGCGTGTTTGCTGAGTTTAAGACAACGTTTAACGTCGCTCGGGGCCTTTCCTTTTTTCCATTGAAAAATATTGCTTTTTAAAAGCGTAACTCAAAAATTCATTCTATAAATGCACTGTAAAGAATTGCTTTTTGAGGGGATGGCGTTAAAAAGTAAATAACTAGAATGTGAACAAAACGACTAATAAAATTGTTTGAGTAATTCTAGTTGAGTTTTCTAAATTCTCCATATTTTCAAGATCTGCCATAAAGTATCAATGTAATAAGTTTCTTTGTTTGAATTAAGTTGTTAATTTGGAAATTGAATTGAGTACGTTCCGTTGTTACGTGGTTTACCCTACGTTTTCTTTGGATATATATTTGTGGACATTTGTTAGTTCATATATTTTACTCATAAACCCAATGTAATGATAAAAGCGTAATAAAGTAATCTATTTTTAAAACTATTTTTATTGTAATCGTGCTTTTTAGAATACTTTTGCACTTGATGTTTTTATAGCATATTATCGATTATAGGGAAGTCTCCATTTAAAAAATATTGTCTTGATTGAAATAAATACATTTGATGATACAATTAATGACTTTGAAAATTGAGATAGCTTATAGATTAGCAAGAGATAATGTTGAATATTTTATTTTACAGAACTTCTTCCTGGACCTCCACAAGAAGTCTATGTAGAAGCTTTGTCTGATACTGAAATAAAGATAAAGTGGCTGCCACCGAATCAAAATATTCCCGTTGAAAAGTTCAACATTAACATTACATTGACCAAAGAACTCAGTGATTTGCAAGAATTGGAATCCGGAATGGTAAAGTATTTGTCATCTAAGTTTTATAAGGACTTATTTTCTTTTTAATATAAGTTACTGAGATTTTTTTTTTAATAATGTGATACGGTATTTCATTATGGAATTTTTTTTTCAAGGCTGATCTAAAGAAAACAAGCAAACCCGAGGTCAAAAAGAAAAGTGAATCAAATACTGTCAAATCTTTTATGATGGTTAATGTAAGTATTAACTTAATGTCATTATCATTTGCTGTATAGTTCTTTTTGTATGAGGATGTTTCTATAAATGTAGAATATAATAGTCACTAGTCAGTTGTTTGTGGGATAGAAGACAATGTTTGAGGTAGCCATGACGCCACAGTAATCGTCTCCGTTCTAGTTTAGACGAATTAGCTGCTGGATGTGTTTGTGGGGTGTAAGACAGCGTATGACGTAGCTGCGACTTCACGACAGGCGTGGCTGTTCCAGTTGTCCATTACGTTACCCTCAAGAATACACTGTATTCTGGAGGGTAACGTGAATACACGTTCCCTAACGTTAATATCTAAGTCTGCTTCAAGAGTATGACCAAGAGAGAATGTTGTGAAAACAAGGAAAGCATTTTTTCCCCAGCACTTCTTCCCGACTAGCCAACTTCTGATCGTTTCATCTTCCCTTCGATCAAACTTAAATCAGACGGTGTAGCTCGGGGATAAAGTATAAACCAAAAACTTAAATGTGCCGAGAGAGCCTTCGGATATGAAGCCTTTCCGTTTATCGAGTGTGGATTGTAAAAAGGCAAATAACGATTTGAACGGGGTGGAGTGTGGTTTGTTTGTGGGGTAGAAAATAATGTTTGATGTAGCTCTGACGTCACAGTAGGCGTTGACGTTCTAGTTGTCCATTATAAAATATATTTCACTTTACCAACACATCTGCTACCAACACATCCGCCAAAATTTAATCAGCTGTCACGCCACTGCTTGTTAGTCATGTTAAGTTTAAGAATAACTTTACATATCACTTTTGCCCACCACGTTTAGCTTGTCAAACTTTTTCGAGTCGAATTAGCGAGACGAATTAGCTACCGTGTGGTTTATTTATGGGGTAAAGACAGTATTTGACTTGTCATCGTAGGCGCGTGGGCGTTCCATTCGTCAATTCAAATATGGGGCATTCCTTAGATACTCATGCCTTCCCTATGACTAATATGCACCTGTATCTCTCAGGTGGACGGCAACAAAACAAGTTACGTGGCCAGCGGTCTACAGCCCCTGACCATGTACGAGATCCAGGTGATTTCGCAGAACTCTCACGGCAGCAGCATGCCCTCCCCTGCCTCCCGAGTTCTGACCCTCGCAACGGCCCCTGAAGCCTCAGACCCAGAGGGGGGCGACTTCAATGCGACTGAGGGCGACACCTATTACGCGCACCTGCCCAACATTACGAGGTGTTGCGAGAGTAAAGGGGTGCCGGAAGGGAAGTGTCTGAGAAGCCTCTGTGACCCTGCAGATGACGAGGATGCCAAGTGAGTAAAGTATTTCCTAAGCACCGTAATCGTAGCGTCTGTCACGATCGACACGCTGCTTTGAAACAAATCGTTATGTACGCTCATGTGGATTGGATAATGTTTCAGTGGCGTAATGTGAGGTGTGACGGTCGATAGCAACTTCAGTCTCTCATAGTTTAAGTGAGGCATTCCGCTTTTTCAGTTATAAAATTAATGTGGAAGCTAAAACAAAGACAAACGAGCATCAGTAGAAACTTTATTTTTCATATTCAAACGGTAGGAATGTATGCAGTAGGAATTCGCTATAACATTAATAACTATAAGTAACTCCCACCAAGGGGAGATACTTTTGTCACTACCTCGAATTTGCAATATCGAGCCTAAAATAGCCTTTACACTTACAGAACAGTTTACATTTACATTTTTATGACGTTAATTTACAAAATTATAATTTAAAATTGTTGTAAATATAAATGTATGGTATAAATTGTGTGAAATTTGACAAGAGCACTCGTGGGAAGAAAAGTACTGTACTAGGATAAGGCATAAAATCCCGAAAATACCTCATCGGAACAACTCTATATACTGGTGGATTTTCTGCCTTATTTATTTGCTCCATCATTCCGTTCCTTCGCTGATATATTCTCCTAAAAAGTCCCTTTCCTCGACAAGTTATCTTGTTAAATTATAAATAATTCTGATGAATAATAACTTTAATGCCAAATCTACCTAAAACCACCTAAGTGTTTAATATTTTTAGCGTTACCAATCTCCGACGTTATGATGTGCGTCCCGTACGTCAGTGCTTTAATTATAACTCAACCAATACTATTATAATAATTATAACCACTTAAGTATCAATTATTATTTAACCCTAGCAGACACTCAGGCGTTCTAATGTTCGCCCCATGTGTCAATGCTTTAATTATTTTATAACTAACCAATGCAATACCTTTTTTTATCGTACGCCAATGCTTCAATTATAACCAACCAATGAATAAATTGCTATAATTATAACCACCTTAAGTGTCTATTATTATTTAACACTACCAGACTGTCCGACGTTCTGATGTGCGCCCCGTACGTCAATGTCACCTTCGAGTGTATGTCCGGAGGCGCGGACCACAGCCAGTGCTGCAAACAGCGAGGTCTTCCTGACGTGTGCCTGGACTTTTGTCGGGGGAACATCACGCAACTGGACTACCGGCATTTCGTGTGCCTGGACCACATAGACATCTACGGCAACTGCCTCCTGGAGTACTACAAAGTCCTGCCTGGTGCTCCAGAGCAGTTCATTGTGTCCATGGTGCACGCGAGGTGGGCTGTGCTCAAGTGGAGTCCTCCGACGTAAGTTATTATATCTGCTGTACTGTAATGTAGGATGGATTAGGTACTTATCAGCAAAAATATATTATTTCAACACAGTTTTTGGAAGACCTGCGTTTCATTTTCAGAAAAGTGATAGATTGTTGTTGACCTATCTTCGGTCTGTCTAACAGCGTCAAACAAGACCCATTAGACCAGTGACTTTTAAAAAAATTGAGTATTAGAATAGGAGAAGAGTAAAGAGTATAGATCCTCCTTTGAAAGTCTCAAGCAGTTCAATAAGTGTTCAGGAGAAGGCCACTGATTTTGACATTCCGTGCAGGAAGCATACCTTTTCTGCTTTCGTAAAAAAAAACTTTTTAATTAATAATGGATTTGGGGTTCAATTGCTTCAATTCCACATAAGGCTTGAAAATAAATAGATACTAATTTTTTTATGTTACAGTAATTTGAACTCATCACACATTTATCATAGTTACTTTAATTTTCCGAGTACAGTGCATCGCAGTATATCCGTTCCCCTTTTACAGAACTTATGTATCGGTATTCCTACCAATGATTCCCTTGTTTAACACTACTTGTTTCAGTTTTCTACCAGAAAGTGTGTTGAGTTACGTTTTGTACTGGAAAGAAGTCGCTACAGATGAAATCACCGAGTACAACATAGTAACTGATGTCAAATCTCCTCATCTTCTTGATAACCTGAAACCTAAAATAAGGTGAGTAACTTTACTGTTCGCATCCAAAACTCAAGCGAACTTATTTCATATATAGCTTTACTCTTAGAAGGATATTCAGTCGTTGGTCAGTCCCTTAGAGCTTATGCATTAGTTTTGCAACCATTGCCAAACTGCAACCATTGCAAAAATTTTGCTTTGCCAGAAAAGATTTTTTTCACTAGGTATGAGAATCGTCATAACAGAAAAATAAAACAAATTTGAAAATAGTAAATAGCATCAGTTTATTTAAAATTAATTGATAAATTTTAAAAGTAGTTTCGTCCTCTTTAGAATATTTTGGGATAATTAAAAATTAATAATTAAATAAACAGGGGATATTTTGCCTTTAAATTTGTTTCATTTTGCTGTTATGACGATTCTCATACCTGGTTAAAAAAAATTCTCATATGGCAAAGCAATACTTTCGCAGAGGTTGAGATTCCAAAACTAATGAATTAGCTTTATAGGAAGTAAATTATTTTTTATATCGAAATTCATTATGAGGAATTGAATAAAATCCTACCTACCAATTTTTAAACACCATAGATGAAACTATAATAAAATTCAGGCTTTATAATTATTTATGATTAATTTAATACATAGCATTTCCCCCAATGAATAATATGGTATGTTTCAGGTACGAAGTGTACGTTGCAGCCAGAAACGCCTTCGGAATGAGCAGGGGCTCCGTGCGTGCCGTTTTTACGACTTCACCGGAGAAGGGCCAAATAGAGAAGGTGATGGAAAAAACAGCCGCTTATAACGAGACCGCATGCTGTCTTGCAGCAGGACTTAAGAAATCTTGCTTAGATCTGTGCACTTATAACGTAAGTAAAGGACGTTGTTCTTTTCCCCCCTAACATCGGGGCTTGATCTTCCATAAGGCCCGGGCATAGGGCCACCAAAATTTAAAGGGCCCCTGAATTTCAGTTTCTTTTCTGCTAAATGTTATGGACCCTCAAAGTTTTAGTAAATTTTATAATTTTTTAGACTCCACTTTTTTTAGCTTGGCTTTGACTTAGACATTGCCTCAACATGATTGGCCGAATCAATGTAGTAGAAAAAGAAGATGATAGGAAAAAAACTTAATACATCAGCCAACTATAACTATAATTAAGGGCAATCATATAAAAATAATTCCTTAAAGGGCCCCAAAATTTGTTGTGCCTATAGTCTGTGTTTTCCTAGATCAGGCCCTGCCTAACATATACTTCCCTATCCATACTTTCGTACTTTCATATTATCATACTTTCAGCGGCCCAGGCCTTTTCCAAACAAGCTCAATTTCCCTGAACTGAAAGCCATTTTTACTTTCAATTACTTAACATGAAATATAAGGTAAGGAAAGTATTGTGATTGCGTCGAAAAACAAAAATGGAGATTTTGTGTTTTCTACACGTTTTGGAGGGTGCTTCTTGCAAAAAAAAGTAGTTTTGAGCATTGGTCCGTCTGCCATATTGTCTGTCTGAAAGCACTCTACATTTCGAACTAAGAGAGTTACGGACTTGGAACAAATTTGGCACACGAGTTCCTAGTACCTGCCAGACGTCATAATAAGTTTTTAGAAAATCACGCATTTTCAAATGGTAGCTGTCATAGAAGTTTTTAGGTTGTAAAGTTTTTGAAATTAGCTTTTAGGGAAAATAATCCCCTCTAAATGTATTCATTTATTGAGTGGTACTTGAAAGTCGAGTAATGTTACACCCCCTAGTTTTTTGTGGCACCATCTAGGCCAGTGTTGTTACCATTGTTTAAAAAATTTTTGGATTAAGTTTTTCATCATTATATTGGTCCTTACAGTTTTACTTGGATCTTTTCCTAACTGCAAGCTGGATGACTGAAATATTCTAAAAGGCTACCTACGTTACTCAGCGGCAAGTAGGATGTGTATTGGCAATTGAACTCCTACCTTAGCCTTCTCCCTCGTATACGAAGTAATAGGAGTAATAATAGGAGGAAAAAACTTTTATTGTGGAAGAATGGTTGGTTGGCTTAAATTACGTTGCCTCCCAGCATTCTTTTTAACTGTGTTCCAAGTGCTTCGAGAGTATGACAAGAAAAAGAAGCGCAAAAATAAAAATTTTGTAACTTCTTCCAGACCCCAATTCTTAGCTCAGAAATAACTGCACTACATGATGTACATGTCAAACAAACATTAAATATTTGGTGCAACATTAACCTTAATAATTCCATTCGTATATTTCCAGGCTTTGTGTTCATAGTACGCACAACTATATTCTTTATGTCACATTAACAAGGCGTTTCTGTATGTCATTTAAAATCAAATGGACTTTACGAGTTTTCTTCAAAATACGAGTAAGGAAATTAACTTCAATTATGAAATCTCATCCCTTTCTTTTGTCATTGCAGATGAAGATGTCGGACTGCAAACTGCTGGTCTTCCGTCCAGCACTAGAGACCTGGTTCCTGCGTGCTGGAGCAGGGCACACCCCTTTCTGCCAGCGGAGGCATCCGATGGGAGTGCCTGCCCATATGCTCTGCCACCATGGAGATGACGCCACAGGCCATCGTGAGCACGTGTATAGGGGATGCAGGCAAGATAATACAGGTAAAAATACGGTACATCTATCATCTATGATATAATGGACGGTCAGTTCACTGGCTACTTTTTGGCGAGCTTGAAAAATTTTCGTAGGGTTGTTATACCTATCGAGTTGTATGAAATATGAAGTGGAATATTTACCTTCAATTGGACATTTCGTCGCTTGGAAACGTAATGCAAATCGCCAAATGAAAACCTGCCATTATATCATAGCTGTTACAAATATAAAAAGTACACTTGATATCGATTTGTACTATTGTGTGTGCATAAGAATCATATAACTATGTAATAGAATTGACGAGTTGTCAAACGCTTTTTTATCACCCTAGACAGGTTTAGGGTCGACTCTCTAGTTCGATTGCTATCCGCTGCACTCTAAAAAAGACATTAACAAAAATTACTAGAAAATACTCAGAACTGAGTTCGTCCCATCATTTTTCAAAGCTAATAACCGATAAAGATTTGCCCTGGTTATCCCATTTTCTATATTTACAGACACTCAAGCCCACAAAACCTTTGAAGTCTCACGTTCGCAGTCAAAAAGGTCAAAATAACTTTCTACTTATAACCTTA
The DNA here is from genome assembly GCA_019343175.1 of Oedothorax gibbosus. Classification (NCBI taxonomy): domain Eukaryota; kingdom Metazoa; phylum Arthropoda; class Arachnida; order Araneae; family Linyphiidae; genus Oedothorax; species Oedothorax gibbosus. The sequence continues at coordinate 21,072,209 of CM033271.1, forward strand.
CCTTTGAGCTCTTATAGCTGAGAGGTGAGTCTAGAAAAGTTTTAAAAAAAGCACAGTGTCCCCGAAACCCCACTTTGCAACAATACCCCATTGCTCGTTAAGATTTTCCCTTCCAAAAGGGAACTTTCATAGAGAACACTACTCTACACTAGAAAAACACTTTGATAAGTTTTTTGCGAAGTCAATACAATTTCTTAAAAACATATCTCCACTCCTTTTTTAAAGTTTTCCTATGGAATTTGCAGTTTATTACAAAAAAGGTTTCAATTTTAGATGTTCGATATATATGTAGTAGTAAAAAGTCTTTATCTGTTGAAAAGTTAGTAAGAAAAAATTTAAATTTTTATTTCAAATTTAAAAATTTTGTTGAAATAAAATGAAAAGGCAAAACCGAGAATCCTCAGAAAACTTCCTGGACTTCTTAACGCAAAAAAGACTAGTTAATAAAATTAAAAGCAGAGGCAGTATGCTCTATAGACTTCATGGACTTAGGCTCCCATAAACTTAACATGGGGAGTGAAAGAAGAATCCTGAGTGTTTGACTTCCCCTTACTTAAAGGGGAATGGGCGCGCTGGACCGCGGGTCTCAAACTCAAGTGCCTCAGGGTTAATCCAATAGGAAAAAAACTATTTTCTCTGCCACATTTCTTCGGCTTTATTGAATATTTTTAAAAACGTTTTTTTTTTTAAATAATAAATGTAGATAACTTACAGGTCTCTATTTTCCCACTTTTTGAAATTGCTTCGAATATTTTGTGTAAAATTATTTATTGAAAATTAAAAATATATATTCGAACCGATTTCAAAAAGTGGGATGGTCGGGACCTGTAAGTCAGCTACATTTATCATATAAAAAATCCGCTTGTAAAAATATTCAATACAGCCGGAGAAGTGTGGCAGAGAAAATATTTTTTTCTCCATAGGATTAACATTGATACACTTTGCTTTATAGACCCCCGGTCCAGCGCGCCCATTCCCCCATAATAAACTGAATTCACCTATGGTGTATTTCTTAGATACGGACGCCTTTCGTACGGATGTTAAATTAACTTTTCTCTTTGTTTCAGTGTATGTCAGAAGGAGTTGGAAACTTACCTGAAGCGCCCGAGAATCTTCAAGTAATGAGCGTTCTGCCCACAAGAATACATTTCAAATGGAAGTTCCACAACACTACAGATCGGCCCGTGTGGTTTGAAGTCCGATACACGGAAACACAAGACAGGATACCTCCACATCCATTAGATTATTCATATGTAGGAAACTTATTTTCTTATACTATAGCAGCATTTCATTATTTAAACCTCTGAGAAATAAGCGAATTTTAAGTGTAAACTAGTTTTCATTAAAAAACATGTTTTCACTGAACTTGTTATCAAATAAAAATTTTTGATTCCACAATTATTATTTTAGCTTTTAGTATTATTAAATGGTTTCAAAAGACTCCCCAATAACTTTAATTTTAAAACTTAATAAAATATTAATTACTAAAAAGTCAGAGAGAGATGACAAAATTGGAATTTTTGCTTAGTAATAAAAGATCATATAAAATTGGCAAGTACATTTTAAGACTCAAGTGACTTAACGCCGGAAGAGATTGAGCAAGAAGGTTGATTTGGTAAAACTTTTTTTTTATGGAATATTGTTAAAATACAACTAGTAATTTATAGAAAATTAAGAATCTGTATTCAAAGAATATCTACATTTTTGCGTATGATACATGAAGATGTATGGAGAAAATAACATTGATTCTTGGCGTAAATATGTAGTTTAGCTACACAACTCAAACTGAAAAGGAAAACACTGTTTTTCGTTATCTGTCTGAGCTGTGTGTGTACTATTGTGGAGACGGTGGGTCTTTTGTGTTCCCACAGAAACATGTCGATTTTTACACACTAAACTATTTCCACCAAGAACGTAAGTTTTCTTCATGGAAGAATCTGTAGTTAGTAGTAGAAGTTCGACATTTTATCCTAACTTCCTCTACAAATGAAGCTGATATGTGTGACTATTGTATATATATATTGTTTTAGGTGGAAAACACAACCGAGACCGAGTTCGTATTGAAGAATCTGAAAAGTGACACTGAATACAGCATTTATGTTGTGGGAATGAATGATCATGGTCAATCACTTGCTTCACTGGTTCTTATAGTTCACACTCCAGAACGAGATGAAATATACAACGAAACAGTGGAAGGTGTGTTTGAGTTTCTATCACAAAAGTATTACTTTTTAATTGTCGAAAGTCAAAATTGCATTTATTTTAACTAATATCACTGCTAAAACTTCTGGTGCAAAGATTTTCTCAGAGGCATTGTCAGTCCCATAGAGCAAATGCATTAGTTTTGTAATCACAAGTTCCTCGAAGTATTGCTTTGCTATGATAGCCCTTTTCCCCAGGTATGGGAATCAACATAACATCGAAATGAAACAAATTTTAAACGACAATGTTATTTAGTTATTTAATTATATATTTTTGAAGTTTTAAAATGTCAAAAATATACTGAAGATGGCTACACTATTTAAAAACTTTATCAATTAATAATTAAATAGCCGGATGTCATTTTCTTTTTAATTTTGTTTTAAATTGGTGTTATGATGATTCCCATACCTGGTGAAAATGGGATAACGTGGCAAAACAATTCTTTATCAAAAGTTGTGATTTCAAAACTAATTCATTAGCTCTATGGGACTGACAGTCCCTCTTTTGCCATTATTATTTGAAGTGCAGGGAGTAACATTACACCGAAAAAGTTGGAGTAAGTGTCAAACTTCATTCGATTTTAAGGTGTAATGTTACACCATTAATTTCGGAAAACGTTTACTCTAAAAACGGTGGCTCCATAAACCTTATAACGACAGGATGTTTTAAATAGTTTTTTTTTTTTCATGGACATTTGTGAACCCACTAGTGAACAGGCATTCTAAGCTATTCTTTCCTCATATAAAGATAAAAAAAAGTAATCACAATTTACTATTTACATAAAAATAGTTTCCGCCAGTTATATGGAGTAACGTTACACCAAGTTTTACAATAATGGATTCACTGCTTTTGTTATGAAATCACAATTTAGATGCATCAAGAAAACGACGATTTTACTTTCCAAACAGTGGTGACAGTTAAAAAGTGGACGGATTTCAGTGCAATCATGCATGTACCAAAATTTTTAACGATAAATCGCAGAACTTTGAGTTGTTTTGTATGGATAACTATACCTTTAAATACTTTTAGTTTTTTATTTAATATGCCATAACTTCTTCTATTGTTCTGTCTTTCATAAAAAATGCTCAAAAAATACGCATGCTATTTCTACCAGCTTCTCTGGGACCCCCTCACTCCCTGGAGATCACCCACCAGACCATGGACAGCGTCTCCCTCAGTTGGCGATCCCCTTTTCACGTGCCTGCCAACTCGTCCCTCAGCTACCTCATCATGTACAAGCCGGTCAACGTCAGCGGCGACATCGAGGACAACTCGGACAAGGTCTCGGTCAAATTTGTCTCAAATAATTGTCCTGCCCTATTATCACCATATCAGTAACAGCATTGATAAAATTTAAAAAAAGTTTCAATTTAAAGTTATTTTCTCTCCCACCAATAAATTAAAGTTTTCCAATATCAAAGACCCCATTGGTACCTTTAATGACTGGGGCATTTATAATATCCCTTACCAATGCGGCCTTTCATACATAGAACAAACTAAGAGAGCACTCAAAATTAGACTTAAAGAACACGAAGAGTATGTTAAAAAACAAGATTGTCAGAAATATTTTTGGTAAGACTCGATACTTACCGAAAACATGTACAATTTCACCAAATAAACCATTTGCGCTAATAATTACGTTGTTTTTCTTCACTCTCAAGGTCTCCACCGTCAACAACTACATCAATCTCGCCAACCTCACCGTCAACACGCAGTACGCTATCGCCGTCATGGCCAGGACAGGGTTCCAAGAGAGCCCTCTGTCTGAGATTGTCCTGGCATGGACGGATCCTGCTATTCCAGCCTTCGTCAATCCACCGGTTGTGGTTCCGCCTGAGCCCATAGTTGAAGGGGCCAATGTGACGCTGCTGTGCGTGGCAACAGGTATGTGGCCCCACAAAAAAAAGCGAGTTTTGAAATTCGTAATTTCTAAAGATATGCTCTCTTTTAATCATGCAATTATTTTCTTTAGCACAAATGACAAATCCAGTCTTTGAAAGAACCCTGTTTTGATTTTTTAACTTGACCGTTTAAGTGCAACATTTTAACCCTAATTCCTTCCAATAATTTGTAAAAATGGAAATTTGTTTCACTTAATTTGAAATTGGAACATTCAACGGTCCAGATATTTATTGTAGCCCGTCAATCAACAAATTTTTCCACAAGAACTGAATTTTAAAAAAAAAAAACGAAATTTAAAGGGTTTTTTTGCAGGGATGCCCGTGCCTGTGGTGTCGTTGTTCATAAATGGCCAGCTTGTGGTGCAACAGCAGCAGAGCCATGTTGCCCTGGTGGTGCCGCATATCCAGCATAATGTGACCAGGGTAGATTGCTTTGCGGATAACGGGCTGGGGCAAGGGGCGCAGAGTTCTTTGAATCTGGAAGTGGCCTGTAAGTAGGGTTTTACATGACTTTTAAAAATCAAGTTAGTTAAACTCTGCCCGAGAGTTCTCTGAATTTGGAAGTGGCCTGTAAATATGATTTCATATAACTTTTAAAAGTTAAGTTATTTAAACTCTTCCGGAGCCTGCGCTGTAAAGAAATCCCGCTAATTTAAGACATACAGTATTATATGGTTACAGTGTTATATGGTAAAGTGCCGTCATGAATCCCTAATGCCGTCATCACCCTGTGCTGTGAATTGATATATGATGCAAAAATGTATTGCGTAGTACAGGTGAAAGCGTTTGCTTCGCTGGCAGTGATTGGATGCACCCATTTTCTCTGTTTAAACGCTATTGGAGTACGATTTTCATGTTCATATGCTCGTTATGTTCTGTATGTGTCGTGAAAACATCAATTTGCTGTTTATTATGCAGTTCTGTGCTGTACACTCTTAAAACAAACGAGCGGTTTTAACTCAGTCTGAGTTAATTTCCACTCCTTTCCGTGCCGAAAATGCACTTCTCCTATAGGAGTGAATTTCACTCTTTTTCGGAGTGGGTAAAAGAAATAAAAGAAAACAATCTGCGTCCTACACTCTTAAAACGAGTGGTTTTAACTCAGTCTGAGTTAATTTTCACTCCTTTCCGGTGCCGAAAATGCACTTCTCCTATAGGAGTGAATTTCACTCTTTTGTTTTAAGAGTATAGACTTATCTAAATTAACTAATAAATACTTTCAAATAAAGTAATCACTTTTTATATTGGATATTAATTAATAATGTCATTATGAGACTATGAATGAATTTTATTCAAACTGAGATGTCAAAACCATTTTTTAAAAGATAAATTATTGTATTATTTTAGTTAAAAAAAAGTAATTAAATGTTTCGCTCCTCACCTTAATGTAACATTGATATTATTTCCAACTGTTACAAATTCTTATTATTTCAAATTCTTTCAGTTATGCCTCACGTTGAGATGCTTGATAAACGTATACCAGCTGAAGAAGGTAGCATAGCCTCTATCCGCTGTCTTGTAACAGGACATCCAGAACCCCGAGTTCTGTGGTACAGAGACAGAAAGCTAAGAGAGCCATTGACTAAAGGAACAGACTACGATCTAAACATGAAACCATATAGAGAGGTAAGAGTAGTAAGTTATATCAATACCATATAGATCAGAAGAATTCTGGTGCATTGAATACTGTGACGTCAAATAAGTTAAATAAGTTTGAGGTTTATTCAACTAAGAACCTTATGTTCAAACATCAATAACAAAATAAATTAAATCTCAATAAACCATAGCCGACGTTCTTCTAATGTAATTGGTATTTCTTATACAATGTATGCATTCTATGGAATTATGTGTCGAAATATAGTTAGCAGTTTTAGCAGATTTAAAAGTACATAAATTGTTTAAGGAAATGTGTATGGATTCACTTGAAGCACTTCACTTAATATACCTAAAGGTGCTAAGGGAATTTCAATTTTCTTCGGAAACAAAGTAATCTATATTGATTTAGAATTTCTGTTTTAAGTATTTATTAAATGAAAAAAAATCCATTGATACCTTTATCAACAAAAATTAATTACTATACATTTATAAAATTACAAAAATAATTAGTATATTATTATTAAATTATTATTATAAAATTAATTAGTTTTCTATATACTTTTTAGTACTTAATAGAATTCTGATGAATATGAAAATTTTTAAGCATAAATTTAGCTTCAGTTGTTTTTTGCATGTATCCTTCAATAAAATTCTATTATACTAAGCAATACATAGAACTTTGTGTACCTTGTTTACAGCTTATTAATAGATTTTTAAATTTAAAAAGAGTAACTTTAAGACTGCTTGAAAAATGTAATAAAACCTCAAAATATAATCTTTTTTACAGAAATTATACACTTATCTCGCCACACTTACGGTCTTGAACGTGGATACCACTCTTGAAGGACAGTATTTCTGTTATGCTGAAAATCAGCATGGGAAAGACACAGTCTTCGTCAACCTAGATGTATTACCAAAGCTTTACAACAATGCTTCTGGTAAGAGAATTGCGTTGCATAATCTATCAAAGTTAAGCTAGTTGTGAATTAAATTTGTTTCAAAGCTATTTTAGCTTCCACACTACTTTTATAACGTAAAAAGTGGACGGTATTATAATCGTTCAGTTCGTCCGTCTGTCAGTCTGTCTGTCACCCACTTTCATAGCCCAAACTACAAATGCTACGGAGAAGTGTGATACGTCTAAATATTCAGCGCATCGAAATTAGAATACATTGAAAATTTCAGAAAAGAATTCGAATTCGAAGTACTTCAATTATTTAAAAAACTGCAAAACTTAATGCTCATTTAAAAAACATAGGAAGCCTTTTTATTAGAATTAAAGCACCATTGCCATTTGCAACAATCGCTCGAGAAACTTTAATTCTTTTATACAATAAATTAAAATAAATTTATTTTTGCGACATCGATCAGTTTGAAATGACGTCAAATATATTTCACTACGAGATTCTTTGTATGTTGATATGAAATATTTTCATTCTATTTAAAAGCGAGGAATATTACATATTTATTCTTTGAAATATAAATTAATTTTTGAAAATAATAATTATTGAATTTTCGAAATAAAATAAATGAAACTAGCCAAATTTAGCATGTAAATGTTTAATATAGAATAAATGTTGTGTTTGGCGCGTTTTTTCTTGTTAAACAGAAATGCTGTGTGGAAGCGGGTTAAGTGACAGATTCTGTTACAAACCTACTTGTTTACTTTCAATATCTTAATATGAAATATAAAGTAATGAAAATATTGCGTTGGGGTCGAAAATCCGAAATGGAGATTTTGTGTTTTTTTAACGTTTTGGAGGGTGCTGTTTCTAAAAATGTTGTTTTTGAACACTGATTCGTCTATTATATGTCTCTATAGCTCGAACTAAGATATACGGGCTTCAAATTTAGCATGCTAGCTCCTATAGTACCAGTCGTTCTTCAAATTTAGCATGCTAGCTCCTATAGTACCAGTCGTTCTTCAAATTTAGCATGCTAGCTCCTATAGTACCAGTCGTTCGTCGTAATAAGGTTTTCGAGAAAATCGCGCATGATCAAAGGGTACCTGCCGTATAACTTTTCAGCTTTTAATGTTATGGAAGTTAACTTATAAGGTACATAATTGCCTTTGAATTTATTAATTGGTTCTTGAAAGTCACGCAGTGTTAAAACCCCTAGCTTTCATTGCATTGAAAAAAAGTTAAATCATAGTTGAATTGTTAATTTGAGCTTAGCTAGAAATGATTTTTTTTCTTTTTTTTTAGCATGCTGTCAAGAAAAACAAGTCAGTGATGAATGCCAAGAAGCTTGCAATATAGACATCGATATTCAGTTAGCTCTCAATAAACCCAAATGTTTCAAAGACCTAGACAAATTGATGTACTGTGCTGCAGGTACGATTTATTGCGTTATTTTTTTTAAATATTTTATATTAAAATGTTCACACTGCTGTTTGATTTTTAACCAAGAATTAAGGTTGTTTAAATATCCTACAATCAACACTATTGGTATTAAAATAAGAAATATTTAACGGATGTACGATACCAGTTTTCAAAAATATTGTAGTAAAAAGTTATTAAAATGAAATGCTTAAATAGTACTAACATTATATAAGTTGTCTACAGATTCTGATATAAATTATTTCCACTGTCTAAGCAATGAAGTCGCTGATAGTGCTGCCCCCATGAGGGTGTTGATTGGATGATTTGCCTTGCTGCTATCAAATGAGATTGTGAAAAATTTTGGTGGTGCTGCCATCTAGTAAAAACCTTGGAAGGTTTTGTAGTGCTGCCCCTTGTGAGAATATTTGAAAGTTTAGCAGTGCTGCTCCCATGTGAGAATACTAGAAAAGTTATATTTATACTTCTTTGTGAATATTGTAAGTGTCCTCTTTGGGTATACAGAGGAAACTCAAAACATTCAGTTTTACAGTGAAGCTCAAACTCTCAAACTAACAGTTGTGTTTCAGTACAGAATAGTATTTTGTTATTAAGATGAGCGTGTAGTAATAATAGCTAAACGTTGAATGAAAACCTATAAAAATATACAAAAAAATGTATTTATATTTTTATTGAACATGCATGTGTACTAGTATAACTCAAATCATTTGAACTCAAATTTGTCTGAACTCTGACAATCCGAATCAAACATTATTTAAATAAATCACCGTCTCAAATTGCAGTTCTATGATTAGCTGTCGTCCGTTATCGGGTTGTCTACACGGTCTACCTATCATTGTCCGTTTACGTTTTGATAAGTCAGTCAGTGTGTCCAATCCAATAATCCTTATATTTCATTTTTCTAACGGGGATTCGAATATATAACTGATGTTCAACTGTATCTAGGTATGACTGATGAGTGGGGTGGCCCATCATGGCCAAGCACTTCGACCACTGGTGTATCTAGGTATACTTTTATAGACGTACAATCGACCAGGATTTTCATTTTTTAATATACTTTCTTTAGATGGAAGCGATCACAGAAGGTGTTGCAGGGACAATGGAATTCAACGAAGTTGCTTGAGATGGTGCCAAGGCCGTCCCATAATCAATACCCACCTTTGCATACTTCATGCATCCAAAATAGTCAGCTGCTTCGAGGAGGGAAAAGGTAAAAGCATTTTAATAAAAGTCCTCTAAAGAATCTTGATTGCAGATGTCATGTTTTTAGCGTGCCGAAATGTGATTAAAAAAAACCAAAATTGAGTAGATAAAATACTGACAAAATAAGATGATTTAATTTTTGTTAAACTTAAACACAATATCGCCGCTTTATCATGTGTTTTTATATGGAATTAGAACTTTCCCAAATAGTCCAGAATGGAAAATTACCACATAATTAAGTCCCGAACTTGTCCTCTCTTGCCCGACCATCTAGGCGAGAATTCAACAAATTAGTGAGTCGACCCTCGAGGATCTTTATTCGGAACACTGCTTTCAGATAGTTGAGGCTGTGTGGACCTTATTTGACCTTCAGAACTTCTATCCATAGACAGGACAACTAAAACAATAGAAAATGTTTTTATATGTATGATTTGGAACAAGTCTCAATTTACTGGTAAAAATGTTTAAAGTCTAAGTTAGGAACTCCTTCTCATTTTTTTTTAATCATAAGCTTAAGTCCTTTGTGTTTAAATTAGAATATTTAAGCTACAATCATTGCAATGAGAATAATTTTTAGGAATGTATAAATGTCGTATGTTTTCTTACACTTATTGCCATGTATTGACAATAGATTTAATGCTTTTTTTCATCCAGGTGTTCTACCAGGCCCACCAAGGAATCTTCAATATCATTTGATAGGACACAAAGACCTAGAGATTACATGGGACACGCCACAGAAAAACCCTAAAGTTGTTCAATGGTACAAAGTATTCTGGAGACCGGTTGGAAATAGATTAATGACCAGGGTAAAACTTGATTTTTTTTTAAAAAATTGTTTAAAGAAGCATAACTTGGATGATAATAATACAACTTTAGTCGAATCGAACATCCAGAGTTAACACAAACAATTATGGTAATTAGGGCTTTTTCCACCGCAACAAGTATCATTGTTTAAGTAACACAGTAGTCACCACACACGATAAAGGCTTAGATGCCGTGGTAAATCTCAATTAATGTAGATATCTTCATAATAACATTTATACTCTATATTTTAACTATTTCGCATAGAAAGTTTACTTTTAATTGAGTAAATGAGGAAGTTGCATGAATTTCAAATTCATTGGCAGACAATAGCCCTTTTAAAAACACGTCGAATGCTACTTTTCACACTAGTAAAAAAGTTATTAAATTAGTCAGTAATTGAGTTTTAAGTAGGGGATACGTCACTTCCGGTAAAACACTCACAATCCTCTTGCAGTGCGTAATGACGTCAGGCTTGGCTTTTTTGTCCATTGGCGTGCAATTTCTAACCAACTTCTGTGCGATACAGCTGTTGAAAATACAAAATGTGTTTTGAATGATCCCATATAGGAATAGGATTATTTAGAATAAGTGGGTTTTCTAAGAGAGAGTTCCAGTTATTCTCATCAGACTTGGTAGATCTCCTACGAAGATTTCGATTGATCCAACAATTGACTAGGTCTGAAGTGTCAACAGCGCGCTCTTGTACGATTTTAAATTCAACAACCAAGCAAGAAACAAGCTGTTCTAATTTATTATCAAAAGCTGGTTTAAGTGAGCAGTCTGTTCTTTTAAATAGAACGTTTTGAAAAACGTTGCATGTTTATTTTAATTATGGACATGCTAACCGTAGCGCCATTTTTAGAAAAAAATCGCCAAATGGTGTGTTGTTACGTCAGACGCCGTTTTCGGTTACGTGAGTTTCATGGAATTTTAATAGGCATATTTCGAGTAAAACTAATAATTTTTTATGATTTTTAAGCTGATATTTAGAATATGTAGCTTCGAATGTTCCAGAAAATGGTATAAGTACGTCATTTTGGGTAGGATGCAAGTTCCTCATTGATGAGTGGTTAGAATTAAAATTCTAAATTGTTATACAAAATTAAGTTATTAAAAACAAAATATTTTCTTAAGCATCGACTTTATCATATTACTGAATTTATCATAGCCCCACAAAAAGAGTTTCGAAGGTGGTAATTTCTAGAGAGACATGGTTTTATAATCGTCCAAATCCAGTCTTCTACAGATCCCTCTTTTTATTTTAACTTGACAGAAGTACACTGCTCAAAACAATTAGAGGAGCACATTGCGTACTTTTGTTAACACTTTCAGTTACAACGTTTTATTTTTTATTCTAAAAATCTAAAATTCGTGAAATAGATTCAGTATGCATCCAAAATGAAATGGTAAAAAACCTTAATTTTTTAACTAAAATTTAAGAGGAAAAAATATGGAATCATAAATTTTGAATAAATTATAACAATAATTTTTTCAAAACTTTATTTGTTAAAAAAAAAGTTAAAATCAATTTTAATCTAAGAATGCAAGCGTGAAGAATGAATGGTCAATTTATTTCATAAAATTTTTTGGTAGTGAATTTTATTTTACCATGTTTCTCATGTTTTCATATAATTAAAACAAACATTATTTAATTCTTCAAAAGACATGGTTCTTCCATCTAACGATACATAAGTACGAGCTCAACTAAGAAACAAAATCGCAAGCTGATGAATACAAATGGAATCATTGGGGAGGGGGGGGGGGGGTAAAAGGGTTTAAACCATGCATTCCCTAATTCTTTTGAGCAGTGTATAATAATAATGCAGCATTTTAACCTTAATTCCTTTCAACAATTTGTAAAATTGGAAATTTGTTTCATTTAATTTCAAATTTGAACATTCAACGGTCCAGACATTTTTTGTAGCCCGTCAATCAACAAATTTTCCACAATAACTAAAATTTAAAAAAAACGAAATTTAAAGGGGTTTTTGTTGCATTTTAGAATCATACCAAAACACGTTCCATCTCCCTGCGGGATTTGGAGCCAGGCACAACGTATGAGGTAGTAGTAAAGGCCGGAAATCATCACGGGATGAGCCAAGAGTCGGACCGTTTCACATTCACTGTTACAGGTAAGTAATTGTATGTTCAAGAATATTATTGAATCCTCATTTTAAATTTGAGTCATTGGGTATTGATTCTAATAACCAGTGTTAGAAATTCATCAAAAAAATTTAGGCGCAATCTGTGCGACTAAATAAAAAAAACTAGGTGCAAATGCAGAATATCTAGGCGCAATTGTTAGAAAAAAAATTTATTACATAAATGCTATTTTTTATTACATTAAAGCTATGCATATTGCACATAAAATACATTTTTATTACAAATATACTATTTGTGCAGTAGCATCATGTTTGTACTTGTTTTCTTTTCGATTGTGGAGTCTGTAGAGGGGAATATTTTTTCGGGTGGAGGGGAGCATTTGTTATCTCGTATTATTTTTTTCCCCGGAAGGATTTTTTCAATTCTATTTTTTTTTTAATTTAAAAAGTGTATATTGACGATTCTTAAAACTAGTCGCGACAACTGCAACTAAATTAATGTTATGGTCGCAAAACAAAAAAAAATTGGTCGCATTTTGCGACTAGCAACCGGAAATTTCGAACCATGCTACTAACGTAGGCATAGTTTCTTGACCACATGATGGCTATCCGCATTCACCAAGGTCATCATTCTGGTGAACCCACCGAGGATACATATTGGCTTAGAGTGCACTGAATTGCCTTTGGCAGAGAATGCAATAGCACATTAACTCACAAAAATTACTAGTTATCTTGACTCTTAGTATACATATTGACAAATTATTATTATCTATAATAATAAAAGAAAGAGTCTGTCTGTCTGTCTGTGTGTTTGTATTCGGATCGTAAAAGACCTACTTATACTGCCCTCAGAAATTCGAAATTTTTAAGATAGATTCCCTTTAATACTAACGTGTGCACCTGAGGCTTAGTTTTTTCATATTTGTTCCATTTTTAGAGAAAATTCGAATTTTCTGAAAAAAATACACCACTTTCGCTCAAATCCGATCATTTTTTCTCTTTCCTGATGCCATCGGCTGAAAAAATTAAATAAAACTTTTAACAAAAACATTTAAAATTCAAAATGTTTATTTTATTCTTTTGCCATTACTTTCAGAAACTAAATTCATTATTTGAAAAATAATTGACATGTTTCAAGTGACGTAATTCCGCCAGTCTTCATTCCCGGATTTTATTGTGGGTTTATTTGATGATTTTTTTCATTGATTTTTCTGTTGACTGCATGTATGCATATTTAAGCAATAAATGTATATAGTTAAGCTATTACTGAACTATGATGGTTAATAAAAGCCATCGCACTAGAGCTATTAGTGTTTTATGTCTTTATTTTTTCGCCAAATACGTTGCCAAACTCGCCAAATTATTAACTAAAATTTGCCAAATAGGCAATTTCTTTTATAAATAATTTATAAGCTGGTCGGTTGTTCGAAGGTCATTTTGTTAGAGCTGTATAAAGGGTGTGGGTAGCTATATCTATTTTCTCGCCAAATTATTTCCCAAATCGCGCCAAATGAGATAAAAGGTTTTATGTATTTATGAGGGAATTGTGATGACATTTATGAGTGCATTTTATAGCGCATTTTTCATTTTGGAATTTTAAGGCAATGAAATGGGATTTTATAATTTATAACGAGCGGAAACAATGATAAGTTTATGATCCTATAACAGGGTATATGGTACACATATTTGGAATCTATTTGATATTTTTTTATTCCGTGCGAAGAACGGGTATAAATTTCCTAGTTCAGTTATAAATATTACATGGTTTTTTTTTATCATACTGCATCATTTTATACAATGAATAGCACACACAACTAAATGACTGAAAGACAACTTCGAGAGTCAACTACTGAGAGACAACTTCGAAATCATTAAAAGAAAAACTTATTGTTTTAGGTATTGATGGAAACGGCAATATACTAGCAGAAGCAGCATCTTGTAAGTAGAAAAAGTGTATATTTTATTCATGTTTTATCTCTAAGTTATTTTTAAAAAAAAAACATATTTTAATGCTTATGATGGAAATAATATGATTAGCTAGTTAACTATACTATGTATCACAAAATCTATCTTTGACAGACTCTACCAATCCAGTAGCCAAAATAACTGCAGCCATAATTGGCACAGTAGTATTCCTAGTTTTGATTGGCGGATTAGGTTTGTTCTTCTACCAAAGAAATCGTCTGCTGAAACCCCCACCTGGTATAGCCCCTGGGGTCTCATTTGAGAATCCAACATATATGAAGGATAATTTACCACAGGTAGGTTATGCAAGAAAATAGTATATTAATTTTTCGCAATAAAAAAACATCATGGAATACCTTATTACCTAAACTTATTAACTCATTTGTGAATACCGTTAACACCTTCAATTCCGAATAAGAACGATAATTGATCTTTTTCTTTCGTTTTTCGTGTAACTTCATTTATTCCAAATAAGTTGTTCAGGACTTATTTAAAATAAAATTTTTAATTCTACAGTTTTCTATAGTTTTCATTTGTCTTATTTGTTTATTTAGATGAATTTAAGCAGAAAGATAATTTTTGTGGGGTAAATTTTCTTGCCAATCGTTGTAAGTGTTAAATATCTTTTCGTTAAAATATGTTGGATTAATTGGTACGTGTTTTTACAATAAAATTTTTAATTCTACAGTTTTCTATAGTTTTCATATTAATCCTTTTCAAGGTATATATATTTTCCAATTGTAAAATAAGAAGTCAAAAAAGATATTTAAATTTAAAAAATCAGTAAAAAGAAATTTAGTTTTGGTGCCTTTTTTAAAGTAAGCAACATGATTTGCTTTTTAAAAAATGTAGCTTTTCAGTGTTCTGTTTATAATAACAATGTGTTTAATTATAAACAAAAATGTGTACATTAACACATACAAATTGAACAATTGGTAATAAAAAAATAATTTCAGCAAAATAATGCTCCAGCCCAGCCATCAGACCAGACTAATGGTGTGACTATCAAGAAAGAAACAAAGCCAGAAATAGAAACATAGAATTATGTTCCTCAAGATAGAACATGAAGTCAAACTCGGTGATAAAAAAGAAGAAATAGACAACATTTATGAAGTACTGTGTATATGCCAACTGCAGCTAATCTGACATGAGCAGGTAAACTGCAGTAACCACAACAATGGATTGGACCATTTTTACTCTGAAATAACCAGTCTTTCAGTTACTTTCTTATGTAGGTTAGAGTTATTGAGTAATTACAACAATGGTCCAAGTCATTAGTCTAGATACTGTATTTTACCTACACACAGTAGTAAGAACTGCTTAGAGTTACCTGAATCAGAAGATTCATCTAAACATTCCATTTTAAGAATTACCTGAATCAACCTCTTGACATTCTATTTTAAGAATAAGCTGAATCGAGTGATTCATTTTAACATTCCATTTTAATACTCGTGCATGAAAATTCGCTGTTTGTAATATTTCATGTAAAGAATTTATATAGAAATCAGAAATTTGCCCCCCAAAAACTGGTTTAAAGGGAAGGTCAGACCCAAAGAGCTAATGCATTAGTTATGAAATCTCAACTTCTGCAAGAGTAGGGGAAGGTGTTGTTCCTTTGACCACTTCACAATTTTTCAATTTTCTTAACTTGAATATTAAAGCTAACTTCAATGTTCTTATTTTATTCCAATCTGTATCGTATGGTTTATCATATATAATTTTTTCATGGTTCTAGTTTTATTTTATTATATTTGATTTTTAAAAAATAATGAAACTGTGGTCAAAGGTACAACATATAGTTGTACCTTTGACCATGGGTTGTTGTACCTTTGACCAGTTTATAGATCATTTGAAATTAAGGGAATATTTACGAAGGGGGAAGATAATTAGGAAGAGGATAGTTTAGGTTAACAAAATTCTAACTATTTAATTTTATTCACCTTATTTAGTCATATTTTAAGTTCACTCAGGAGTATTGTACCTTTGACGTGGTCAAAGGAACAACAACTGATCATGGTCAGAGGTACAACACCATGACAATGCAAAGTAAAAAGCATGCTACAGTTTAAGGGTTAGAATAACCATTTTCAAAAGCGCCACAATATTTTCTAAAGTGTATAGCTACTATGTCAAATGATGTCTATCAACAAAAACATAACGCAAAAAATTTTATTAGGCAAAACCTTATGAAAAAATACATTTTTAGGATGGAAATGGATTGTTATATTTTGCAGGAATCCTGTTTGGTTTAAATAATCCACATTAGGCTACAGAAGCTCTCCAGTTTAGAAACTATGTGCTAATTAGACTAATTTTTATTAAATATTGCTAGAGGGCACCACAGCCTAGGTGGTCAAAGGAACAATATGGTCAGAGGTACAACACCTTCCCCTATTGTTTTGCTATGTATATAAGCACTTTTAAGAAGGTATGAAAATCATCAGATGAAATATAAGAAATTTGAAAGGAAAATATTATTCAGTAATTTAGTTATTTATTGAGGTTTTTTAAATAGTGTCGCCATCTGTAGAATGTTTTGAGGCATTTTTAAATCTTCAAAAATTAATAACTAAATAACCAGATGAAATTTTCCCATCAAATTTGTTTTATTGTTGTTTTTCTGATTCTCGTACCTGGTGAAAAAGATCTAAAAAAAAGGGGATACTTTAATAGAAGCAAGGATTTAAAAATTAAATGCATTATGTTTATGACCACCCCTCTCAAAAAATGCAAAAAAAAATAAAGGCTGATTTTCAATGCTAGTTAACTCAGTCAATATTGACTTATAAATAAATAACAGTTAATTCATAATTGAACACATGTGACAAAAATGTGGGAGTGTGTAGAAGTTAACAAATATTTTGAAAACTAATTTATTTTTATAAAGCCAACAATGATCTTGCTTTGCTGAAAATTATCAGAGAAAGCAATATGAATTATGATTTCTTTCAAGATTTTTTATTTCTTACTGAGTATTTTTATTAATATTTAAAGTTTCACTTATATTATGCTTTCACTAATAAGACGTTTTAGTTCTTTTATTTGAAAAAATCAAAAATGAAATTAATTTTTTAAAACATGTGCTTTTCTCATTTTCCATGTTAGCAATTAAAAAATGTCCCTTGCTTCTTCAGTATATCCAAAATTAGTCATGCAAACAACAATTTTCATACAGAAAATCTCTAACTTTATTAATTCTATATTTATTCTAAATACAATAGTTCAAAAGGAGAAAAAATTTAACAGATTTATAACTTGACAGATTAAATTTATAAAGTACTTTTTTTTTCAATCATGAACCAACCTTAATTGTACTTTGTAATCTGTGTAAAATTATGAGGAACTTAATCTACCTTTTCTAGTCATTTAATAAGAAAAGTTTAGTTTCATAAATCAATAAAATATTAGTTTTGCATTATTACTCTTTTAAACTTTAACTTAGCATACAAAATGAATAAATAACTATTTTAACTTTCTTTGTGTATTCATTTGTAAATAAAAATTGTGGAAACTTCTTTACTGACTGTGAAATTTATTTACTGACAAAAACACTAAGCCAAAATAGACAAATTCTGACATTCTTTTACACATTTTTTTAAAAGTAAAACTTAAGATTAATTTTGTTGTGGTAATTCTTGATGCAAATACATCCTAAAGAACAAGAAAAGCCATTGTCAAAATGTCACAAGTCAGTTTAACGTTAAACACCATAATAACTTATATCATTTCTCAAGCTTCACCACAAAGACAAACTACACTTTACCTCAAGACAAACAAAAACAGGACAAAAAAAATGACAAAATCACAATTTTCTACTTTCTCAGGGAATAAATAATATCCTTCAAATTCTCCCTGGACCGTGCAACAACGCTGGAAGGCACCATATCACTCAAAGGCCTCTTAACCCCTGATATATACATCTTACACAAACCTTCAGCATTACAGATGACATGCATGCCACAGTCATACGTATTTGACTGCTGCGTGCATTGCATCTCATGCACAAGCGGTGGCGAGTACCCACATTTAGAAGATGCGCTACGTAGGAACGTCGCCAAAATTTTCGCCAAGCTCTCGGCTACAGGAAGGTTGCAGCTGCCTGGGTATGAGTCGTAGTGTTCGAATGAGTTCTCGGACGCGTTGTATACCAAGAGGCTCCAGTGCGTTCCCCCTGGTACAGTTTGTGCCCGACAGTCGTTGACTGGGAATAGAACGTACTGTTTTTTGTCCAACTCTAGTTCCTCGATGGTGTTTTTGATGTCTTCTGGAAGACCGAACTTCAGGTATTGGACGACCTGTGTTACAATTAGAAACATATTGAGGAAAATTTTAAGTTGCAATTAAATAAATTTTGTTTATATAAATCTAATACAAGAAACAATATTTATAAGTTTCATCATATTAAACACTCTCTACAAGTTGTAACCATTCTATTATAATTTGTCAAAAAAGTAGGTTTTTATGTGGGGTTTTGATGAGCTCGAAGACCTTTTATAAAAGATGTAGAAGCTACTCTTTTAGTTTTCAAAAAGGATTAATTCAAATAATTTTGGAAACCCAAATTGGTAGTTATTTGATAAAGATAAGTTAGCAGTTAACTAAATAATAAGTCTTTCATTAGGTTTATAAATAAAGAGACAATTATATGAATACAAACACAATGCTTGAGAAATTGTTGCCCTTATTCAAATAAGCTATTGTTTAGTTCACAGAATCATCAAAGTCTAGTGCCATTAAGTGCAGTATTGATAAAGATGAGCCTATTAACGACGACATTGTGTTTAGGGCAATTCCATAAAAATGTCAACTTTGATAAAATAAAAAACATTGAAATTTTTTGTAATTTTTGCAAATTAAGTTTAAAAATATGTTCCAAGTTTTCAAATTATGGTTTAAGAAAGCAGGACAATAAAGCACATGCATTCACATTTCCCGAAAAAGAGGATCGATGCTTAGTGGACAAAAAAGATTAGTTGGCTCTGCAAATTCAGCCAGCATTTCAAATAGTTGGAAATCGACCTCGATACGTGTTTGAAAGCCTTTCACATATGAATAAATGTATATAAAGTAATATTTGATATCTCATGAGTATTCTAGATAATAAAAAGAATATTACATTTAAAACTTTACATACTTTTAATTTAATATATATTTATGAAACTTTTAGTCATTCCGTCACGGTCATTCTGTCACGTCAAATGACAGTTAATAACTTAAACCATGTTACAGGTAGGTTGCTCTAAATTATAATTTTACATAGCTTATATATCATATTTAAGATATGCATTAGTTTAAAAACTCAATGTATTGTTAATTCACAGAAATTTCCATTTTTAAATACCAGGATGCAGTTGTGGTTGCAAAAATTTTTTATGAGAAGACAAGTATTAAACATGTGTTCCAAATTAAAAAATGAGAATACAATTTATCCAGCTCTTACCTGCGGGCATACAAATCCCAATGACTTCTTGTGGTCCTTGTAGACGTCGTTTTCAAGGTATTCAAACCAAAAAGCTATGATGTTATCATTGAGCCAGTTAGGGACATTGAGTAGTTCAACATCAGACTGTCGGAGGAGAGAGTTCTCGTAGCTTAGTACCACGGGGTCGCATGAAGACATGCTTTTACCTATTTGTAAATAAAAAGTTTCTTATTTCTATAATTCAAAGAGTCACTAGATAGAAATAGGTTTAATTTTAAATAGTTACATTTAATTAATAAGAGTTAAGTTTGTTTCCATCTAAAACAATAGTAACATAGTTTTTTACCCTACAGTTATAGTCCCTCCGATTACAACGCAAAAAAAGCTTCGACAACACTTTTTTTTTACCCTTCTCCCTTGTGCGGTTTTCTAGGAAACAGTGTAAGCCATTGCTGTTTCCCCCCCACGCTACTAGGGTTTGGAAAGCAATTGCGATTAACCTCACAGCAGAGCTTCAAACAAGGTAGGTTTAAAACAGCGACACTCGCACAGTTTCCTGGAAAATCACACAAGGGGTTAGGGGATGAAGCACTTTCGAAACTTGCACTGCAATCAGAACGACCATACATATAGGCAATTGAAGACATGCATTGCAATTTTGAACCACCATCAAATGACAATACCAACACCTGAAAAAGTCTTTAATGCAATTTACAAGCAACATTTTATAAGCAAGACATTGTTCTACTAAAACATTGTACGCAATGTCATGACATTGAGAATTGAAAGTTGTCTGTGTAATAGATTTTTTTTTGTTTCAAAACTCACATTCTCCAAATTATAACTAAAATAGGGTCAGGCCTATTCATTGGTGACTTTCTATGATTGTTAATTCAATCAGGAAAAGTCACCAATGATCAGATTAAACCCTATATATTAGTTATACTTTGGAGAATATGAGTTTTACAACTTCACCCTTCAATTAATTTATGGGATGGCTGCGACAAAACCCATAGTTGATTTGACAACCTGAAAGCCTTTAACTGTGACCTATACTCTCAGTGAAGATAATACTTTTTTTTTATGCCTGTAGTTAGAAACTGAGTGAGAATTAAGTTGAACCTGAGGATATGGGCAAGAACACTGATAAGTTACAACGATTCAAATGTAATTATTTTTTTTAACATAAGTGTTTGCCTACATTGTAATGATTCAAACATTTAAGTGGAAGTTACATTATGAAATAATCTTTACACATAATATTACAACTCCTGAAATATAATTTTTACCTATTGTTGTTGATTGAAATAATGCTGCACTTAATTCTGCTTTAGGATATCAGCAAACGCTTGTCTGTTGTACACTTTTCAGATTAGATTCCAAGAGTGGCTTCTAGGTCGGGATACATCCAGGCGTCGTTTTTAAGTTTTTCAGATAGTTGCCTCAATTGTTCAAGTTGCTGGATATGCATATCTGCAATAGAATATTACAAAAAAAGTAATCTACAATTTCAAGTAAAATACCAAAGTTAAAAAATATATTTAGAATTTTTTTTTTCTCAAAAAGGTTGTTGTATGCAGCTATCATAATTTTGGAGACCAAATCCCAGACATTTGATAACTTAAATGGACAAAATTTTACATCATTTTCCAGAAGTTTGCTCTGTTACAAACAGTTTGCTCTGTTAACTAATATGCTAACATGTGTTGCATTTTAATAGATATTTTAATTGATTGATTCAATTACAATTTTGATTTATATGCAATATACAAGATACCCTCTGATCTAAGATTTAGATTTAAACACAAAACTGTTGTTCTTTAATTTAGTGAAATACCTGATATGTACACAATACATACAGACAATTTTGGATAAGACTAGTGTATGTACTTAAAATGCTAATTATTATTTTGTTAACATTTTAAATCTTAGGCTACATAATAAATTAAAATACAAGATTGTTCAAGTAAATCCGGTATGTTAGATAATCATAATCTCTCTCTCTATATATATATATAGATATATAGTGTTATGTTTTTAGGGTCGTTCTTTTATGAAAAGACAACAGTATCACTTAAAGTAACAGTATCGAACAGAGATTTTGTGCCATATTATGGGAAAAGTATGAGAACAGTTGGGATACGAGTCAGCCTTGATTTTATTTAGCAACTTTGGTTAAGTTGCTGATGCCCAGAAATGAAATAACATGAGTTTGCTTCAGCTTAAAAACAATTGGATGTATTTAGCAACAACGCCTTAATTTTCATGATTGCCAAAAGTAGCCAGTGAAAAGACCAACCTCTATATTACAGCTGTGTAAAATAAAATTAATAAAAAGAAATTAGTATACTTCAATACAGGAAATTGATAAATATTGTAACACTTAGATAATTTCTAAAAGAAGCATTTCAGGTACTGCAAGCGTATTCAGGCCGGTCTCGATTTGGCGGCTTAACTTTTGCAGCCAAGTAGCGAAAACATACTTAATTTGGTAAACATTCCAGTTCAACTTCCAATTCAATGGATGTTTACATCAATCTTGTTGCCAAATCTTGAAAACTAATTTAATTTTAAGTTGGTTTGGTTGAAGATACAGCGTACAAGAATTACGTAAACAATAGTAAAGCGTGAAATATGTTTATTTGGAAAATTCCGGTTTTTGTGCAGGTGAGTATTTGTTCGAAAGGCGTGTAAGGTTTGGTTTGGATTTTATTATAATCGGCCGCAGGGCGATAATAATTTAACTTATTAACAACTTTTTATTAGATAAATTATAAATCACAACGTAGTTTCACATGTCTAGTTGTCACAATCGACACCAGCTTTTTTTTAAGGATATTACGGATTGAGTGGCCACAATCGACGGCCCGGAGGATTGCCGATTGGCCACAAGCGACGGCCCGGAGGGGGTACCGGCGTTTTTTTTAAGGATAACACGGCTTGAGTGGCCACAATCGACGGCCCGGAGGATTGCCGAGTAGCCACAATCGACAGCCCGGAGGGGGTACCAGCGGTTTTTTTAAGGATATCATGGCTCAAGTGGCCACAATCGATGGCCCGGAGGGAGTCGAAAGATTTCCAAGTTTCACAACTTGCGGCGCAGACGAGATAATTTCGTAACGTATATGACGTACAACATTTTAAGTTTCGACCATTACAACATTACAGAGCTTTCAAGACATGATAAAAACAAAACGTCACGTGAAACTATTCCCTCACGCTACCAACACCACTCCGTAAGCAAAAGCAGCGGAAGGAATTCGAGAAATGCAACCGAGATATACGTCACTGAAAAAAAAAGCCATACTACAATGACAGGAATAAGCCCACATCTGGAGATGCAATAAACCAGCTATGAAACCAAAACAAACAAGTAACAAGCTTCGTAATTATTATTCTAAATTAACTAATCTTAATAATTTTTCAACGTTTTGAACCAAATATTGATGCTAAAAAGTAAAATAATAATTTTTTTAAAGTGAATTTACTGATGCCGTACCGGTATAAATATTTCGTAAAATACTACTAACTATAGCAACCCTGTGTTTACTTTTTCACGAACGCCAAAAGTTGCCAAACAGCATTAATGCCTGAATATGCTAGGTGTTCTGCATTTGAATATACAAAAGCTTTGAAAATACACTAAAAAAAAAAATTGTGAAATCATGTTTAAGTTCATCAGAATCAAAATTGTAAAATATAGGCAAATTATTTTTCAAAATATATTTTAAAAAAAAATGAAAACATATTACCTTTTTCAAACGACTTCAGACTTAGTTCTAAATCATGTTCAAATTGAATTTTTGCTTTGCTGCTTAATAGATCACTCTTATCATAACCTTTAAAAAAAGTTAAAGCTATTAAAGTTCGAAAAAATGTAAGCCTGCTTGCTTAACACTTTGATTATCATAAAGTTGTGACATGAACTCAATATTATAGGGTTAAACCCAGTCACAGTGTGGGCCAGTTTTTGAGCTTGGCGACATCTTGAAAATCATGTTTTCAGAATGCTGATATATTGCGATTTTTTCAGGTAACCCTAAAAAAAGTCGTGTTAAGCTTCTGGATGCATACAACATTAGTTTAACATCCAATCTTTTGAATAGTGTATATGGTTTCAAGAAAAGTTATTAAACACTCCCTAAAAATTCAGCTATATTGTAATCTGTCGCAGGTGTGGCGACTAGAATTTTACCATGTGGTAGTTTTCAATTTCAAAGGTGTCAATTTCGTCAAACAAAATCTTTTGGCGTCTTATAGAATTATGTATTGCCAAATACTGTATACACTTTTACACAAGAAACATAGTTAAAAGTTACCATTGGAAATATTCCATTTGGGGGTAGTTGTACATATTGGACGAACTTTATTGCTCGCGCCTGCAAAATTACCCTGTTTTTAAACAAAAATGGTACAATAAAGAAGAGTGTGATTTTAGGGAACATTTGAATGCAGTCAAACCTCTTTAAATGTAAACTTCCTAGATATGCATAATGAACTTTGCCTAAGATAAAGTAAAATTATCATCCAGTCGAATATGTCAAGTTCGGGAACCTCTTTTATGTGCAGTTGGGCACAGCAGCCTGATTCTCTGTTAGTGGTTATTTGAAGGGTGTAGTTTCAAAACTCATATTCTCCATAGCATAACTAAGATATAGGGTCCAGTCCGTTCATTGGCGACTTTTGACGATCTTAAATGTAAGTGACCAAAGTCACCAATAAATGGGTCGAACCCCATACTTACTTACACTTTAGAGAATGTGAGTTTTGCAACTACACCCTTCATTTAAGGATTATTAAGATTATCCAATAGAAATACACTATGCATGAGTGCACTGACACTGTGAGAGAAAGATTTGTCACATCCGAAAGACCGTGTTTATACTAGGCCAGGGTTCCCAACCTTTTAGCACCTGCGTACCACTTGACTTTTTGAGAAATTTTTGCTGTACCACCAAACCTAAATATTTTAATAAACGTATATCATATTTACTCTTCTAAGTGTTCAAAAGCTGTCCTCTACAACACTTATTCTGGTTATATGTTTATTTTTTATGTACAATAGTTCTGAAAATCTACCCTCACACAAGTAACTTGTAACAATGTTGCTCACATCACTCATGCGTACCATCTGAAATTTTCCTGTGTACCACTATATAGGGCTATACCAATTTTTGTTGTTATGTCTATAATAAACATGGTAGGGGTTGATTTAAACAATTTTAGCAACAACACCAATAAACAATCAACAATTGGACAATATGATCAAAACTTACGAACGAAATATTCATAAAAAAAATTCTATCCTTAAATCGCACAATGCGCGGAAAAATGACGTATCGATCAAGTAAGACTTTTGGGTTAAAAATGTTAAAATATTCGAATTTTAAACTCTAGCGATTACATCAAACTTTACAGACTAAAAAAAATTGGACAGTTTTCAGATTCTTTTCTATAATGAAATACAATGAAAAAGATAAACTGTAGAAGATTTTCAGAAAAAAAACAACTTTTTGCCGATGCGTCACAATTTCGCATACAATGCAATATCATTTTAAATGAGAATCAAAAATGCTAAGTCAAAGTCAATAAATATTTCATTTTTAAAAAAAAGTTACCAGAAGATTTTTTATGGGTTTGAGAATGCTTTGAAGAAAGACCCTGAGGCGTTTGAAATAAAGCTCGACGAGTGCCAGAGAACGGGCTATCCATTATTATAAAAATATTTATTGTGACATATTTATAATGTAAAGTTTCATCATTTATTTAGAATTCAAATTTAACAAATATATAAATTTAAGCGATCAAAACTATGGATAAAAAGTCACGAAGTTCTTGCGAAATTCATTTGTTTTCAATTTTTTTTGTTTTTTAATTTTCTCGTGATGCCAAACGCAAACAAAAAAGTTTTACGAAAAACAAATAGTTTTTCATATGGCTCAACAACCAGAACAGCCTATAGAACTGTTGCAAAACGTTTTTTCAGAGCAAAACTGCATCTGGCAAGGCCATAGTAATGATCCTGTGGGGCAAACAAATACAAGAGACACCAGCGTTTTCACTACGGACTCGTTTGAACGCTTGTTTTTTTTCCAAGAATTACGCTATTAAAAAAACTTCCGAATACTATCGGAATATGAATAAATATCTTAAGGTTCGTCTCTAGTGATTTCGAAACTAAGATATCACTACGAGTCAAGCAGAAGCCGGCTTTCAGTAGGTGGAGCTTACTGACCACACTAAGACACAACCTAGTTCAAATCTAGCCAACCACATAGCAGAAATTCATGACGTCAATCAAACACACCCGTGAGCCAAGGGGTATTTCAACCCCTCCGTTTCCAAGAAACGAGGGTTGACTTATCTGGGGGGAACAACATCTGGTCCTCAATGTTCTGGCCATTTCAACCCCTTTCCCTTCAAGCAACCGAACGAGATAAAAAAAAAACTTGTTCTTGGTTGGATTTGGTCACTTCAGTCGTTTTCAGTGGTGTCTATTTTTTCAGTAATTTGTTTGAGTCGTTTTCACTGAAAAGCAGTTTTTTCGTGTATTTGAAGAATGAGCAAAACAAAATTTATTCTGAATAATTTCTTTCATAAAAATGATATTTTGACGGGGTTTTTTTTGTTTAGAAAATTACTTGAAAGAATGTAGATATTTGTGAACGATATTAATAATTTTTCAAATTGCTAGATTAATTCGGCTCGTCATCACAAGATGATCATTAGTGAACAATTAGAGTAAATAACAATACATATAAAGGCGTGATTGAAAAATAAATGAAGTTTGCAAAGAGCAAAATTAGGCATTCATATTTTTAGCTAAGGAAGCGCGTTCAACAGCTAAACAGTATACAATTTAAAAATATTAATGGGTTTTGTAAATAATAGTAATAATGTATATTTCACAGCTAATAATAAATATTACTTACATGTCCTTTTTGTACAGGGGAAAAAAACAGCAACAAAAAAGAAAAAAATCCTCTAAACAAAAAAAAAATAGATTTGAAAAAAATTCAAAATCTATTTACATTATTAGTTTAATTATCTTTTCCTAAAAACGAATGAAATAAGAAATTTTAATACACAGTTTGATATAAATACATATATTTATTGTAATATGAGAAAAAACATAGTATAAAATTCATTCATCGTAAAGGTTCATTTAAAAATAATTAAGTTTAATATAATGTAATGTAAGAAAGTAACATTTTGGGTGAAGAGCAGCATTAGCAACAGCAGTTTAAATTATGATATGTAAAGAAACCCAATAAACATGCGGTAAAAATGAAATTTTTTACAAAACAAATCTAGATATTTATTAAATGCTTTATCAGGAACATGTTATATAATAAATGAAAAACTAATAAATATAATAATTTATATGCGATCTAGATCTTTTTTCTTATAATGATTTATCAGGATCTCTGTTTTTAATCATGATTTTGTTTCAGAACCTTTTTTTAAATATCAAGTTATTTATCTATTTACACAAAATGCACAAATAAAAATCTTCAAACACATTATAGTAGGGTGGTATACTCGGTTACCCCCAACACAAAATGCAGCAAAATACCACCTCCTTCGAGTGCATTTGTATATAATTATTTGCAAAAAACTGTAATATGCCATTCCCTGAATCCCACACTGCCGTCGATACAGACATCCATGCTTAGTAGTTTACAAAAACAATTGTGGAAAGGACTGTGCAAACTCTGGATACAGTTTTGATTTAGATAACGATGAAGATGAGGTTTCATTTTAATTAAATTAACTTTATTTTACAAACCACTGATATAACTTTCAACTTTTATATATTATGGTTTAATGTTCATTAAAGTTTAAATAATAATTATTTTTTAATTTATTTTTATTTTTTTTAAATTTATATTTTTAACTAACAAGATTTTAAAACTAATGAGTTTTCAAAAGAATATTTGTACGTTTTCCTGATTGTCGACTGTTTTGATTAAATAATGAAGTTCGTATAATGTAGATAACTCGTAATTGAAAAAAATTACAGTCTGTATTATATTATTCAAGGGAACACAAGAAAGTCTTCTTTGTTAAAAGACGCGTATCTAAATGATGAGTTTTACCAGCAATAACTAGTCCTTTTTTTCAATATTTTCCTCATAATTGCAGTTCAGTCAGTTTTCAATAAAGTTCCATCGCTGGAAAAATTTAAGTTTATTTTGAATATCTCTTTCTATCATATCACGTTAGCTTTGTCTGCACTATCTGTTATTCCCTTAAAAAATTCCACAACACACTTGAAGAATCAGTAAATTTACTGCGGTCTATAAAAAATTGCATTGCCTTGTTTAGAACTACAAAATATTTAGTCATCCCTGCATCAGTTATATCAACGGAAAACTCTGGTCAGCAAACTCATTGCATAAGTTAGTTCACTGCATTTCGAATGACTTAAAATCCAAGCTAAATGTTAACCTTCAGTCATTATTTGTCCATTCTTTTAGTACATTTCATGAGGGTATGTTCAATATTGTTTATTATTAGTGACTTCACTCTTTGAATCATGGCTTTGAGTCGCAAAATAGCAAACTTTTGTTGGACATCTCAATAATAGCAAGGGGTGGTTCACTGGTTCCGTCACTTGCAGTGATATTTTTCTGACGTTTTCTCATCGTTTCCTTCCAAAATCATGTTTGTAAATATTTTTTAGTTTTGAAACCAATATCATATTCTTTGTCAGCATAAAATTCCTTTAAATTGATACCAAACTCGACTTATTATGGTTTATTGTGATTTTAAAAAAATTTGACGTTTTTTCAAGATGGCGGACAAAATAACATATTTGTCGCGACAATACGGGTTGCGATTTTTTTAGTATGTTCATTAGAAGCATGTTTCCTACCATTTGCAACAAGAATTGTTTATGTTTCAATTTTTTCTAGGTTAAGGTGTTTTTTCGCCTATTTCTACTGCACTACCCGCCTCTTTTCCATTGTTTGACTAAATTTCCCCGGGCTTTTTGAAAGTGCATAACGGTGTACAGTGCTGGAGAGCGATCTTGAATTGTGGGAGATCACAGCACCGCTACATCTCGCATTGTAGCTGCGACGGAGGGAGTAGTTTATTCTTTTTCCTCCGACAAACTTGGCTACAATGGAGTGATCTTTGACTTAGCCGACTAAACATCTTGTTCTGTGGTTCTCCTCCGAAAGGGCAGGCTTCAAAGGCGATGAATAAAAGGCAGCTTTTCCTTTGTATTCCCACTGTGTGAACCCTTTATACTAATGCTTTTTGCGAAGTTGTATATAGTTATAGAGCCCCACAACCAGCTTGGATTTTTTTAAAGATTTATACAAACCTACAATTTTTTTTTATCCCGACTTGCGAAGCCCACTTTCCATAAATTGTATTATTACTATTATTGTATTTACACCTAAAAAAATCGTTGTTTTTAATGCTTAAAAAAAAAAAGAAACTATATAAATCTCACGATCCTACACAGCTTTTTGTTGTGTTATATAATTTTTTAAATACATCTTGTAGCATTTTTTTCATTCATTTTTTTCTTATAACAATGATTTCTTTCAATTGATCATATAGCACACAGTTGAGCCAGAACTTACTTATGACACATTTTACTTCAAATTGTCTTTCTTTAAATATTCAAACATTTCTTTAGCATTGTTAAAAATATGAATTATCCTTATTTTCCATTCAAATTTTAAAATGTAACTAAAATATTGTCTGTGGCGAGTGAAATAAAATATTAATTTTGTAACAGTCATTTGTCTCACCAACATCGAATACATTATAGTATAACCTTTTTCTTTCTACTAGATATAAAATTGCAATTTTAAATCATTTCTTCCAAACATAAACCATTTTTTTTATCCATGACCAAAAAATATAACTGAATGGAAAAGTAATTAAGATAATATCTAAAGTAATTTGTTTACAATAAAGGAAATGCACATAGAAAATTGGCATTTGATAAAATTTTAATAAAATCTTTGGGTAACCAATCATCCATATTATTACTCCGCGAGTTCAGATGAATGACCTAGATTCAGAAGAAGATAGGGTTCCATTGACAAAGCAGTAAAGAAATAAAAAATAAACATAGACCCACAACAAACACGTACTCTGCCTCTTTTTTAGAGACTGCGGTCTTGCTTCGAAATCCCCCTTCGAAAAGTGGTGTAAGATCCCCCCCCCCCCCCCCCCGTAAGAACACATGTGAACCAGCGTCTGCGGTTTAATAAATTCCCTTTGCAAAAGTAGAAAGAGATCCCCCCCCCCCCCCCCCTTGCGAACATACCCCATGCGAACACCACATGCGAAGCGCTGGCGGGTAGAAGAGATGGTGTCCCCCGTATCGATAAGAACTATCGATAAGAACTGTGGGAGGCGTGTCGATGTACAAATTTCTATCACTTGTCTTCACATTTTAATTGATATCTCAACTTTAAATTACCCAATTTCAAAGTTTAAAGGCAAGTTTAAGACAAAAATGTTCAATCTCGGTACTTGTAAATTAATTTTTTTAATATCTTCTACTCAATTTTTATAAAATGAAGTTAAAGTTAACTTTTAATGTAATTTTTTTAAACAAAAATTTAAACAAAAATAACAACCAGGTAATGCATCTTCAAGTCAAAATCTGTCTAAAGACACAAACCGCGTGAAAATATTGTAATAATTACGTGTGATATCATCTAAAAACCATCTCGATTTTACCACAGAGTTACTATTCAGAGGCGACCGGTAGGTGGCGTCTAATGAATCCTCTAAGGTATTTGGAGAAAATTTCATTGATATAATGGTATAGGATCCATATGCTTTATCTAAGAATGATAATGATACAAGTGCAGAATTTTCCAGATGTGTTGTTTATGGATTATTGTGACTGATTATAGTTATGTTATAAATATTAACTTTTCGAATTTTAGTCGGAGAACTAGGACAACAGTTTTAATTCGTTTTATTTATTAATGAAACTTTATAGAAAAAAATACTGTTTAAAAGTATATATACATTATACACTACTTATGATCCATTTTATTTTAATTCAGTTTTAGTTTGAAAGAAATATGTCTAGCATTATATTGCACAGGGGATTGAATTTATTAAGTAGGAAATATAGTTATAATTGTTTCAGTATTTTGGAATACAAAGAAATATTTTTTTAATTAAAATGTATTTTCATGTACTGTTTCATGTTGTAAGATTAGGGTATTTTTCAAAGAGCAATAAATATTTCTGGAAGACCTTAACATTTGTAAATCGCATGTTTTTTT
This sequence comes from Oedothorax gibbosus, assembly GCA_019343175.1. NCBI lineage: Eukaryota > Metazoa > Arthropoda > Arachnida > Araneae > Linyphiidae > Oedothorax > Oedothorax gibbosus. The sequence continues at coordinate 21,103,019 of CM033271.1, forward strand.
ATGTGTCTACGTAAAAAAATTTGCCGCACTATGAAGTAGTATTTAAAATTTCATCTGAAATAAGTAGTATAAAACGCCTTTCGACCTCAGTTTAATCTATTACCACCAATAACTATTCCGAAAAATGCAGGTATTTGGAAATTTACTGAAAAAATCCCGATAAACAAACGCAACAAACCTTTAAACTAAGTGCGTACTAAGAGAAACGTAGATCTGTTTGCCCCACAGTAACGTGGGGGGTGGGAATGAAGGAGAGGGGAAAGCAGATGAAACCGGTCTATAAAAGCATTTTATATTTTGTAGGTATGTAAAATTTTACTAGCAAAAAGTAGGGCGAGTAAAATATTGACACATGTTGATGTTGGAGTTGGAATAGAATATTAAAACGAGAGGAATTTTGTTTATTTGATGAGTGAGCGAGTCAAAGAATATCGCCGAGTAATAATAAGTTTTATTATACGCACGAAGACAAATGTTAAGACATGATACATTTGTTATATTAATACTACGTGAAAAATAGTGCACGTAAGATGAAACAATAAGAAAAAATGCTTCTTTACGCAAGTAACTTTTTTGCACACTGGTTTCCTCAAAAGCGAGACTTTATAAACACGTAAATGGGAAATATTTCTTATGATGTCACACACTCCATACTGCGATTTCATTGGTTGTTTTGTTTTCTTTCCCTACTACTTGAAACAAGCTCATTGGTTTTTTAAAACGTCACGCGCTCCGAACTGCGTTTTCATTGGTTGTTTTGTTTTCTTTGACAACGTGTTGAAACAAGTCTATTGATTTTAATAAGGTGGATATTTTGCACGGGTTTACAAAAGTTCATTTTCAAACTTTTGAAACGATTACCCACCCACAAGGTGATGATATCCCTCTCCAATACTTTTTTACCTTTAAATCAGTAAGTAAATACTTCATCATAGACGAACGCATATCGGAAGGTTTGTGAATTTCAAAAATTAGTGTAACTTGAACGCGGAAAAATAGAAAGAGGTTGCTAATGTTTTGATTAAAAAGTTGATAATATTTTAACGTTAAAAAGACGTCCAAACAGGGCCCGTACTGTAATTCTTCATCAAATGAGCAAAAACTAGGGCTATGAGAAACTAAACCTGGAACTTAATTTGCATATGGGTGACGTCAAATTGTTGTTCGAAATCTTGAAACTCAATTTGTTTTTGTATTAAAATATGTGTGATTGCTCACCTTAATTATAATTATCTAAATTTCATTAAAATAATCTCTTAAAAAGGCAATAATGTTAAAAATTCGTAATAATCGTTTCTTTTTTGTCAATGAATAATCGTCATCGCGAATTGCGTCACGGGAATCAAATCATGTGATTTTCCAAAGCGCAAAGAGCGAGGAACTCGTAACTGAGACTGCAATTTGCAGACGAAACACGAAAGTTTGCTGTTGTTTGTTATTCAAATCGGTTTCGTCGCATAATGTTTATTTTTTGTGATCTATGAGGAAATTTAAAATTTTATAAAGGGGTACACTTACATCTTTTTCTTATGCTGTCATAAAACTTTGAAAATTGAACTGTGTTTTTTTGTTTTTAATTCAAAACTTAGTAATGTTTTAATAAAACCTAAACTAGTGAAATATGTTTCTTACCGGAAAAACATCATCACGATTTGAGGTAAGTTTTTGATAATTACCTTCGTAATTCTTTTTCTTCAAAAATAACTAGTATTTTAATTGATTTTTTTTTCAGAATTTTTTTCTCACGATAAATTACGTCAATTTCAGAAAATAAATTTTATTTTAATATTTTTTTAATCGGTCAATGGATATCATGTCCATGATTTTTTTTTTGTTTATAAGCATTTGATTCACGTTTATCAAGCTGACATTTAATTTCCTATAATTTTTGTGTGTGGAAATGTTAGGAAAGTTTTGAATCTTACCCATATAAATTTTTATCTATGTCTTGGATTATTGATTATTAATAGGTATCCCTTCTGGCAATGAAAGGTTGTGCAGCAAAAAAGTCTATAAATCTGTTAAATTCACCCCAGTATTGAGTGGGAATAAAAGACTTGTTTTCATCTTTTAAGCAAGGACATATAAGTTTTTGTTGGGTTTTGTGAACACATTTTTTTTTATGCAATAACCCTTGAGTTTTGAGTTATGAAACAAGCATGTTAGATATGTATATTTTCCTTTAAATTTAGTACCGATGCTTATTTATCGATCTATTTATACTGTCTAGTTTTTTTATTTTTCTGTTAGAGGTAGATTTTCTCGAAATGTTGGGTGGACATATTTTTTCAATGTTAATTCAGTACAACAGTATTTTTTTAAAAATATATTTCTCCATCACTTATAATATCAATTTTTGACTTTTCTAATTTTAAATTCATAAACTGACACTATCTTGAATTACTGAATGAGCTGCCTTCATAGCAAAACCCCAACTAAGTTTTATTTAAATAAAACAGTTACATATTTGGTTATTGTTAGGTGTTCACGATTTAAAATTTCAATATATTAGTTATTTTGTAATCATAACTTTTTCTTGGAAAAAAAAGCCTTTATTTATGTAATCACAATTATATTATTTGTATCTATTCTTTCACGCTCGGTTTTTAATATGTTCAAGATCATACAATTAACCTAGTTCAGTCTGTGAAAAATCCATGGAACATGTTTTTCCTTTGGGGAACTCACTAATGCTGTTATATTTAGCATATCCTTGTTATTTTATCAAAAAGAATTTCTCGGCAAATATCAATTAAACAGTCAAAAAATAGCACTTAAGGCCTATATGTAGAATAGATTCCTCAGTGGCATGCTGTTCAGAAAAGGTGTGCCCTATTATGAGCTTGAACTAGTTATATAGTTTTTTCTAATTATTTTATAAGCAACAAGTTCAACTTGAATGTTTAAGAAGGTGCTCCTAAAACATTATATTTGAATAACAAAAAAAACTATAAAAACTGTGAAATAAGTCTGGATAAGTTAAAAGAAAGTAATCTATATATACCCCTTTTTTTATTATATACATGCAACTAAATGTATGTGTCTTTTACAGTTTGCGGCCAAAATGGTTAATTTTCGTGTCTCTAAAATTAATCATTTAAAGATGAATAATTTATATTTTAGGGGAAATATTAAAAAAAAAATCTCATTAAGAATGATTGGCAGGAAAATTTGCTTTGTGAAAATGAAATTTCTGCTTAAGTTTATAAAAATAAACAAATATAAAACAAATGAAGATTATAGTCATAAACAAATTTAGGAAAAATTAGGTTACAAATAAAACCCCTTAAAGTCAATGTTATTATTTGGAAATGGAGGTGTTAATATTTTTCACAAATTCATTGTTCATGGGTTAACCCTTTAAGTCCCAGTAATGCCATTTGGCATCATCATTTTTCTGATCATAAAAAAAATAATAGGGCTGACATCTATTAGGGATTGATAAAAAAAATTTCTAATAGAAAAAAGTTTAAAGAATCCAATGATGTGCTTTTTGATACACATAAATGGCTATAGACGATTAGAAAAAAAATTCTAAAATGATAATGCCAAATTGTCATTGGGACTGAAAGGGTGAATGTAGTTCTTATAATCTATTAAGATGATATTAACAAAAGTGTCATGTTATAAACAGGTCCTTTTATAAACAGGTATAAAGAAAGATATTATAAAATAGATTTAACAAAGACAGGGAGATTATTGTTTCAAGAGATATGTTATTTTAAATGTGGTTTTCTATTTTACTTAATAATCCTTTTTGGGCAAGATGGCCCCTAAGGCCCTGTCCTATTTCACCATCTCTATATTAGTCAGCCACAGCAGACCTTGTTTCTGACTCAAGGATCTATTCCACCTGGTTTCTCTCTTTTTAAACTATTCTTCCCTTAATGATTTCGGTCTCTTTCTTAGTCTATTCCTTTCTGGTTCCCTTGACAGTGTTGCTGTTAGCAGGTAAACTGCAATATCTACTTAACGTTAACTTGGACCGTTGCTGTAAGAACGTTATTCATATAACCTATAAGAAAGTATAATAAAATTTTGATTATTTCCGTGACAAATTGGTCGAATTCATTGTTGTATTTACTTCGCATTGTTCTTTATGTTTATTTAACACCAAAAAGTTTGATAGTTTATTTTTAAATAGTAGTTTTTTTTAGTGGGGAAGGGGGTTGTGGATGTGCATTCAAAAACACTAATTCAACCAGAAGGTTCCTCTATTGTTACTCCTTTAGTCCTCCTCTTCCTACTATCACTAATATTCACCTCAAGGTGACCCTTGATTTTAGTATACAACAAACGTCTTAAATTGTGCCATGTGCATGTAAGTGCATAATCTAGTTGCACTATTACCAATGTTTAAAGAACAGATAGATTACTGCTAATGTCAGGGCCGGATTACCAATTAGGCAAAGTAGGCACTCGCCTACAGGCCCCGTCCATTTCAAGGGCCCCGCACCTTCCAAGGGGCCCCTTGCAACCAACTTTTTAAATATTTAAACTTCCCAGTTTATTTTTTGGAAATCCTTAATATTCACAACTCTTTTAGTTCAAAAATGATAATTTTTGTAAAAAAACACCGCAATTTTCGGCTCAATAATATAGAAATATTGAGCCAGTGGTTGAGCACAGCATAAAAAAAAATAAGTAACCGCAGGGTGCTGCCTTTTCTTTCCTTTTTTTTGTGAATCCAGTATTATCTTTTTCATATACTAAATAAATGGGGAAGAGCCAATGGGGCCCCGTCAAAATCAACTGCCTACAGGCCCCAACACTGTTTAATCCGGCCCTGGCTAATGTTATTATTTTATTTAATAATTATTATTATTAATATTTTTTAAAAATGACTGCATTTGCAATTAATTTTTAAAGAATTTTAACACTTTTCTAGACTTGATGGTTCAAGCAAGAATCTGTGAGGGCTTTAAGAGTGTGTCTAATAAGATATTATAGAGTTTCAATTACTTATTAATTGAAACTATATTTAAAGTGATTCACTGTTAACTGCGATTTTTGATTTTAAAATAAATCTGAATTTTTTTCTGTCATTAACCGACAGTTTTTAATCATTTTATATTCTATTTACCTTTCTGTTTCAGAAAAAGGCACTCATCACTCTTTATATTTAGGAACAAATACAAATTTTGGTTCAATAAATCCTTTCAAGATATATAAAGCAAAGGCACAAAAAAATAATGATGATTTAAAAATTCAAGTGCAAACAAATACAATCACCCATATTGTATTAAAAAAGCTTGATTAAAAGTAAAACTCTTAAGCAATACATATATACTACATTACTATTTTCTTAGCATTGAATTCTGTTTTGTTTCTAGTAGATTTAAATGTTTTGTAATTGTACACTCTTTTATACGTCTCATTTCCTCTTATTTTAATTTTCAATTTCAGGAAGCATTGAGTTGCGATTGTCTTATCATAAAAACAGTTCTATCAAATTTGAGAATCAGAGAATCACTCTATATAGTTTCAGTTCATCTGCAATTTAAACTCCATATGATCTTATTAATTAGACACACTCTTGTCATGGTGCAGAGTGTCATGATGCAGAGCTCTCACAGATGCTTGCTTTTAATAAAACTTTCCTTTGCAAAATTAAATTATCGAATTAGTGGGTAACCATGTAAGGTCTTCAAATATTAAGATACTTAGATATGAATAAGTTAAAATATTTTTAAAGCACATTTTTATTAACATTTAAAAAATTTAAAGGCACAATAAAAATTTGAATTTTTTTATTATTTAAAAAAACATAATTTTCTCTTATGTATTTATTATGTGGTTAAATTTTTTATTCTTATACCTTGTTTATAAAAATGCATTTTACCTGAATTAATTTGCATATTGAGCTGAGAATTGATTCATCTGGAACACATTCTCAATATTTTAGACATAATAGCAATAAAACAGTTGCAAAACATTCGAACTATTTGGGATCTACCACTACTTTAATATTTTTTTACTTAGAGATTGGAAAGTTGGACTTGCTGCTTGTTCCCAACCCATCAACCCACCCAGTGTTTTTTTTGTCTCTATTTGCACTGGTACATTTATTCTGAATTGGAACTAAATTTTACGTGCATATAGGTCTGATATAGGTATATTTAAAAATAAAAGAATACCCATGAGTCATGATCTTGACGTATGTTGATGTTCAGCTTTTTGTTTTGTCATTGAGTGTTAATGCATGGAGAATTTTCCTGAATGATACATCAATGTTTTACATCAGAATATAATTGGTTGTATCGCACGTCTTGAAAGATAAGAAAAGAAGCAAAGTGAATTTTGTCAGCCGGGGCTTTATTTTGATTTAATCATAGTTATATTAAGGATTTAATCCAGAACAGCGACAACAACAAAAAAGGGAGGTTATGTTGTGCCTTGAGAAATATTTGTAAAAATATATATTTTTTTATCATGTCAGTCAGTCCCTTATTTGAAATTTTGATTATAAGTAAACAATGGAATAATGGAATTTCCTAATAGTTTATTTCTTATTGCTATACTTAATTTCCTATTTTACCAATCTGAAATTGTTTTCTTTTCACGCAAAATCTCGCTTTAAAGTTACACTTGGTAGCGGAATTGTGAAGTTACTGATTCAAACAAATAGTGCTCAAAAGTTATTTTGATCTGGTAGTTCGAATATGGTTAATATTGTATTTTTTTTGCTCGTCAATATGTGTGAAAATAAAATGGGCTGGTTTAACGTAGTACGGAAAGAAAACAAAACAACCAATGATATCGCAGTACAGAGAACGTGACTTCATAAAAAACCAATAGGCTTGTCTCTCGTAGTACGGAAAGAAAAAAAAACATCCAATGAAATCGCACTACAGAGAGCGTGACATCATAAGAAACATTCGCATTGTGTCATAGGGAGTAAACTTTCAAAGAAAGTGATTTAAACTCAAGCTGAAAGTGTTCGTCAAGTTATGTACACTGTAAAAAAAATTCAGATGTTTCTAACTATAGAAACGGGGCATGCAATTTTCAAAAACTGGGACAAACTGAAACCTCTTTCTGTAATATCCAGATAAATTTTTAAAAATTAAAAAAAAAATAGTTTCAATTTTTTAAAAATTATTTTTCAGTACATGTTCGATTTATATAGGATGATTGGAAGTAGTTGGGATTCGCGAGCTCGCACACTCCTGAGAAGATTCAATCACGTGTATAAGTAATTTCCTTTACCATTTGCCTTGCCGCGGTTATGCCATACTGATATTTTCTTTACCGCTTTCAGCTCGTGTTGCTGTAGACAGAGATGGGAGGAATCATTTGCGTATACGTCAGAGGCATTCAGCTTCATAGCTTTGAAAAAAAAAAAAAAACGTTTTCCCAACTTATCGGAAACATGCCATTAACAGAAGGTCTCATATTTTCAGAAACATTTCAGCTTCAGCACAAAAAGTTTCTGAAATTGTTCCAGTGTATTCCTTGAAATAATAACTTTTTCCCCCTGACTTAGATGGATTGTATGGAAATTTCCCTATCTATAACCTATCGATAAAACTCGAATTACCGCTAAAATATTACGTGTTCATTGTTCACGTAAAGTTAAAAATATAAACCATCTAGCTACAAGTGTGCGTGTAAAATTTCCTCTGGAATAAATCCTAGTCCTTTGGGAACTTCGTAGGATTTTAAACATAGAATGACTTGCGTGATATTTTTCCACATTAGCCAGAAAATTCTACACGTGCACACATTTGTGACTGATCACGCTATCCATTGATTTTAGAAACCCTTTTGTTCTTTCAGAGTAGTATTTTCAGCTTTGTTTTCTTATCGAAACATGTCTTGTGTTCACGGTGGGCTGTGGAATTGAATATAACTTTTTTTTGTATATGAAGTTGTATTGTTTTAATGGTTAGTTTTTTTTATGTGTGAATGTTTTCAAGTTAAATTTATTTTCATAGTTTGTTTCAATTGAACAAATCTTTCATTGAAATTGTGTTACAGTGTACTATTAAACTAAATAGAAATCAAGCACGATTAAGCTGGTTAAGATAAAAAACGCTAATTAAATACTTTGTTTAAAAATTGAATTTGAAACATCGATGATTGAAAACGGGATGAAAGTAGCAAAATTATAAACTTAAATTTGACGAATTTCGAAACTTGGTCAATGATTGTTTATAGTCTTCAACTTCAAACATATCGTAAAAATGGCAAAAACACAGGTAAACTGGAAACTCCTCCGTCAAATCCTACGTTTTCTTAAAACTCCAACCCCTAGAATTTGGTATATTAGTGTTTTTGTTATTGGACCGAGCATATATAAATCATTCTTCTTGAAAAAGCTGCAATAAAATGCAAATATATTCATATTATTTAGCCGATAAATTTTTTTTATAAAGTTTATAGAATTTTTAATAAAAGTGGGGGAGTCATTTGGGGTGTCAAAATTTCTATAAAAAATATTTCTTTTTTTGTTAATTGAGTATCATTAATTTATATTACCATTCATTATGCTTTTGAATTATCAAAAAGTGCAATGAAGTGGTCACGGCTCAATTAGTTTCTCTAATAAATTAATACGCACTATATTAATTTACAATTAGCATTGATGAAACGCTTATTATTAATGGATTATCAATGTTTCATTAACCCTAAAATATTTAATAATGCTTCTCTGACTATAAATAGTACTATTTTGCAAAATATATTCGTTTTACTTGCAAAATGTCATTTTCTACTTCTAAGTGTTCGTACTGATATTAATTAATTAGTTTTTTGTTTTAATTTAACCAGTGTAGACAATTTTTTTTTTTGAATATATACTTACAATTTTTAAGGAGTATTTTTTTCAGATTCCAACAGAAGACGATATTAATTTTTACTTGCATCTTTGCATTTTTTGTTGGTTTTGCTTTTTTTTTGTATTATCAATCGTACAGACAATTAGAGGTTACAAAAACATTATATGAGCTATAGTTGCTTTTCATTTAATTGATATTGGCTACTTCTAGCATTGACAGATGTTCTATTTATTGCTTTTACGGTGTAAAGCTACCCAAAACTTTTTGTCATTAACTCTATTCTGCCATTAATTCACTTAAGGCTGCTTGAGAGGGGCTACCAAAGAATAGTTTTGGCTCTTTTCCAAGTTGCTGGGCTAAATTATGTGAGAAAAATTTATTTAACCTACTGAAGGTAAATGGACTCGTAGTAAGTTCCTATAATTAAAGTTTTTGCTATCTTAAGGACTTTTATGTAAGAGTTTTTTTTGTGAAATTTTCAAGTTTGCCTTTTAAAAAATATAAGGTACTAGCTATGTGATACTGCTACTTATAAACTGTGTTTTAACTTCTTAAAATATCTCGTTTTTCTTCTTTGTGCTAAAGAGTCAAAGAAAATCTAAACTATCCATTCAATTTCCGTTTCCTTTTGGTCAATTGAATGATTGCGAAAATAAGTGATTTTTTTTGAATCGGTTATTGGCTAAGATAAAGCCACTAATAAAATCTTAATTCTTAAGTTTTTCTATCTGAAATCTTACTCAAAAATATCTTCTCAATGTTAGTAAAACAGTTTAAGTTTATGCGATTTGAAAAATAGGACGACCTATGGTAAATTTAGTTGTAAATAAAAATAGAGTTAGTAAAGTTTTTTTTTTACTTTCAATTTCCTAAGATGAAATATAATTTAGTGAAAATCCAAAATGGAGATATTGCGTTTTCTACATGTTGTGAGGGGTGCCGATTCTAAAAGAGTGTTTTTTTACCATTGGTTCGACGTCAGACTCTTGTCGTTCTGTCTGTTTGGAACCCCTCTACTACAGCTCAAACTAAAATAGTTTCAAATATTTCAAATTTGTTACGCAAGTTCCTAGTACAGCTGCTGGGGAAAAAACGATCCACCCCTTTTTTCGAGGCTGCCATTAAACATAAGTTTTTATGACAGGTATGATTTTCAAGGAAAAGGTATAGAATTGAATTTTGGTAATAAATATTACATAAGGGGATGTCTACATTTTAAAATGAGCATCAACTCAAAAAGTTCCAATGGTAAAATCCATTTTTTGACATAAAAAAAAGGTTAACTACAGTCATGATATCCCAAATATCTTGACTGTAGTGTCTTGACTTGTAGTAATATCTTGACATTATCAAGATATCCCAACTTAAGTAATCTTTCATGCAATATTTGCTAACTTAAAAGCATTCATAGTTAAACGTTCGTGATGTTAAAAAATGTTTCACAAACTTTTTATTGTAGTGAAAATAAAAGGTAGAGGGAAAGTTAATTTCATTTTTATGTACTACTCCTTACTGATAATATGCTCGAAAAATACTTAAAAATTTTAGTGATTAAAGTGTTTCATATTACAGTAGCCTCTGTTTAAATGAATCATATCGGTCCTGCCCTACTATATTTTGATACAATGAAACGGCTGACCTCATTAACTGGAAGGTAAGAAGTAATTAAAAAATGATGGTAGCCGTAGATAAACAATATATCAAATTTTACTAAATTTTGTATTTACGGTAATAAATACTTTTAGGAGTAAAATGTAATGTTTGAAAAGTATTAAACTAAAAATGCACCTAAGTGTGAAAAAAACCCTATATACATATATTTTTTTTAATAGATACAATTATTTAAAGCTTTTGCACAATGATACTGAAGATTTTTTTTTACAAATACCTCACTACCCATAAAATAGGCTAATTCGAACAAACCCAGTCAATTAACTAATAAAAAATAGGTTAAATGTTAATTCGCCTATATTTGGGTAGTTTTCATTAAAAGAATTTTTCAATTAATTCGTTACTTTTAACACCGATTGACGTTTCTTAAATAGAATGAAATATTGCAGGAATTAAGTAAATCTATTGATTTATAGGTCTGTGAAACATACGATATACAGTGCGCTTCATAAATACTATCACTAAAACTATTATATTCTTATTTTAATGAAGATTATCCTAGACTAAAACTATCTCCATTCGTTGGACTTTTCCGGATGATTATATTTGTTGTTTCTTTTAACTACATGGCTGCGTCTTGACTATCTTCGTTGCATTTTAGAAGGCTATTAAATTTCTTTAAATATTAAAATCCATTTAGCCATCATGAACATCATCTGTAAAAACCGACTTAAATTTAACCGATCAAATATCAAAATGAAGTCATCAACTGCATACACGTGCTGATTACAAACTCCTTCCCCCTCCCCTAACTTTAGTACTCGCTTTATCCTTTTATGGTACCATTGGCCAAATCTTTTTTTATATCAACTTCATTGAAAAAAAAACTATTAAACGAACTCTTTAGTACCTAATAGTATCACTCAATTTTCTGCATAATGTTCACTAATTTTGGATTAGTGGAGTTGAAATTATATTCTCTCTCTCTCTCTCTCCCCCCCCCCCCCCTCCGCCGGGGATATATTAAAACTTCACCATATGCAAACTTTAGTTCTATAGTAGTGGCAATAACTTTCGAGTTCGTTGAATTAAAAAAATCTTCGTATCTTAGACTGGTGACAATGTAGTAAAGATTTTGAGAATGAGATTTGAATTGCTTTCTGTCCACTTTACTGTATCCTAACAAAACAACTCTATAATCCAAACATCTGGTTTCACTATTTGATTTTTTTACTTACGTATCAACGTATATAGACATTTCCCTTTTTATTATTTTGATGTCCTAATTTCTTGTGTTTTACTTTTCCTTCTCCCTTACTAAACGTCGTCCTTTTATTTATTTGTTTTTGTCGGGGAAATTACGAAAGGTATGCTATGTCCATGCAATAAAACTTATCGAATGCTTTTGAAACTATGATAAGCTATCTTATTTAAAACGTGGAGAGGTGAGGGAACACAAAGATAATGTCAGAGTAGATAATTACAGAGTAGAATTTAATAATATTGCTATCTCGTGTTTTTTTAATTTTAAATTTAATATTAAACATGTGTGTTTCTGGCAGTCTCTGATGTAACTTAAAACTATTTCCACACATTAGAGTGCTAGTATATTCTTTAAAACATTAATTTAGTAGTCGGGTTATTGCGCAAAGAGAATAAAGCAATTTAAATACGGCAAAATGTTTAAACAATGAATTGTGTAATTAAATAGAATAATATATTAATATTATTCTGTTGAATGCTTAGAACCATAGGGGAAAAATGATTAATATGAACACATTACGAATTTCAATTTTAAAGATTTTTTTTGGAAAAAAATATTGAAATCCTCGTTATGATTATTTCTAAGTTTCATACAATTCCTTGTTCACCTAATGTTCCTCTTTTATACATCAATCACACATGTCTTTAAGTTCCGTTCCGATATTAACCAACTAAAAGCTTTCCAACAAGAACTCCTATTACGTACTCTGAAGAAGGCACAAGCGCCACTTACATCAGTGTCGATTCGTCCATTAACGCCCAGATCTTGGTCCACAGTGTCCAAGAATTCAACTTTTCTATTCACGTGTGTTTTTGCTGCGGCGGACCTGCTTCCTGTCTCTTGCAATCACTTTTTCTGAGGCATGTCACGCGAAGGTATTGATTTTGTGCCATGTTGTGCTGCTTTTCGGTGTGATTCAGCTATTTTTTTTTACGTCAGTAGCTAACGATTGTCTGACTTGTCAAATTTGGATAGTGGTCAAGAGATAGGATAGAAAGTTTGAGGTTTCGCTTTTGTTTGTTTTTTAGAGTAGTTGAACGCCGTTTTGATACCATGCTTTTGAAGGCTTGTGATTAGGGATCGACCGATGGCGAATTTCGGCCGATGGGCCGATGCCGATTGTTGGCCGATTGTTCAAAAGTTACATCGGCCGATGGGCCGATGTTTCCCGCCTTCCATCGGCCGATGGCCGATGCCGATGGCCGATGGAAAAACCAAAATACAAAATTAGTTAAATCCATGTGCAATCCATAAAAAAAAGGAAATTAACGCGATCCCTCCGATTTCCATATTTTTTAGAATTCTATGTCTGTGTTCGATTTAGACTTTTTTTAAATTTTAAGGTATATAATAATAACGACCAAAGCGATATTTTGTAGAAAAAAAATCGGATTTAACAGTTTTTTAATAAACATAATTTTAACATATGATACAGTAACTCCCGTTTATCCGGAATGCTCGGGAAATTGACTCTTCCGGATACTCGAATTTTCCGGTTATTTTCCGTTACCAAAAAAATACCGATTTTTTTTCTCCGGAAAATGCAAGAGACTGCATCTTACATAATGCAAATAGGCAATGTTGTATTTATAATAATAAAATATATAATAGGTATTACAATATTTTGTATTAAAAAAATATTTATTAAGAAAAAAAATCGATCTTTACTTTCAAATGCTAGAAATCTAAATACATAAATCGTCAAACCCATGGTCTAAAACCAGTAGGATATTTAAATATGTAAACAAAATCTGGAGAATATTTAATTACAGAATTAAATTATAAAAATAACTTACTTTGGATTAGGGTTGTTTACGATTTCCGGAAAATCCAAAAATATTGTAAAGTTTGAAAAACGTTCTTTGGGTCAAATCAGAGAATTATTTGATATATATTTATTTAAATCATGTTAAAGTTAATTTGTTAAGGTATCAGTCATTATTTTAATCTCAAATGAGCAACGCGACGCTGCAAGCCGAAACTGACGCTGACCATCAGCGGTCAAGCTTGGCGCAATCACTTCCATTGGAAGGGTCGGAATTTCATAGTAACCACGTGGGAACTGCAAAAAAAATCTTAAGCATCTTAGTAGTAAAAAGGCAGTTGTTTAAAGCTACAATACTTTAAATACTACAGCCTCTTTTCTACTGTAATGGGATTCTCCGAATTCTTGGGGAACATTGTAGACCCCGCGCTAAGATTCCCCTCTACTGATAACATTCATTGCCTTTGGCTGTGCAGAAAAACGTCTTTGAAACGAACATCGAATTGATGCTATTTTGGGGTTTGCATTTTTTACCCCTACACACACAAGCTTAGTACCTTTTTAATTTAATAATAATTACAAATATAGAGTTTAAAGGTTCTAAAGAAATATCTTCATTTGCTTAAGTTTAACTCTTTTTGTTAGTTTTTAAGCAAAAATACGAGGTGCGTTCATTTTCGATCTTCAAATAACCGGGTAAATTATGTTAGAACACTATTACAGTAGAAGTCTATTGGATTCTATCGTATTTCAGAAACTAAGCCGATTAACGTTTAATTGTTTGTGTTGGAACATCCCAATTTTTCGTATAAATTTTAGATTCCAGATAAGCAAAATAGGTTTAAACCTTTAAAACATTTTCGTTACTAAGTTTATCCGGAATTCTATCAAAAATTAAATTATACTTCTATTCAGAATAAAGATGTTAAGTATTATCGGTATAAGCATTCCCATTAACCGTATAGTTTTATCCGGAATTTAATTTTCCTTTCTCCGTACTGCTACCGATGTCGCTCTAAGGTTGCGCTGGGTGCCAGCTCATATGTTTGCCTCGTCACTTGATCACGGTTCCAAATTACGAGCGACCGGAAAAGCCCTCGTGTAGCTCTAAAGCTATATCAGGAATGCTACCGGAAATTAAATTTTAATTCTATTATATCCGGAAATTAAATTTTAATTCTATTATATCCGGAAATTAAATTTTAATTCTATTATATCCGGAATTTAATTCTAGTTTTAACCGGAAGCAATTTTCAGTTATCCGGATTGTAATTTCGGATCGACTTCGTTTACTCCGAATGTCTTTTCGGATAAACGACATTGATATACTGATAGTATTCTAAATGATTTTTTAAAAAATTGGAACTTTAACAAAACGTAAATTGATCTGCGTTTAAAATTGAGCTCATGTAATAAAATTTAATCATTGCCGGATAACCTAAAGATACACGAAGGTTGAAACCTTAACCTGGGTGAACACGTAGAATATTGGCGAAAGATTTTAACTTTTTTAAAAAAATTCACACGATAACACAATTAGAATTTCTTTAAGCATTATGTTATTTTAAATCTACTCAACGTTTTTGATCCCAGCTTGAAAAATGAAGTATGTTACAGTTTGGCGCGCCGATCGTTTGTGTAATCAGCCACGTAATCTTTTGGAATCTGTTGTGTTGAAAAGATACGGCCAACCATTTTGACATAAAAGGTTTTATTGTTAGTTGGATAAATTTACGTTGCACTAGAGCTACAGCACAGCCGAATAGTCACATAAGTTTGAACAGCGGTTGAAGCCGAAATTAATTGGTCTGGCACACAAACTTACAGTGACAACAACATATTTAACGTGCACCAGTCTCATATTACCTGCCAACTACTACGGATTGTCCGTAGTTTCTACGGATGAAAGTATTAAACTACGGAGTTACGGAAACACAGTCAAAACTACGGATAAGCTTCGATATTTTCTGAACAATTTATTTGAGTTTTTTTTCGCCTTGGTATTAGTGACCTTATAGCACTTAATGAAAAAATCGGTTCGTCGGCCTTGAAAGACAATGCCCATGGTTTTAATAAGGTTTTTTTTTAATCCAAATATTTTATCAACATATTTCATTCGTGGAAATAAAATATTCAAATGCGGATCAAAGTGGTTTTTTTTAATATTCTTGCGGAAAGTAAACTTAACCTGCCCATGACGACTAGTATCATTTGCTAAGTACCCGCGTAATCGCAGTAGGTTAGTGTTCTTATAGTTCTAGTTTTGATCAGATCAGTCAACCAACATCAGCGCCTAGTAATGTTTTTTATAGAGTCGGATTCGCAGTACGTTGGTGTTCCTTTTATAGTTCTAGCTATGATCAGATTTGTCACCAGCCTCAGCACCTAGTAATATTTGTTAGTTAGAGACTTAATCGTAGCAGGTTTTTTTTTTTTTTTAAAGTTTTCTTTCTGAAAAAATCGATTAACCAACCATAACTCCTCGTAATATCTACTAGTTGGCAGTGTAATCGGCATAGGATCAGGGTTCCATTTCTTTCTTAGTTCAGGACAGATCAGTCAACCAAATTTCAGGTTCTTTGTTAGTTTAAAAAATTACGATGGCCTGTGACTTCATCGCTACTTAGGATTTTTGGTGCCTTATAGAACATCATCGGTAACAGTCCGGATAATGCTAAAATATAATCAGGTTAGCCTTATATGGTTAGCGAAAATGCTTACACCAATAATTGAAATATATATATATTTATTATGAGTAACAATAGAAAAATCCGGCGTGGTGGATTTCAGTTCCATACACGATGATACGCATTCACATTATTTAGCCATATGTCTAGTCAGTTGGCTAATAGCAAACAGATGCTCGGTTTATAAAAAAGAACACTGAAAGTTAGTGGTCGCTGTGGTTTAGTTTTGGAGTCAGTGAAGCGAGACAAGGGGAAATTGTACCGGAGGCGAACTCCTCTGGTCTAGATTAGCGACGGTCCGAAAAAGCTGCTGATAGGAAGGAGGCTGACATCCCCTCCCCCCCTCAGGGATGATGGATGTGCTTAAAACTTGCTCCAGTCCACGTGCATTGCTTTGAAACCAGGAATTGGACGTACTGGGGTTTTGGTGTAGGATTAAAAAAAAACAAAAAACATCGGCCTACATCGGCTGGCCGATGTTTTTTTAGGCCGATGGCCGATTTTTTTCACTAAATTACCATCGGCCGCCGATGGCAAGGCCGATGGTAAAATTTTCAAACAATCGGCGCCGATGCATCGGCCAGGCCGATGCATCGGTCTATCCCTACTTGTGATACATGTAATTTAAAATGTACTTCGTACTCGTGTTTACAACTTTATTTTTTGGACTTTTTTAGGCTGAGGTAAGACACTGTTTACATTAAAATTACTTAATTTTCCTTTGATTTTATTAAGATGCCACAAAAAAAGGATGTTTTTGACTATAAAATTCAAATAAAAATATTATTAGTTAAATTTACCAAGAACAAACTTAAATGCTTAGATTAAATGCAGGAAAGCAATTCAAATCAATAACAAAATAAGTTTTTAGCCTACTTTTCTTTTTTTAATTCGAAAGAATTAAAAAAATGAAAAAGTAGGTATTGACATGCGGTCGATGTCCGTCCGTCTGTCTGTCCGTACCCCCCTTCCAAAATCGGTTCTATCCATCGGATCTTAAAAATTCTTTTTTTGTTAGAAAGCTATGACCTCAGATACCCAACTTTCATACTTTTTGTCCGTCTGTCTGTACGTCCGGACGGACATAAATCTACTATCTGTCGGCGAATTTCCCATTGAATTAGCATTGAAATTCAATTTTGAGTCATTTAAATCACTGTTGCCAAATCAACAATGGCATGAGAAACTTTATTTATTTAAACATATGTGAAGCAAAATAATATTTTCGTGAATCAGTTTGGAATGACGTCATAAAATGTAGCACAATTGGATTCTTTGATTATTCATTAATTATCTACCATGAAAGCGGCAAGGCATACTTTTGCATGCAATTATGCTTAGTTTTAATTTACATTTCTTATTTTTTAATGCAGTTCGGAGTAGTTTCATTTTTTTTGTTATTAATAAATATTTAATTATTCTTCGAACTACAAATAAATCACGAGCAGATGATAAATAATATTTAATTAATTTGCGAAAGAATATTAAGGAAAATAGTTGATTTTGGCTTTTAGAAGTTTAAATTATAGCTGGGTGCTGTGTTTCGATTTTTTTTCTAATGTGTATAAATCTAGTGTAGAAACGGCTGTTGATGATATTTACTTTAGGAACCTAGTTTTTTTTTCCCGATTAGAACTTCAGTAAGTATTTAAGTAACAGGAAAGTAGGCTATTTTAGTTCTTTATGAACTTCTTGTTTTAACTATATAATTAGAAGTTCACTAATCTATTTTAGTTATGTTTTCAGAATAAAAATTTTAAATATTTGGTTTCGCGTTATTTTTATCGACAACTTTAAACCCCAAAGCTGTAAAATTATTTTTAAAAAAATTTTACTCATAATAATAGAATTTTATTATAAAAAGATTACACGATTTTTTTTAACCTTTCCTTTTCTCTTTTATTCGAAATTTTAGACAACCATTGTTTACCGTTATTTAAAAAAAATACAAAAGTATCCCGTTTCAAGTTTAAACAACGTAAAAGAAATTATGTGAATTTAATTATAGTTGCCAGAGCCATTGACTTCTATGTTACCTACATCAAATAGAAAAAAAACCTTACCATATCTTGTTTCAACTACATGTTTTTTTTTTAATCTTTCATTTCAGCAATGCCCCTAAAAATCAAGCTAAACGTTTTCATGTATGTAACGTCAGTTGTAGAAACATTTGCCAAATTGAAAAGTAGATACCTTACATTTTTCGTAATTAATAGGAAATGTCTCTTTACAAGAACAAAACTAATTTTCACTTAAAAAAAACCTTTCAAAAGAATTTTCCGCTGTACTTTAAAAAAACTTTAAATGACTTGTTTTTCTGTTAAATGGCTTGTTCAGCTAATAACTACCTAGTCGATCTTTCTAAAAAGAAAGTTACTTGTCAGATAACGCTGCCAAGTTAGATAGAAAAAAACTCATTGGCACGCATTTAGGCATGGGTTGTAAAGCTCATGCTCATTATCTGTATCATATCCTTTAATTTAATGGTTTTAAAGATCAATTTATCCATCTAATTTTTAACGGTAAGAGATAGTAACTGACTGGAAACATTAAATCCAGGAGCGAGGAAATTTCTAATGTCACGGGAGAACCTGAAAAGTACATTTAATTGAAAGTAGTCTGGAGTTTAAGAAAAATTATTTGCTATATCATTACATTTGCTGTTTTCTAGACTTTATTTCTTTACCTCAAATTGATTTACCACTACCTAATAAGCTAATTGTTCTCGATTAAGTTGTATAAATTTTTGTTTTAAAAAAAATCTGAATTTTACTACATGTTGTAAAAGTTTTAAGAAACTAATTAATTTAAAGCTAAATTTATTAATATGTATTTTTAAAAAAATTCTTTTACATGAAAACACAGTACAAAGATTTAAATCTTATAAAATTTTTTAAATAATGTAATAAACAATAGAATGTGTAGAATACCAATACAATCTGTATAGCATTATGACATTTGATAAACGTAGAGTTCAAATGGAAAACCCAGGGGAATTTTGGGAGTGGCATCCCTTGTGATAGTTTATTGAATGATAAGTTGATATTTTTTTAAAAAGCTTGTTACATTTTTATCGACACTAATTGATTTCCTAAATGTAGCCATGAGTAAATTGCGCCATAAAAAACCACGAGTTCACACGAATCATTAATCATTATGTGTGTTCGATCAATAAACGAGTTTTTGAATTATAAGTGAATGTCGTATTTATAGTGGTATTATTTATAAATAACCTTTTTTCTTGTACTACATAGGGATGGCTTTATCAATATTTGATTTGAAGATATAAATTTTTGTGTAATGGAATAGTCATAGATAAGAACTGTCACAAATATTTGTTATCGATTTTTTTTATGTGCTGCAACACACAACAGAATCATTATTTAAAAATAATTCTAATGCGGAGATATAGTTTTGTGTACATATTCAGGCAATTTCTTGTATCAAATTAATCAATAGTGAATGTTGAAACATTGACGAATTTCTAATCGTAAATATTTTTTTTAAATTTCTTTACATCTTTATAACTAAATAAAACTCGAACAGTTTTTTTTAAAAATCTATATACAGTTTTTAAAACTAAACACTCTGAATTTTGCTTTCAAATGTTTTAAATCACGATAACGTTGTAGAATCTTTTCATAAACGAAAACAAAGGTTGTGTTCAAAATAAATAATATAACTATATAACACTATAACACGATAGAAGCGCCAACTATTATAGATAGTGAAAAGCATTAAAAAAAACTATGTCGCTATTTTTAAATGTATCAAGTTCCGAAAATTATTTTATGTTATTCAGAAAGTCTATAAATAAGGTCACGGTTTCCGTCATTCACGCCCTTCGTATGCGACCTATGTATGTAATTAAACGTTTTAACTGCCCTTGAAATTTCCGGAAAAAACTAGTTTTTGTTTATTCATTAATGGTAATGTAATCGGTCAATTTCGCAACAGTCATTTTTCAAAAAAGTTTGAGGGTGTAAGTTCCAGTATATATAATTAAACTTTAAAATAAAAATTGCTTGATAGTTATTAATAAAAGTATTCCTTCTTTAATTAAGAAGTTGTAATGTAATCGTTCAATTTTTTCATGGTTATCACTGACGGAAAAATTAATTTGTGCTTACATGAAGTATAATAAGTTATGATCAAATTATAAATGTTTAAATTTTTGTGCATTTTTTCACCAAAATGATGATTCCTACTGTAACGGCTGCATGGGGAGATATTTCATCATATTTTTGGTATTCTTTTGAACCATTTTACAGGTTTTGGAAACAAAACCTGAGAAATGGTTCAACCGAATACCGAAAATATGGTGAAACATTTCGCCACACAGCCATTGCATCTTACTAGGCACCATATTTTTGGTGAAACCAAGCTCAAAACTTTTAGCAGTTTAGAAAGAAAGAGCAAAAATAGTAATTGTTATTTTCAATATTTTTTTTATAATGGGTTGGTTTAAAATGAAGATACTTGAGATTTAAATTGGAGATTCTTTACAGTTGTTAAACCATGAAAATTTAAACTAGAATTTAAATTTTCTAATTTTAAATAGATGTGTAGTTGTAGACAATTTAGAAGTTAAGCTTAATACAGTATGCACAGAATATTTTTCTTGATCGAATGAAATGTATATTGTACTTAAAATTAATGCAAACTTTGATTTAAAAAATATTTTATCGAATAAACTGTAAATATTTCACTTATTTTCTTATTCAGTTACGTATCGAATCGATAAATTAAAACTTTTTGACCCATGCACTTTTGTTACGTGCTGTATAAAATTCACCATGATAAAAATAACTTGATAAAAATAGTTATCTTCAAGCTAGGCTTTTCCGGGTTTTTTTCTTTGATCTTCTTTAATGAGGGTATACCACCAGCATATAGTATAGCTGTTAGATAAGAAAAAGTTTATTTAGGAAATTCTGATAGTATGTCAAGCTACTGATTATTCCTCAGCACATAAAAGCTATATGTAGTCTGCACCATAATAATTTAAAAAGTGTTCTAATTTATAGTAAATTATATTTTATACCGTCAAAAATACTTTTTAACTCTTGAATATAGGATTGTTTGATATGCTTTTACTTCGTTTATTTTGTGCATAAATGCGTATTCAATTGTGGTTGCTTTTCAGTATTCAAAGAAACTGTATTTTGCAAGATTTCAAAAGAAAAACAACAAACGCTTGCAAATAAAATGAAATTATTTGAAACATTATTATTAAATGTTTTTTAATTATACAACTTAGGTCCATAGTTTAATTATCAACAAAATATTAAAATAGTTTAATTGTGAAATGCCTTTTACTATATATTGCCTATACATTGGTAATTATGTATTATTTTAAGGATTATTTGTTATTGTAATATACGGTCTATATAATGGATTAACCATCGATATTTTGAAGTGTTTTTTTAATTTGATATTCGTTATAACTCAGTTCATGTTTAATTATAATGTTTTTGCTGTATAAATGCATGATATACTTTAAAGAATTTAAACTTTTTATTACTAGTGATTATTTTTTTGACGGATTTATTTAATAAACATTGAAATGTAAAATTTGATATTTAAAATGTTCTGAAGATAAATAAATCTTTACTACTTTTTATGCAATTATTAAATGATTTTGGTTAACAATGATATTTATCTTTGTAATTTTCTTTGGAAGTTTTAGCCTGTCGATATTTTATTTAAACAGTGGGACATTGTATCTATGAGTCAAATAATTCTTTATATTTCTAATGTTTATTTTCGAAACGGTGTACAAAGAATTCCTTCATGTGCGGCTTATCAAAGACTAAGTACTATACTTATTACCACGTTTGTAATAGTTATTTAAGCAACTAGTGCCGAAAATAATACTTTATTAAGCGAGTGGCTTTTATTTCACGAGACCGTAGGTCGAGTGAAATAATGACAAGAGCTTAATAAAGTATTATTTGGCACGTGCTTGCTTACAATATTTTTTTATAATAACGTGCAAAAAAGTACTTCTACCAATGAGTGATTTTCATGACATCATTTAGTTTCCATGGCGATATTCAAAATTGAAAAGTAGTAAAAGAAAAGTTGTAAAATAATTTTCTATTTTGAATCAAATGTTACTATAAATATGCATGTTAAATAAAAGTATTGTTTGGCGTGAAATTTGTGTTCTTACTTTTGTCTTATTTGACTTCCTTTAATAATTTTTGTAGTACTTGTAGTTTCCATGGAGATATTAGAAAATGCAAAAGTAATGAACCAATAGAAATAAGTGAGTTTCATGACATCATTTAGTTTCCATGGAGATATCATATATCTACCAATCAGATACTCTTATTTACTTTACTGCACTAGTGCCGAAAGCATTACTTTCGGTACTGTCTGTGAAGTAAGCACGTAAAGTGTCATTTTCGAAACGGTTTATGAATGATTATGATATAAAAAGTGAACTTTTTTGCACGTTGTTCTAAAAAAAGTTTTTTTTTATCACATGCAAGTTTTCGATACCAATATTTCATGGAAGGGGTTAAAAGTTAAATGATTGTTCAGATTAATGGATATGTTTTCGCGACTCCATTTTCTACCTACCATAAGAAATTGACAGTTGTTTACCTCATAATTCTAGATCTAAAAATATGTCAATTGTTCAATATGTCAGTTGTTATGCAAGTTTAGATGTCAACGAGAACATCTGTCATTGATAGAACGAACTGTACATTCTTTCTATGTATTCATAAGTTTAACGTTAATCTTCGAAATTGCCAAGGGTACAAATCTACAATAGCACTGTAGCAGTATTAAATCAAAGTTTTAGTTTAAAAAATAAGATAACTGATTATACTTGGGTCGCTGATTCTAAATATGAAATCAGTATCTCTAACAGCTCTACTATTTAAGATAAAAATCATTGAGTTTGCTTCATCAAAGTTCTGAGTTGATAGGTGAAAGCCAAAATCTCCAAGGAGTCGTTTTTTTTTAAAATTAAAATTAAACACAAACCTTAACTATTCCAATGGCAACACCTAATTTTTCGTATTATTGCATGAATATTTGTTGAATTATAAGTATTGGAAGTCAAGCGATCCCATAGTTAAACAAGTCTAAAAAAGAAATAATACTAATTTACATAATACGAATTCAGAAGATCAAATTTTAGGGACGAATCAAAAGATTAAATGAATTTCACCTAATACTTTCAGTCTTTCCAAGAAAATCATTAATTGCATTACTTTTTATTCTCAGGTTTACTAATTTAACAAGAGATTTTTTTTCTTGAAACTAATATGTACTTTAAAAAAGATTTTTTATTTTGTTTTTTAAGCGTTCTTTCGCTAACTTGTTTTAACCGAATATCTTCTTCCCCAGAGGACTGAAATGCCTTAAAGTTTTCGCAACTCTGGTTTGTGATTTGTTAAGAGGCTCTGATAGTTTCTTAAAAGTTACTACTGTAGAATTTTCTTCAACATTCTGTGCTTTTGTTTCAGATTCGCCCTGGTTGGTTCCTGAAATAAGTGCAAAGGGAAGTAAAGAAAGGATAACATCATGGATGTAAAGAGAGTGGCCATATTTGGCCTCTTCAGGATATTTTTGCCACTTATGCTTTTAATTGGTAAGAATTAACATTTTTATTAGCATTTATACGCTCCCTTATATCCGTGTCCTCCATTGTTAATAAATCCATAAGTTACTAATGAGACATAGACACATGTGGTGAATGTATAAAATGTTTTATAAAAAAAAATTGATAGCCTTGTTATCGAATATATCGACTTGAATACTTTAAACATTCGTAATGTTGATGGGTCCAATCTTTCATAGATATAAAAAAATAAAAACGTAATTCTACAATTATCCATTCGCTTTACTAGTGGACATACTGATAAAATTTGGTTTATGTGTATGTATTTATTTACTGTGTAATGGAATCTATCAATTATACTTGTTGAGTCATTTCTGTATAATTATAATATATTGTAGATAATTTTTTTTGTCAATCTTTTGATGACAATCAAAATGCAATATCTTTATCAGTTGCAACATCCTTAGATCAGAAAGTTAATTTTTAAATGCTTTTATGCAATGATAAGAAACTATAAGCTGATCTACATTTGTTTTGAATATTTAGAGTGTATTCACAAAAATTTCAGGAAGAACTTTTAAAATTAAACAATTAAGGATACAAGCGTGCTAAATTTACATTCACCTTGATTCGATTATGTTTTCAAAACATTTTCTTTAGCAAATATATCAACGATAAATAATTAAATATTATCGGTCACAAGTACTTTTCAGCTTCTCATTTAGTTTTACTTTACGATAAAAGTTTGTGATAAGATCTTCGTTTATTTGTAATCTGCGTAAAAGATTTCTGGTCGTAAAAGCCATGGAGTTATATGATTTATGTTAACTTAGAATGAAAAAAGCAAAATTAATACGGCTCTAATTTTGTTGCTTTATTGCCTTGCTTTTTTTTATATTCACTGTTAAAAAATATAGTGCTTGGTTTCTCCATAATAATGGTTCCTAGTAGCTGTAACGGCTGTGTGGTGAAATGTTTCACCATATTTTCTGTATAAAGTTGGACTATTTTTAGGCTTTGTAGACAAAATCCTGAGAAATGGTTCTACCGAATATCGAAAATATTGTGAAACTTTCACCACTCAGTCATTGTAGCTACTAGGAACTATATTTTTGGTGAAATCAAGCGACAAATTTTTAACAGTGTTGATTGCATTTCTCAACGTCGTTAACTTACTCTGTCGGAATTTTTTTTATTACAATCATTTATTAAACCACAATGAGCTTACATTCTAAGTTTTAGATACAATAAGAATAATCATTAACAATATTTTTTGTTATGTTGTTTTTAACAATGACCACTTCCATGGGCCTTAATCATCCCCAACAAAGTCTGAATGGTTCAACAGTTAAGCATGAATGCAACCTTCATATTTTATTATTCCTTTCGTATTTGTCTGAATTTGAAGCGCAAAGTTAATGACAATTGAGCCGAGTGACTGTTTTATCCTCTCATTTTGGATAGCTATCAAAAGTTGCCTTTTGTTGAATAATGGCATAATATCCTGGTTTGGCTACTGGCCTTCGGTCGATCTCGGCATGCATTCTAGCTAAGCGTTCTACATAGAGATATCAATCTGTAATTTATTATACTAAAATTATTTTAAACGTTAAAACTTAAAACTTTTATAGAAACCTTTAGCTTTCATCTTTCTTCGTGCAATATGTTTTATTTCTAGCAGCAGTACTTGACATTGCATCCTTATAGTATTGATATATATGCAAAATATTGATTTATTCATTTTATGTTCTACCATTGAAATATACTTGTTTTATGACACCTATTATTCTTATTCTTACTGGAAAGTATAGTACGACTTCTCTCTCAAAGTTTATGAATATATGCTAATTTATTGAAGGTTTCGGAAACCCAAAAACTTTAAACTTTTTCTAACCATCAATAAGAATTAAATACATAAATACATTTAGATTGTAAGGAAGGATTCTTCTTTTCTTGATTGTGTTGTTTGAAATTAACAATCATATTTGGATTTTCCAATTTGACTTTTTTAAAACATGTCTTCAACTTTGATATGATATCTTTACATCATTCTCTTAATATACGGGGACCTGAGAGTTGTCATTGACCTAGAAGCATAATTTTAAAAAAATATGTAATTTTTTTATTGGGTCACTTATCATCAACTGATATAACGCCTTTAATCATGGTTATGTTCTCCTTGCGTCTTCTTCCAACATATCATGGAGACAACATATCACAAGTTGATATTTCGTCTTGAAATCAATATAGATTCGATTGTCATTGGATCTCTCACTGTGGGAAAGGGGCTGGGGAGCCCAGTCGGTTAGGCAATCGCCTAGCATGCGAAAGGTCCCAGGTTCGGGTCCGGGCATCGCCAAAATAACTGACGACCTATAAACGGCCCGTGCAGCCAAAAATGTCCGACGAATAATACCCCGTGTAAGGGAGTGCACGTTAAATATCCTTCAAAGTCCTTACGCTGCGTACGATGTCGCCCTTAACGGTTGCGTTGGGTGCCTATTCAGGTGTCGGCTCGTCACTTGACTCTGCTTCTAAAAAACGACGCCCGTCGCCAATAGCCCTCGTGTAGCTCTAGTGCGACGATAATTCAAACTTAACCTAACCTCACTGTGGGAAAAATGAATTTCCTCCAAGGCGTCAACTGGGAAGGATGATTATGTAATGTCAATGAGATATAACGTTGACATATAATTTTTGACCATATTTAATATCACAATTTTATGGTGGTATTTTATTTCTATGGCTACAAATTAGTATCAAGTAGGGGAATATATTCGAACTTCATTTTAATGTTATAAAAAATCTTAATATTTGTCGAACACCATAAAACCCTACACAGACAATATCGTAGGTGCCGGATTCCATGGGAGCAGTGAGGGCCAATGCTCCTTCGACTATTTACCCATTTAATTATTATCTTAATATCTTAAACTATCATATAATTACGTTCAAAGCAATAAGTCGGCATATTTGGATAACATCCAAACTACAGTTCAAGCTTCAGATTGTGTCGTCCTCTGCCTCGGACAGCGGTCGATTTTTCCGACACCCATCAACCATGAAATATATTTCTATATCTTTTCCATGCACCCAGTCATGTGTTGCCGAAAATGCGCTGATTCGACATTCGACGGTATCGTTAAGAGGTTGTATCTCGCGAAAGGGGTTCCCGTCCAAGCCATTCATCTGCTCATTATGTCACCAGGTTTATGGCCCCCTTCGAATTGAAAGTGATCGATAAAGGTAATGTCCGTATGTGGCTGTGTCGTAAACCTAGCGTGGCCTGGCTGGCGCCGGACCTTTTATGAATGCAGATTTTCGTTATTTTCTTTTCATTTGCGGAAATAAGCATATCTAGAGAAACTGGGTGGATGTTTTGGGAAGGGAAGGCTGCGTTTGGTAACTATGAAATTCTTTGTAGTGCCGGGTTCCCATTTGCCAGAAACACACTAATTTTATTAAAGGCCTTCAACTTTTGTTTAGAGTTGCAAATAAAATAGGATCGTTACTTTGTAGACCCACCTAAAACAGGAAATTATGATGTAGCCATAGCCAACATGTGGGATTTGAATGACAATCATTTATTGGGATTTCTGCCAACTTTGATCAATACTATTCGACTACATAAAATAAAATCAAGGAAAATAAAATCTTACTTTACAGGTACAACAATAGTCAAATCTTAGTCTAATTATGCGAACCTCCCGATAGATTTAGAAAGAGGAATTTCTCTAAGAGATCTAAATATAGCTAACAACTTAAAAGCAAAAAAAGTCTGTAGCGAATTTTCAAGCGCTGGCTACTTTTCAAACAAAGTGAAACGTTTACACAAGACTTAGTTGTTTGGAAATTTCATATCCATCATTCAAGGTGATAAATGGAAAACTCTTAAGTGTTTTTGTAGATATTGTCAGTATTTTGATATTCCAAGTAAACTAATATCTTACCTATGGCTATGAATCTTTTTGACTGCTTAAATTCTAATGAATAATTTAATCAAGACAAATCTTTGTTGATTTTTTTCCTCTTAATTTTTTTGCATATTTTTTTTATTCACTCATTGTCAGTTTTTCCTTTACGGTATTGCGGTCGGAAACTTATGAATAAATGGTGTTATAGTTTTAGGGTATTGAAAAATATTAGTGACGTTATGAAATACAGGAATAACACCTTTATATAATTCAATGCCTTCCATTGTTATTAGCTTTATTTGTTGCTTCCTTTGATTTTTTTGCCTATATTGTTTTTTTTTATTCTGATACTGTTTACATCATTAGCCCATATCGTTCAGGTGGAGATGTTATACGCCCTGTGTAATGAATTCGTGATTGCATCAATTGTCGCATCAGTAACTGTCCAGGATGTAAAATATGACCTCACTTGTTGAAGATCCGGTTGCATGGTGTCTTTGAAAAATGAATGTTATACTTTATTTTGACGAATATTGCAAAAAAATATTTCATTTTTTAATAGTTTCTCTTGAATTCTATTTTTATTGCTTATAACAGTTTACAAATATTAAAAAATGGTAGCATTATCAATTAATTTTTAGTTTTAAGCATTTCTAGGAAATTTAAATTTAAAAACCTACATATGAGTAAAGGCTTTCTGTCGAGGATTTTTCACCAGGCATCCCAATAATAGGATCCTCAAAATGCTTTTAACTTCAGAATTAAAGGGTAGCCTTTCAAAGAGTTGGGAGCGAGCCATCAATGGCTCTAGTACTTCTGTATATTAATATTTAATTCTAATAATATTAAGAATGAAAATTCAGTTTATTCAGTAGTTCATTTGTCAGCCTTATGAATATTTTAACAGATTTATTTTGAAATTATTAGGCACTCATCTATTTTTAATAGTTACGACATTTTGTTTATGCAAGTTTTTAAATAATTCCTCCAAAATATACGATCTAAGCTTCTGGTATCTGGTAAACATCTAGTCTTCGGTTAAACAGACTCATCAAGTACTGTGATTTCTCAATGAAAAAGTAAGGAACATTAGCGATAATGGAGTATTTATTATTCATTCTAAGTGGAAAACATTCTATTGTACATAGCATACTGTCTGTTTTTCGGGTTCTGCCGTAGGTGTGTCTTGGTCGAATGTAATTGCACCATGTCTCATTTATTATTATATCAGCAATATGTATTTTACCTAAAAGATCATTTTTCTAATGTAGGATATAGATTAAATTTTGAGATTTAATAATGATTACATTACATTGCAAATATTTTCATGCAATCATGTATTTTTGCTTTGCTTTTATTTAATTTTTGGAAAATATTTTATGACTTTTGAATTATATGCATGCTGTAATTAAAAATATTTGAGTTATATGTAATTTAAATTTATATATTTTGAATTAGGCATAATTTAAACTTTGACTTTAATATTTTACCTCTGCGCTTTAAAATAGCTCTGAATTAATAGGTATTGTAAGATGAAAAAATAATTTTATGTACACTTTTACTGTGAAGCGTTATTTTACTAACTAGTTTTTTTATGTATAAATTTATACCTTTTCCTTTTCTTGTAGCTGTTGTATTTAGGTTCAACTTCCAATCATTCCTGTATCTCATATGTCTGTTAATTAATCCGTTGCTCTCTGGTTGGTATTTTATGCATAATTACTGTAAATGTTATACACACACAAAATGAAAATCCTGTAGTTTTCTATTATTCAATGAATTTTGTACTAGCTAAAATTAATAAAAAAATCAATTGCGTAAAAAAGCGATGAATAGGAAATTGAAATTGTTTTATATGGTTTTCATATAACTTGTTTGGTATCTATGCTAATTTAAAAGCATATATTGCATATTTCTAAAATTAGGTGAAGTTTTCGTGCTAATTATTTATATAAATATAGACTATTTTTTCAGTTTCAGATAATTCTTTACTAGGCACAAGTTTAAAAAAAGAATTCTAGTTTAAAATTTAAATTCATAGTTATAATTATAAATATGTATTAATTTTTAATGTATTACATGTTAAATTTAAAATTAAACTTTTTATGTAGTAAGTTTGTTATCATCGAATATACTTTCATTAAAGTACCTTTTGATTCAGCAATCTCATTATTCTTTTAAATTTTTTTTGTAGGACCATCGCCTCGTTATTTAAAAACAGTCATTGGCCTCAGCATATCATTTTGCTTGTGTCATGTTATTTTTCAAGCTGTGATGCTTAGCATTGGAGATTATGGTTCGATTTTGGATTACTGTAAGTAAAATTTTTAAATACTATAATTAAATTTTTAGAATCTAAAGATACAGCCATTTGTATAATATTTTATAGTTGTTTGGTTTTTGGATACTGATTTCTACATTTTAAGTATTGTTCATATAGTTTTTACCTTTTTTTTTTAAAAAAAATATTCTTTGCTTTTATTAAAAGTTTTAACTTGCACAGGTTAACTGATAAAAGGCCACACACACAGTTGAGGACATATTAAAAGTTGTTTTTAATTTAAGTTATAATGTAATTTTAAAGTAGTGTAAATTTGTGATTTCATAGTTGATTGTATCTCACTTCAGGTAACGTGTTTCTCTTTAACTTTATTTTTTATCTGGTATATCATTTTCTTATTTTTATTTTTATTTATTTTATTTTTTTTATTAAGAATATTTTTCTAGTTTTAATTGACAAATATTATAAATATTTTTTTTAATGGAAAAAGAATTTAGTTACTTCAATTGCCTGTAAATTCTTCCTTTAGTTTCCTCTTTCCACTATACAGATATAATGTATTAATCTTTTTTTTATGAAGGTTATTGTATATTATTATGAATAGTTTTAGAATAATTTATTCTTTATTTATTTTAGCTAATTTGTAATTTATATCTGAAATATTAATTTATTTTAGGTGACTGGAAAGGAAGATTATACGCTCTCTTCGGCTTGCACCGTCTTGACAAAATAAAAATCACTGATGCTGTGCGCCTTGCAGGACTCGATTTCGTCGTTATGTTTGCAGCAGTTGGTGTATTTGTAGCAGTAGAAAAACTCCAAAAAGTCCCGCAACCGCCAGAAATTGCCAATATAGACAACCAGCAAGATGGAGACATAATCAGAAGACCAGTTAGACGTCGCAAAAAGCGGAAATCTGAAGTTCTGTTCTGGACAGGGGAGACTTTTGTTTTATTATTCCTTGCTGGTGCTGGAATATTGCACCCATCATTGACTTCTTCTGTTTATTTTCTGACTTTTTTGCTTGTTTGCACTTGGCTGTCCTGCAATCAGAAGATTGGTAAAAAGTACCTCAAGTCCAAAGTACCTCTTTTGTTATACTGTGCTGTACATTTTGTGTGTGTGTATTTGTATCAAGTGGATTACGTTCAAGAATATGTTCCTCCTGACAGTCTGACTGCAAGGTACTATGTGTATTATTTATTGTATTATTAAGTAAATGTATGCTTCTTTTTATGAAGTCATCAAATATTGTCTGTACATTAACTTAAGATTAGTGTCTGAGAAACTAAACTACTTCCCTGAAACACTATTACTCTGTAAAAGTCAATTTTTCTGATTTTTAAGCAAATGTGGTTTAGTTGAAGAAATTTAATTTTTACCCCAGTTCTTTATATAATCTAATTTCTGTTATTCAAAATATTTAATTCTTCTTATTGAATTCAAAATACAAATATTTCAAAAACATATAATTTTTAACTTCATTTTGGCTTGTTTCAAGTGACGTAGTTCATTCCTGCTTTCATTACTGTATTGCATTTTTTGATTGCATGTCGTGCTAATCTTCACCCACTGCATTGGTTAGCCAATCAAAACCTTATTTTCATTCCTGTGGTACTGTTGCCACTCTAGATTTAAAATATGCATATAGGATTAAGCTTTTAAATCTTTAAAATTCTGACGATAACTTACTTTTCTGAAATGAAGCATTATGAACTCCTCTTTTTTGCAACTTATTTTTATATTTTAATTCCCAGGTTACTAGGTCTACCTGATTTCGTACATCAGAATTGTACAGAAGATGCCCGTACACTAGTCTTCCAAGATCATTCGTGGGCTGTATATGCCAGCCCTTTTGTCATATTGGGCTTGTATTGCTTGCTGTCTTTAATAGTTAGAAAGCAGTTGATATCTCCAGTAAGTAAATAAGACACCTAAGTATTTGGTTGGATAGTATTCGATTTTCGAAAGTATTAGTAAAAAATGTGCCTGCCTTGATTAACTAACTTTTATATGCCACTCTGCATGGTTGGTGGCTTTTATAAAACTGTGTTGCAATTAACATTGTGTGTTTGGAACTTGTTTTCCATGTAATCATATAACAGAGCATTTGAAAAAAACATATATCTGTGTACTACTCATACTATGTAAATTATAATACACATATTTTCTTTTTTGAAATAATGAATAAAAATACTCAAAATCTAATTAAAATTTAATTATTATTATCACTATACTCTAAAATAATTCCTTCATTACTCTTCATTTTTAGTACTAAACAGTAACTTATGAAATTTGTGAAGTTTGTTAGTTCTAAACAGATTCAATGTTTTGTTTGCAGTCTTATGACACAAAAGTTGAAAAACTATGATTTTTTTTATTGTAGAGACAATTTCCAACTTAATACTATTTTTAGAAGCATTCATAAGAATTCCCTATTGTTTTCAATATAATATATTGTATACTTTAAGTTACCATACACACGCACAGTTACATTATTTTGACTTTTAGAAGTGATAGTTTTTGGCTTATAGTTGTAGTTTCTAGACAAAGGGCTAGTTATGACCTTGCGTCCAACCCAATAACATTATGCTGATTGTTTAAGTGTTCATATTTTTAAAATTATATTTCAAGTAGCATTTTTTGGATCAATATTTGTTGTAAGCTACCAGTAATGTGTCCAAATCCATCCTCTTGCAGTGATTAATTTTAAGAAAAGAGTTGTAAAACTAAACTAAAAAAAATTAAATGAATGAGTTATTTATTTTGTAGCCAGTGGATGAAAGTAAATATGAAGCTTGCATGTCCAGAGCAGATTCGAAACAAAGTTCTCAGTATTCACAGGGAAGTGTCAGGAGAAGAAAATCTAGGAGAATGACACGAGGCGTATGTTGCAGTAGTACTCATTTAAAATTCCACTGTTTTTCTATTTTATGTACTTATCTAAATGTTAATTGTCTTATTTAACTACTTGTTTAAAAGTCTTGTAGATTAAAATTTAGTTAACTTAAAAAGTTAAGTTAACTAAGCTTAGTTAACTAAAATATATATTTTTTAGATTTTTAATTTTCTATATTATAGATATTTGCTAGAATTTAGGCATTCAGAATTCCTTCCCTTTTTTATTTCTTTCACCTTGCATTTTATTTAACTTTTTTAATACTATTTTTGCTAACATCTAAAGTTATAATATTAGATGTACTTTCCTATAAATTTCTTGTATTTTTACTTAACATGCATTATTTCATCACATTAAAAAATATATTTGATAAATATTTATTTAATTTAATTTTTTATTGCATTTTATAATTACTCAATACGTTTAAAAATTATTTATTACATAGATTACAAATAATTATTATTTGTTAATAAGATATCCATTAAGTGTTCTAACTTAGTAACTCTGTTGACCTGTTTAAATTTTTTTGTCTTCCATTTTTCTTCTCCGTTTCTGCATGCCTAATTTCCTGTGTTGCACCTTAACTGCTTCCCATGGTTGCACAACCCTGCGCTTCTTTGCTCCAAGCAGCATCCGGACGACAGAACAAGAGTAGGTAGAACTTCTTCTGTTCGAAAAGTAAGAAAATGATTTGTTTCTCACTGTGATAGGTTAGATGTTGCCTCCTGTAGTTGTCGTTGCTGCTTCTACTATGACCCCTTGCTTCTCCTGGTAGAGTTTTTCTTCTTTTTATATGTGGAGTGGATTTGTGTTACAATTTCATTCTTTTTTGTGTTGTGTATTGTTTTGTTTTTAGTTAATTTTATTTTAGTGTTAGTAGATATTTGGTAAGCTTACTTCATTGTCAGGTTATTGTGAGTCCAAACATGTTTTTTTTTTGTGTAAATACGTTCAGATATAAGGAAATATGTTTTTTTCATTTTAATATTAAATAAACTGACTTGTCTAGTGAATGACCCAAAAATGAATATTGTTGGGTATTGGCAAGTTGGGTAAAAGTAGACTCCACAAGTCTTTTAAAAAATAATATAATTTGTATTGGTAACATTAAAATAACTCTTTGAGATTTCTGAACATAGGTAAGTTTTTTTTTTAAAGGGCTGGGCTTTTAACCCTGCGCCCAACCCCCGACATGGAGGGCCAGGTTGGGGGTTCTTAAAATAGATTTAAAATCAAGTTGAAAGAGTCTTGTGCTACTGGAGGGTGTTGAGGTACTTATAGTCATCAAAGGGGAAAATGTTAAAGTGTTAGCTTTAACATTGAAAAAGTCATTAACTAGTTTTATAGAGAAGTTTTGAAAATAAGTATCTGGTTTGGTAATTAGTAGGGTATTCAGTACTAAACTAGTATAAAATTATTGAAGTATCTTTCTTTCATAAATATATGTATTTTAAAGCTTTCATAATGCGACTCCCAATATACTGATTCTGAAGTATAGCTATTCTGTATTGAAGTAGTTAGTGTAGCTGTTTTGAAAGAAATTTCATAAATAAGTATGTTATAAATCTACAGTTCAGTTGTTAAACCATTTGTTGCTTTTTATAATGCTTACAAAATAACTGCATGTTTCTAATTGGGTATTGTATTGCATGTTTTTGTACTAACCAAAACTGCTTATGCACGTCATTTGACATTTATTAATTACTTTTATATTTTAGCATGCATTAACAACATTTTATCACTTCATATGTAGGCTGATGAATATGAGCTCTATTACCTGTCGTTTGACTCTACCCCAGTATGTAGTGCAGTGTGTTCTTTATAGTTTTTTGCTTTTAAAATAATTTTATGCATACTGTACGTCTACTGTATTTGATAATATAAAACGTTATTAACCTTTGAAAGGAAGATGTTTAAGAAAGTCAGCTGAATAGCTTCTAAACATATATAAAAATTAACATAAAACATGGTAATTTTGTTTAATTCGTCAGGATACATAGCCATGTAATTTCATGAAAAATTTAATATTTTGTAGCTGATTTACCATGATATAAACACATAAAACTGCCACC
Organism: Oedothorax gibbosus; assembly: GCA_019343175.1. Classification (NCBI taxonomy): domain Eukaryota; kingdom Metazoa; phylum Arthropoda; class Arachnida; order Araneae; family Linyphiidae; genus Oedothorax; species Oedothorax gibbosus. The sequence continues at coordinate 21,137,871 of CM033271.1, forward strand.
TATTTTTTTTAAAAATTTACCAACAGTGTGAGTTTAATACATAAAAAGAACCAAGATTAAAAAATGTTAATGAATTACCTACACACAGATATTGAGCTGTGACGCTATTTTACGTATATAAGGATCCCATTCTTAAAACTTAGTCACAAAGTAGTTCTGTTTTAGTGACATAGTTAGTTTTATTTTGATACATTTAACTTTCTTTTAACAACTAAGTCTAGTGTCTGCAGCAAAGGACAGATGTGTATTTTGTTTTGTGTAATGGCAGTTGTAAATGTTTTATCATGATAATTTGCTCTATTGTATGCACTCCTGTTTGGGGAATTGTGAAATGCAACTAACATATTTAAATTTTTGATATTTATGTATGCATTTTGGATGATACTGTGTTAAAGTGTATGATACTAATGCTGAACTTAAAATCTCTTATAACTTTTCTTATTGCTGCTTCACTGGAGTGTGTCTTACAGCAATTGGTAAAGATATATTTAATAATAAGATAATAACTTGATTAACAATGCTATAATTTTTAAGCAGTGGCACTATAACTTAAAATTTTACATTTAGAATGTAACACTTTATTACAACTTGGTATTGGGGTTGAATGGTATATAGCGATGGGGTCACTGAAATTAAAATTTTGTGTTTTCTACACGATTTGGAGGGGGGCGATTCTAAAAAAGTGGTTTTTAAATATTGGTCCTGTTTATCAGACTGTCTGTCTGAAACCACTCAACAGTTCAAACTAAAAGAGATACAGACTTCAAATTTGGTACACGAGTTCCCAGTACCTTCAAACGTCATATTAAGGTTTTCAAGTAAATTGTGAATGGACAATGGATAGCTGCTATAGAACTTTTTTGGTTTTAAAGGTATTTAAATTACTATATAAGGTAATATAATTACCTTTATATGTATCATTTATTAGTGGTTATTGATGTTCATGTAGCGTTACATCTCGCAGTTTTAAGTTGTAAATATTAAAATCATGTCTATACTAAACACATTTTTCCTATGCCATATTAATAAGAGTAATACTTATTAAGAACTATCTGAAACTGCATTGTTTTTAAATACTGCTCATAAACACATTATTTTTAACTAAAAGTTATAAAAGAGTTCACCTCATCTGTTCCACTTTTAAAGGCAGTATCTGCAAAACTGAGTTTTGAGAAAATGAACAAAACTATTTTCATCAAACACTAAGTACATTCATAAGCATGATTGAATATGCAGATTTAACTATGAAGTATATGAAGTATTTTGGGTTATGATAAAACACATTATCCCATTTTTTTTGTGTATTGATGTTAATAACTCAAAAACCGAATTGCAGATATAGTCTTCTTTCTTGCACTGACAGATTTATACTGCCTGCATTACTTACAATAGTACATTTATTTTAGCTGTTAGACGAAGATCACACAGGGAGATCTTACAGGACTATCGACAGTGGTGATGCTGCTGCCAGGGAAACATTAGCTGTCGATCCCAATGGCAGCATAATTTGGACTAGCGAGAGCGATATGCCTGAAATAGCAATTGCGCCTTTGGAAGAAGAGAAAGCAAATGGGGCAAAAAGTTTTAGTTCAAAAATGAAGAAAATATTCACACCATTATTGTCTGGATTGAAGCTGATTGCCAAAGGAAGTTATGTCGCAACTTTAATTATCATGATGGTTAGTTTTATTTTGCACATTTGTGAATATCTTGTATGGTTGTATGTGATATTTTAAGGAATTCTATTAATATTATAAAAAATATTTTAAAAGGACCTGTGTACTAGTATGTGTTTCCAAAATTTAATATAACATACTCTTTTAAAAATATAAATTTATCATGAATTCTCTTTGGTATACTATTTTACATAAACACTTATTTTCAGTATTTTTCAGATTATAATTGTTATAAAGAAATTACACTTATGAATTCAAAATTTAGAAATATGTTATCTCTTGTTCGCATAGCATATTTAAGGATTATTAAAATTGACTTGGATTCCTGGATTTCATTGGTGGTTTCGGTGATTGGTGTTAAGCTCCACCCACTATATTAATTAACCAATAGATACTTTATTTTCATTCTCGGGGCATTGTTGCCACTCAAGACATGAAACATGCCCTTAAGAGAATTATTCTTTGAAGAGATTTTGGTAAAATATCATTTTCATTAAAAAATGCAATTACACATATATAATGAATGTTTGTATTTCCAGACTTGGAGCATTACTTACCACAGCTGGTTAACATTCGTATTACTATTGTGGTCCTGCATTCTCTGGATGTGCCCCAATTCTAGATATGCCTGTCTCAGGTCATCTCCAGCTCTTGTGTTTTATGCAGAATGTCTTCTACTCTTGCAGTACATTTTCGGCCTCAACCTAAAAGACGATGAACTTCCCACTTTTTCTAAAAACATGGCACAGATTGGGTTGGTAAAATACGGAGAACTATCTTATCAGCCATTAGCTATAAAGGTATTTTTTTAGAAATTATTTGGTTATTGTTTATTGAATCCTTTTTTCATTTTACACTTGCATATCAAATATGGAAGTTTAAAGTTATTCCTGCTTGTAGGCGTGCAATGTAAAAAATTTGAGCAAATATTTCAAAAATATTACAAACAAGATAAAAAAAGAAGTAAATTACAAAACACTCCAAATTTTAAACATTTGAAATACTTATGAAACAAAAAAAAACACATATTGCTTGACAGTGTATTAGGGTTTCAAGAAAGTACTTTTCCCATAATATTGGGCGTTACCAATTACAAATATATGACAAAAAAGCCATTGTCCAATAGGTTATTAGAGAAGTTTATATTAGCACTTATCTATGCCACATATCCTAAATGTAGAGAAGTAGTTCAAGAATTTCGTCTATTAACACAAATGGACTTAGGCCCTGTTCTTAGCAAGTTATATATGTATATTTTTTCATTTTAGATGTTGTATACCCTTATGTTCTGGATTACCATGCGCCAGTTCTTCGAAGAAAGGCAGCAGTCGACAGATAGAAACATTGCCGCAGGTCTGGCGTTGGAACCTTTTAACATTTCTTATAACACTTCTTCCAATGCTGCATGTCCCCAAACGTGTATGTCTATAAGTCTTGGATACATTCCTCACACTTTCCTCTCCCTTAATGTTCTTGTTCATAAAAGGGTATTTGATACTCCTTCCCCAAAACTATTGTCTTAAATGAACCATATGTAAATGAACCTGCATCTTTTTCATGAAGAGGCCTGCTAAAAGCATAGATATCATAGTTAAAGTATTAGATTGGCAGATCACGTGACCTCCAATGCGAACGACGGGACGCTCATGGAGATCCGAATAAGAGGGCAATGGGGCCAGTGTTGCCACCAGTTTTAGGAGAAAAACACTATGAAAAAAATACCATTTAATTCTAAAATTTCAAAAACATACCATAAAAATACTAGCAAAGCGTATCACGTTTTTTTTAAGTCAATAAAAATATTCCAAAATGCAGCTAAAATTTTTATGGTCTTGTTTTGTAATTTTAGAATTAAATGGTATTTTTTCGTAGTGTTTTTCTCCCAAAACTGGTGGCAACCCTGGCCCTCTTGCCCTCTTATTCTGGTCTCCATGGGCGTCCCGTCTTATCATTGGAGGTCACGTGATCTGCTAATCTAATACTTTAACTATGATATCTATGGCTAAAAGTAATTAATCAGGCCTAAGCTGCCTCTAAATAAAATTTCATGTATTGTGTGAGATCATTAAGGGGACAAAAACTGATGATAACAAAATCAACTCCACCCCTCCCCTAATGTTAACTTAAGGAGAATTCGGATAGAGTTTTTCATGAGTAGCATCCACAATATTTTACTTATTTATCCAAAGCTTAGATAATTATAGGCCCTACATTTGCGCCTTTTTAAATTGTCTCTAAGCTAATTTGAGCGTTTTTTATAACCTTGCAATAAACTGGATTAAATTATTTTTAAAAGCAAAATCAAGGATTTTTGCATCCACAAATGTAGGGCTTATCAGTACCTAAGCTAACAAGTTTGGATAAATAGGTAAAAAAATTGTGGTTGCTAGTCATGAAAAACTATCCATTCCTCCATTTGGGGGTTTCGAGTTAGTTTTGTTCTAATTTAATTCCCCTTAATTGTTAAATGGGTTTTCTTTGCATTAATGGTTAAATGACTAAACAGCATAAACTTGCTTTTCTAAAAGTCCATTTTGTGGGTTCATTTTTTAAAAATGAAAATCATAAAATTAGTGTCACTTATTAAATTATTTAGTCGTGTCATACATTTACTAAAAAGTTAGAAGTGCTTTTAGATAATATCTTGCTATAACAAATACCCTATTCAGCATTCATGTTTCTTAAATCATTCAATGTAACCAGAAATTCCTATGTTGTTTTTAAATACTTGTTTGTGTGCTTTACTCTATTTAAAATAAATTTTACCAAAACATTTTCTTTGCTTTACTATCAATATAATAAAGTTACTATTGCATCAAAAATAAAATATAATGGGCATGGATAGAAATGATCATCAAAATAGTTTCAGAAATTTGTCTAACCTATCCTACTAAAAAAAGTGATTTGCTTAATTACTTAATAGCATATTATTATAACTGAACGTACTAAAATTTCTTTTTATCACTAAATATTTACTAATCATCATCTTTACTTATCATCTGAACATCTTTTTATACTTAATTTATACTTTTATGTTATTCATTTTTAGCCATGAAGAGACACTTCAGTATTGTGCCATCCATAACATCTCCAAACCCTTACATACGAATTGTTGCTGAAACAGTCTCCAATTTGTTAACCAAATATTGGATATGGATTGTAGCCATCATGCTAATGGTTATCTCTCTTGGAGGTCGAGGGGTGGTAGTATACCGAATTGTGTACATGTTCCTGTTTCTGTTTTTCATTCTTATGTTTCAGGTAACTTAAAATTCATTAAAAATTTTATTTTTAAGAATATATTTGTGTTTAAATACTTTTTATTTTTTAAAATGATCATCAAGTGTGCAATCGCTTTTATTTGTTCAGGTTTGGGTTGGCTTAATTTTTTATGGTTAATGTTTTTTTTTTTGTTCTTTAAATTGTAAAGCCCTGTTCAAGGTTATTAAAATTTTGGACTCAAAAGAATGTAACATACTATAAAGTCAGTAATTTTGTTTAAGTTAATATTTACTAGTTTCATGAATACTGAATTAGCATTAGTTAAATATTAATTTGGAAAAATATTTTTACATTATACATACTTGAAAAGCTTAGTTATGTTTTTATGAGAACCAAATAGGTAAATAAATCTTATGAAAGTTAATTAAAATTGATATTTCATATCCCTTAGGCATGATAGTTCATATTACTCATATCATCCAGATAACTTTTTTTTTTAATTTATAGATAAACCCATTAATCTTGAGTTTACTTAATGTTGTATAAATATAAAAAGAGAAGAGTAATTGGCCCTATTTTTTTAAATATTTATTTTTAGTGTTACTTTTTAGTTTTTAAAATGTTCCTCAAATGTGCATTCATCACTTTTGGCCTGGGTTGAGTTGGCCCACTAAGTTTATTGTTTTAATTTTATTACTAATTAAACATCTTGCCTTTAAAATATTTTGTAATGTGGAGATTTATATTTCCTTTATTGCAAAAGAGTAAAACTTACTTTTTTAATTGACAACATGTGATGATATTTATTAATAATTGAAATTGCAAATAAATTTCAATTATGTGATTTTTAAAATTCTCATTTACATTACAGTTTTCGTATCAGTTTTGGAGAAGAATAATGTATGGCTTTTGGTTAACCGTGATTGTCTTTTCCATGCTAGTCCTCATAATTATATACACCTATCAGTTCCAAGATTTTGACTTGTATTGGGAAAAATATCTTCACGTGTCCAAAAGCATGTAAGCGTGTTTTAAATTTTTTTCTAAAAAAGCTTAATTTTTTGGGGCTTTTATTGTGATAATAATTCATAGTAGTCAGTAGTGTTCTTATAATGGTATCAAGTATTTTCAGAATTTTATTTTTCTACCTCTGTTTTGAGGATTAAATATGACTTTTTATCAACTATAGTTATTAAATTCACCTTAAATTCAAATCCAATTATATAGTATCAATTAATAATTTGGATATCATGATAAAGAATATTTTCTTTCCTATTAACTTAATTTTATGTTTTTTTTAATCAGTATCATGTACTTTAATATTTCCTTATTTTTAGGCAACAAGATTTAGGATTAGAAATCTACGATTCTGATACTGGAACACTATTTGTTAAGCTGTTAACGCCAACATTTTTCTTAATAATTACAATAATCCAATTACATTACTTTCACAAAGAATTCCTACTCATTAGTGACATTCATTATCGGTAAGTATGAAATATAAAAAAATAATATTGTAGTGCCTATTTTATATGCATAATTAAACTAGTAATTGGCTGATGACTTTTTTTGCACTAAATATTTTGTCCTCTTGTCCTTAAAAGGTTCCTAAATTATAAAAATTATTTAAGAGCTTCAAATTATCCTTTTAATCAAATTTGTACTTCATATTGTAAAACATTATATTTATTAATGACTTTAATAAGAAATTGTCTTTAACTTTTGTGTGGAGTCGTGAACACGGTTCAAAGTTGGTTTTAGTTGTGTTTGTATTAATCTGATGTAATTGAAATAATTAAAGTGTTAATTTAGCCTATAAAAATCATGAAATGTATGTATTTATATAAAGTGATTTTGTCAATTTAGAATTTACTTTTTTCAAGATCTTTTTAAAATATTCAGAACTCAATTTAATAAAGTCAATATTTTCATATATTTCTCAGTTGAAAGTGAAGCAAATTAATAATAAACATTTAATATTTCTTAAGCATCTTATATGTTATGTATCTGAATTGCTTTATCGTTAAAAGTTGAAGAAGACATTAAGTAGAATGTTTAGCATAATAATAAGAAACATGTAATATTTCTTGAGCATCTTATATGTTACATATCTCGATTTCTTTATCATTAAATGTTTGCTTTTTATCCAAAAAGCTCTAGCGAAAATGTGGCTGACACCACCCAAATGACCACAGCAACGAATATTCCTGATGACAGCATTGAGACCCACATCACAATAGAGCCAGAACATGAGGTTGAACGACCTAAGCATCTGGACTTAAAAAGCACACCAATTCGCAAGGGTACTGATGGAATGGGTTCCCCTTCGTCTGATATCGCAACACCCATTACACCTAAAAAAGATGAAGCAGACAGTAACCGAGCTGAAAGGGGTAAAATTTTCTCTAATATGTAATATTTAAGTTTTGATATTGAATGCATTTATTTTTGAATCCAATTTTAAATATAGTTTTTTAGTGTAATTATTAATAGAGTTAAACTTGGTTAAAACAACCTTGTTTACAATGACGATGTTCAGTCCATTGAGTTGCCCATACACTTAACCCATACAATTTAATTTTATAATATCTTTCTTAGAACAACAAAATTTAATTACCTACTCGGATTTAGGCTAAAAGAAAATATTTATGTATCCAAAATGCTTTTTTAAGAAAAACATTTTTAAAATGACGTTTTCACTATTTAAATTTTATTTTATTCGCCAAATGATGCAAAAATTCAGGAAATTTGAAATTTGTTTTCCACTTAATAATTATTGACCAGAGAATGAGAAATTAAACTACTATTACTTATAGCAAATAGGGTTAAAATTTATTCAATTGATTTCATTTTACAACTTTAATTTATAATATAAGTACATATTTTATATTTTACGTGATTTACTACTCTTAATATTCAACCTTCTTCATAACGTTACTCGTTTGTCATAAATATTGCAGTACCTTAAACGATGCTCTAAATAGATTCTACTGTACCTATTTATTTATTTAAATTACAATAAATTTAAATTTATTTTCAGAATTCCAAGCAGTTAAAATTTGCTTTGAAAATATATTTAAAGAGATTGCCCATGGATTCACAAGTGTTTCAGAAATGCTCTGGCGAACACTAGAAATTCATATAATTAAAGTTGTTTTGCTATCAACTTTTATGATGGCTGCATATGATGTAAGTATTACTTGCTTGATTTTTTTAAAATTTACATTTGACCTTACTTACAGCAATGTTGACAACGTTGGAAATATATTACAATACAATGGCAAAAAAAGTGTGATTTAGTGACTTGCCTCTAGACCTAAAAATTTTGATTTAAACGTCATTTTTTAAATTTAACAATACATTCATGTCATTAAATATACATCTTTCCATTAATAAAAATATAGTTTTGATGAAACATTAACTGAACAAACATTAACTGATGAAACATTAAACATTAACAGATTTTGTTTTAGTTTATTTTCTAAAGAAATCATACAATTACAATATTTGATTTTAAAGGTTTAGTCTTGTAAAATTAAATATTTAACTATTGATATATATATTTTTTTATTTGGGAATTAAGACGTTTAAAGGGAAATCTCTAGAAACACGCTCTTTCGAAACAATTCGCTCTTTCTAATCATTATCATTTTTATGTTACTGATTTAAAAAGTCATCATTATCAAAGTCAAATTAATAAAGCTGTAACAAAATTCAACAGTATTTTAGCTGAAAATTAACACTAGGGTTAAAACTATTGTTATTGTATAGTATGAACTATTGAAAGTTAAAAAAAAAAAAATGTTTTTTTTTATAGGTTTGTGCTATTCACTTTGTGTTTGTTGTCTTCGTTGTTGTTGCTCTGCCTTTGCCATCCCTCCAAAATTTCTTTTCCCACTGCATATCTATTTGGACTGCAATTTTGCTGTTATCAAAAATGATTTATCAGCTTAATATTGTTGACTACCTAAGTTGGGAAACAAACTGCACGGTAAGACACAAATAAATATATGTTTTACATTTCAGGATGAGTTTTTTTATTGATAAAATTTTTTCATATACGCATTTTAAAACATGAATTAATGACTTAATAAAATGCATTATAGCTCAAATAGGTATAATGTGTCAGATAACAGTGTTATACATTGCCACTGCTTCAAAAGTAATTAGATTTAGATTTATTCCGTTTATTCTACATTATTTCAAATATATTTTCAAGTTTTTAAACACCTGATGCAACAGACATTGAAATGCTTTATTTAATTCACTTATTTAGTTTTCTAAGTGATTAATATTGTAGGTTTATATGACTCCTTCTTTGGAGGTTAATTTTGTTCAAAACATTCATTACTGCTTTTTTACTGGATTAGATCTACTCAATTTTTCTCTTGCAATTTCAATTTTCAAGTAAATAAGTTTAGTGAAATCCCCTGATACTTATTAAATCACTCATAATCGAAATATTGAACATTAACTTTTGTTTAAATTTATTATGTATTTAACCACTTAAATGTTTCATATATTTTCTTGACAAATCTTCAAAAATGTATCGTATATAAGAAGATTTATGATTCTTTTGGAAAATAATAGCACAAGAAGTAGCAGCCAAACCTTAAGAACTCTAGAAACCAAAATTGTTATTAGACCAACCATGTATATATTTTTAACTGTCAAAGTATAAAAAAAAACTGTAAAGCAAACTAATTGTAAAGCATCAAAGAAAAACAAATTGCTAATAAAATAATTATTCTTACCAAAAATAATTTAAAATGAAGATAATTATTTGATGAATAATTTATTACATCATTTGTGGTTAATTTTGACATATGTTAGAACTTATTCTCAATATTTATTTTCAGAATGTTGTTTTTAGAAATACATCTGATTTACCATATCCATTTAATGTTACAATTGACAATCATGACTGGATTGGCTTCAAAAGAACTGATTATCTAGCCAATTATTGCAAAGTAAGTCTTAACAAATCTTACTTTACATCATTCTAAAATACTAATTTTAATTTAACTAATTTTATAAAATTAATGTAGGGCTACATTGGACTAATTTTGGTACTAACCATTCAAGCAGTTGTAAAGATTAGACAAGAAGTAAATCGTATTCAACAAAATGCTTTGGAACCTAAAACTGGGGTCATTTTTCCTGATACTACTAGGGCCACAGCTGATGATAATTTTGTGGAATGCCTGAAATATCTAGCAAATTATTGCTTTTATAAATTTGGACTTGAGGTAAGCGTGTTTTAGTTATTATCGACTATAAATTCTTCTTTATAATCGTTTTAGCATTTTAAGATGCTTTTATTAATTCACTATTTCATTTTATTTTGGGTTTATAAACTGATAATCTTTTATGAATTGTAGTCCACCCCCACCCCCTATTATATTCTAAAGTACATTAAACCTGTTACCCAGGTATAAATGAATTAACTGAAAATTTTATTTCTTAAAAAAACATGCTATATTTTAATCCTTAGTATTTTATTAAAACATTTCATTGATAGTGAAACAGATGTGATTTTAATTCAATAGAAACCATCATGTTGCACTTGTTTTTACTAAAGATGTTTCAGTTAGCATTTTTACAGTATTATATCCTAGTAAGTTTCAATTCCTCTTCATATTGTTACCTATGTACAATTCTTACTAGTGTAATTTCTGCGTACTTTTGAAAAATAGTTCTTTACCTTTATCATACAAGAAACAGATGTGAAACAGATGAACAAATTGATCTTACTAACTTTGTATTTTATCATGCTGTAGTCACAATAATACTTCTTTATTTGCAGTTTTGCTTTGTGACCATAGTTGCCTGCATTGGCGTGAGGCTTGATGTATTTGCTTTCCTTTCCTGTGCGTGGCTTACAACCATGTTTCTCTTGAAGAGAAAAACCTTGGCAAGGATTTGGGCATTCTATGTAGCTTACCAGTGCATCGTCTTGACTGTGCAATACATCATTTGCTTAGGGCTACCACCTGGGTTGTGTGTTGGTGAGCAATAGTTAGAATAAAAATAATAAAATCTGTACTTACTGTTTCTAAATACTGTGTATTATGCAATTAGTATTTTATTGTTAATTTGTTTTAAATCCCTTACATTCTGAAATAAATTGCTTTTTTAAGGCCAAAAGAAAACCTTAATTTTATACTTTTAAAATAATGTTTCCATAAGGTCTCAAGGGAGAAATGAGTGCGGTAGCTGGGTCTAAAAACCAAAGTCTTCTCTCTGTGTTAATCCAATGCAAAAAACTAATTTTCTAAGCTAATTTACTCCGGCTTTCTTAGCCAAATTACTCTGGGATTAAAATTTTTAAATATATATAATATATATTTATATATATATAAAATATAATTTCTTTTTATTTAAAAAGTTTTTTTTAAATAAAAATTTAGCTGACTTACCAGGCTCTATAATTCAATTTTTTGAAACTTTTGTTGTAAAGTTATTTATTCAAATTGCAAAAAAAAATGGAACCAGTTTCAAAGTGTGGTATTGTAAAGTCCTATAAGGTAGCTAAATTTATTATAAAAGAAAAAGCGTTTGTAGAAATATTCAATACAGCAAGAGTAATTTGGCTTCCAATTTTTTTTACATTAGATTAATGAAGTGAGAAGACTTCGGTTTGGAACCTCTCCCATTCCCCATAAGTCCTTAAGCTTTGTTCGATTTGATTTTTAGCTCAGGCTTGGAAAATACATTTTGATTTTACACTTAAAAAAAAAATCTGTGAAAAAATTTAATCAAAGGAATGGGACTTGTACAAAAAAAAGTAATGTGACAAATTTTTATTTCCAGAATATCCTTGGACAGAGACGTTAGTGCAAGGATTGAGAGATTGGTTATTTCTTCCAGATTTTCAAAGTCCACCTAGTACAAATAAAGTTGTTGGTAATGTAAACATTTTGAACAATTCCAAGATACTAATTAAAAACAATTCAACTGCACTAATACAATTACTTAATGATGAAATACAAATTATTGTAAATACTTAAGAAATAATTTTAAAAATTAAATTTTTATTACTTTTTGTAATTTTTTTTGTTTGATCTGCTTTCAATTACTAAATGGTCAATGCCCAGTATTTATTTTCTCATTTATCTTCAGCTTCCCTGAGATTAGGTGACACATCGCACATAATTTTATAATTCTGGAATATTTTTTAAATTTTCTTCTCGGGAGACATAAAAATTTCAATTGATATGTTGTTGATTCATTAAATAATTGTTGTTCCAACTGCATTTGTGCTAATATAGTTTAAGTAAAAATTTAGTAATTGTGGATTTTAGAATTCTTTTTAAAAATTCATAAATTTTAAATGCATCTATAAACATTTAAGTGTAGAAATTATTGACCATAATGTCACTAATGCTGCATAAATAAACATGATGTTAAGAAATCTTATAAATTGCACAAAAACTAATTAAAAATTTCTTAGACAAAAACATTAATCTCTGAAACATTTATATATTTAACATTCTTAAAGAATTCAAATATATTCCTCTTTCAAAAACCTTTTTATAGCATCACTTTTTCTGTGCAATGAGTATTCATACTTTTTATTCTTGATACTAGAAATTGGCAACTGTCAGTATTTTAAATTAAATGTTTCAATTTCAGCTGACTTCTTCCAACTGCTCTTTGCTTGCTGCCAGCTCTTTGTTTTTCGGATTGAAACTTCCCCTATTGCTGGATTATATGAAGGAGGAAGCAATAAAGAAATTGATTTTGATAGATCCGAAGCAAATCCTATCCCTGATTTTGTCACTTGTACGAAGTAAGGCATTTTGTTGCATACTTATTTAAATATATTATTATAGACAGAATTATTTGAATATTTTTTCATAAATTTTAATTATGTGTGAAATAATTTTGTTGTTTTTATAATGATAAAATTAGCTCTTTCTATGTATGCATATGGGTTGCTTACTTAATGTAAGACGGGATCATGTATATTAAAGAATTTAACTCGAAGTTTATTCCTCTGACACTTAAGTGAAAGAATCGTGTGCAGGAACCTTTTTTTTACATTTAGCAATTTAAGATCAAATTTAATTGACTGGGAAATTTCAGCAGTGCACATTTCAAGAATATGTAACTACTGATGCAGATAGTTATTATCTAAAGTGGTTTAATGGTATTTTCTTAAAGGATTTTTTTTCAAATCAACAAATATGAAGAGTCCTGGGGACGAACCTCTTTATCTACTGGGAATCTGCTGGTATTCATGTCTTCTTGGCGACTGGAAACCGGTTTCTCCCTTGGTTCTCCTCTCGCTGTACAAGCGTCACACTCATGTCTTGCATGAATCAGGTTACTGCGAGAGAAGAATCAAGTGCGAAACTAATTTTCTTACACCAGTTTAGGCGATGATTTGCTACAGTCCTGCACAAAAGTTTAGACACAACACAAATATGATGTTTTACAAATTAGTATTTAAAGAGGAGAATTATTATTTATTACACTTAAACATATGCACATCTATATTCAAAAATATAAATTTAGAAAATGAAAAAAGAAATATATGGCAAAGTAGCCGCAAAGATAGAAAAAATGACAAAAATCCGTTGCACATAAGTTTAGGCACAAATAAATTTTTTTAATTTTTGGAAACACAGTAAAAGTTTTAATAGTTGATAAAGCTTCCTCGTTTTTTATCAATTCCAAAACACGTTTTTTCATTGAAAGCACAAAGCTTTTTCAGGATTGCAGGCTTGATATCGTACCACGCTGCTTCAATAGCTTCTTTAAGTTTAGAAACTTTGGTATACTGCTTTCCATTGGCATATACAACTTTTGTAAGAATTCCCCGTACAATTTTTATAGAATAATATTTGGGGCCATATGTAAGCCAATCGAGAACCGTTATTTGTTTTGCTCGAAACCAATCTTCGTTGAGCTGGATGTGTGGATAGAGGCGTTGTCTTGTTGAAATTTCCAGTTAGGCCCACATAAAAACTCCCCCAACATTTACAAATTACTCTCGAGGGTTTCCTGGTATTTTTCTGAGTTTTGCTTCCCCTTTGTAAACGCTGAGGAAGTCTGGTCGTTTACAGAAAATCCTCCCCAAACCATCACTGACCCTCCGCCTTGACTTCGGCTAAACTAAGTCACAGGGCCTTTACGAAGATCATGCCAGTAGTAAGAAAACCTGTCGGAGCCATCCAGGTTCCATTTTTTTTTCATCACTAAAGATATTTTTGATGATTACCCCTAGCCATTTATCCCTATATGACGTGTGCTTCTGAGCCAATTTAGTCTTGCGTCTTTGTGATGAGACTGCAACCGCGGTTTATGTTTAGATTTTGTTTTAAATCCACATGCCACAATTCTTCTACGTATAGTTTCTTGGGAAACCTTGTTGGCAATTTCAGTTTTAATCTGGTTTGCAGAGCAATGTCTGTTTGAAGTAAGTTTCCTAATTTGCCTTTCATCTCGTTTGCTGGTCGCCTTGGTTCTTCCAGACCTTGCTTTTGCCTGGTATACATCACCACGTGCCTAAAACTATATAAATACATCTTTTGTATCGGTTCAGTTCAAGTAAAATATCAGAAACTGATTTACCTCGGCTTTTTAATTTCCAAATTCTTATAATCTCGACAAATGAAAATTGCTTTGACTTAGGCATCATTATAAGCAGTAAAAAATATTCTAATACCTTTATAGCAGCTTTGAGACACTCCCCTTTGATAACACAGTCACTTCCGCTCAAGAATTTGCATAAACATTACATTTGTGTCTATACTTTTGAGGCATGGCAATTTTGTAAAATTTCGACTTGTTGATGTTAGACAATTTTATTTAATTTTTTCTGAATTTCTTTTTGTTACCCTTTTTTCTTACGAGTTTAACAATATATATTAAAAAGAATTTAGTGGGAATTAATGAATACTATCGATATTTTCATGAATTGCTTCTGTGTCTAAACTTTTGTGCAGGACTGTATCATCGTCAAAAAGGCCTGAAATGGACATATATCCAGTCAATGAATGGTTTTCTCCCTTCGACTCTTTATATAAGAATGTTTAACTTTTTAATATTAAGTTAATTTTTACTGCTTGGTAAAAATCTGATTAAACTTTTGGCATTGAGAAAAAAAAGTGAAAACAAAAGTAACTATGGTTGACATAAATTTAGTGCATCTTAGAATAAACGTCTGGAAGCAATATACCTGTTTAAAAATAAATGGTTAGTGTCTTGGCATAATGAGCTTATGAAATAGTCACTAAAAGTATGAAGTATTGGCTTTAATAAAGAAGGGGGAAATTAATATTTACTAGTTCATCTATATTTTATTACATTTTCTCATTCTAGCCATGTCATAGGTAAAAGTGAAAAACGGTGAGTTTTACAATCGGTTCTGTTTAGATATTTTTTCAGTTTTTTAACAGATTTTTTTATTAGGCATAACACAGCTTTTTCTGCCATAAATATATTTAGACTACTTTCCTAATTCCTTCCGCGTTTCACTTTTTAAACTTTATATGCATTTCTAGTTATTTCTGTACAGCTTAAATTCTAGCTTTCTGGCCTTAGATATAGTTTGATACATAGACCTATTTTTTTAAAAAATAATTCTGTGAATTTTTATGATTGAAATTTTTGTGTAGTTGTAAGAGTTGTAGAGTAAAAATTCTAAGAAACCACAGTCTTTGGTCTATAAGGATGATATATTGAGAAACTCTAAATCCATTTACATAAGAATGTTGTTTTGCCTTTCATAGAAAGCTTTTGAGGTTTAGTTGAATGGGTGAAAAATTAATTTTTTCAAATTATTCAATAACAAAGATTGTTTTTTATTAGGTGTATAGAAATTTTACATTAATAATTGATACATATGAAAGGCTTAGGTCCCAAACTAACATTCTCCAAAATATAGCTAAGCTATAAGGTCCATTATTTAGTGACTTTGTCCCAATTGAATTTACTATCAAAGATTGTGAGTTTTCAACTAAATCCTTCATGTATACTTGAATTAATATTATCAGGAATATAGACTTTTCAACTGCTTTTAGCTATTCATTTTTACAATTCCAGCTTTTCAATTCTACTAAAATTTGCCTTTTATAAAACATTTATCCTTATAATGCATGATTGGTTACTTTTAGTAAAATTATTCTTACATTTTATTATTTATTAACGCAAGACTACACTTGACATGATGAAAGCGTTTGTGTTTTATGCTTTTTACTGGATTTCTCTTGACATTGTATTTCAAGCAGGAACTAGTAGAATAAATTTGCCTTTTATAAAACATTTATCCTTATAATGCATGATTGGTTACTTTTAGTGAAATTATTCTTACATTTTATTATTTATTAACGCAGGACTACACTTGACATGATGAAAGTGTTTGTGTTTTATGCTTTTTACTGGATTTCTCTCGCCATTGTATTTCAAGCAGGAACTAGTAGAATAAATTTGCCTTTTATACAACATTTATCCTTATAATGCATGATTGGTTACTTTTAGTGAAATTATTCTTACATTTTATTATTTATTAACGCAGGACTACACTTGACATAATGAAAGTGTTTGTGTTTTATGCTTTTTACTGGATTTCTCTCGCCATTGTATTTCAAGCAGGAACTAGTAGAATAAATTTGCCTTTTATAAAACATTTATCCTTATAATGCATGATTGGTTACTTTTAGTAAAATTATTCTTACATTTTATTATTTATTAACACAGGACTACACTTGACATGATGAAAGTGTTTGTGTTTTATGCTTTTTACTGGATTTCTCTCGCCATTGTATTTCAAGCAGGAACTAGTAGAATAAATTTATTTGCCATGGGTTATGTCGTGAGCTGTTTTTACTTCTTATGGAATGGCAATGAGTTCTACTTGAAGTCAAGAAAGGCTTTGCTAAGGATGTAAGTATTGGGTAAATTTCATATTGTGACTAAAATGGCAGTTCTACCTATGCATAGATATAATAGTATTTTAAATCTTATAAAATTTTTTTTGGTTAAATGTTAAATATTTTTAGGTGGAATATATTGTTGGCCTATAATGTAACTGTGATACTGCTGAGCTGTGTACTGCAAGTAAGGTTTTTTTTATAATTTTTCAGTTTCCAAAGCAATTTAATTACATTTTTGATTCACATAAAATTTGTTACCACAGGCGACCTCATTATTTTGTAGGAAAAGAAGCATATTTGCTAATTTACAAAATTTTACCTTCTCTTAATTTTTCATTCAAGCAATATCCTGTATTAAATTTTAATCGCTTTTATTTTTAGCTTGTTGGTTGCACATATTTTGAAATGCTTCTTGCAAAACAATGCTGGCTTGTTCAACTACTTGGAATTGCTTGCCAACAAACGGCTCATAATGTGCCTAAAGACGACGGTAAGCTATTTTAAACAATTATATTTAATTTTAGCTTTAATTATTGAGTTTGGTAAAAATATTTTTTATTACAGGTAAGCCAAGCTGCAGGTTTGAGCCAAATCCGAAACTTATATATGATATTCTCTGTTTTGCTTTCTTGCTCATTCAAAGACGTCTATTCTCCAGTTATTACTTCCAACATGTAGTGAATGAGGTGAAAGCCCAACAAGTTTTATCCTCCAGGTAATTGTAAATTGTTGTTTGAATCTTTTTTTGTTGTAAAAATATTAAAGGCCTGTGAGTTAAGGAGTCATGCTATGAAGGTTATATTTGCAGGTTCCATCTTGGTTTATTCTCCTTTATAATAAATTTACCAGTCCGTAAAAATATCCTATCGATAACTAACAGTGTCTATATATAACTGGTGTGCAATGAATCTCTTGTGGTCAAATACTGAGATTGCATCTGACTATTAGGTTGTGTCTGCATCAGGTGCTGCCCTTGTCACAACTACAGTTCAAAACTGTGATACCATATGCGTGCGGGTTACTAGGATAGCTTATGAGAAGTTCTTGTGGGGAATTAATTCTATCAAATCAAACTTAGTAACCGTCTTCCTTAAGCAAACAATTATTTTCTCTTAATCAAGCAATCAATTTCAATTGCATGCACTTAAAAAAGTTTTGTTAACTTATGGAGATTTTATACTTCAGCCATGTTAAAAAAAAGTTTTACTTGTGAATTTTAGTACAGGAAGTATTGGGAGTGACACTTTTGTCATAGCCTTATATTTAAACATTTGGGTTGAAATGTATCTGAACCATTCTTCCAATCTTAAAATCTCCACATTAGCCTTACCATTTTTGCATAATATTCCACATACATACGATAGCAATCTATGACTTAAATTATTTAATTTAAAATTATTTTTTTCTTATTTCTTTACAATCATGTTCATTAACCATTTTAGGGGCGCTGAGTTAATTCATGAAATCCAAATGAAAGAAGTCCAAGAACAGCAAGTGAATGAAAAAGATATAATGGAAAGAATTAAAAAGAAAATGGATCGTATCAGAGCTTACCAACAAAAAATTAGGGGAGGAGAAAATATGGAGCCCGAGACACATTTTCAAGGTATATTAACCAACAATATTATTTACTTCTAAATTATTTAGAATATAAAATGCTCATTTTGATATAAAATTATGAAGTTTTAATTTTTGGTTTCTTTCATTATAACATATAGGTATAAAAGCTTTTTTTATAAATTTAGTTTCTTTAAAGTTATTTCATTTTGACTTCAGAAATGTTTTATTGTCAAAGATTTAATGTTTTTTTTTATCGAAATAAACATTGAATTCAAAAATACAAAGTAATAATGTTTTTATGTGTGGCTTAGTATTTTTTATTAATCTCATCCTTTTGTATAATTTTATAATTTATGATGAGGGATATGACACACATATTTAGGTTGTTGAATATGAGTTTAACATAAGAGTACATTCAGTAAATTATTATAATTCAATCAAAGATTGCTATGACTTTAACTTAAGTATTACTGGAATAAAACATATTGGTATAATGAATGTTCTTAATACCCTATATATTAGAAGGAAGGTGTTTCTAAATTAAATTTTTTTAAAAAAAAGTCTTTATTAATTATAATTTTAAAAAAAATCTTAATTTTACTGACTGTTGTATGCATACTTATTACATTTTCTATCTGTGACTAAGTGTGTCGCATGTGTCCTTACAGTAAATTCCTAATGTTTGTGTTACATAAAAATTTATACTTCAACAGACACAAAGTGTTATTTTATTCTTTAATAATAACTGATTTTTTTCTTTATTTCATAATACATTTGTCTTGATTTTGTGTGTCCATTTTTAATTATTCAATATTTGTTTAGATAGAATACTAAGTACTGAATAAATGCACAGTAAATATACTTAAGTAACCTATTGGATTTAGTTTTATTTGCTGAATGGTCCGATACAATATCTTTACAATTTTATTTAAATAAATTTAAGCACTGAATATAATAGTTTAAAGCTTGTATAAGTGATGATGGCTTCAGGTTCAGCCATCATTCACTTATAATAATTTTTTTTTACAAAATTACTAACAAAATACTATCATCCTTTTGTTTATGCTTTTTTAATACAATTTATTCCATTAAGTCCATTTGAAATAAATTCCCTTTAGAAAATTCAAGGATTTGTGGATCATCATCAGAAATATTTTCATTAAATGCATATTTTCAGATGTTGAATTCGAGCACTAAAGGTATTCTGTTGGCATGTTATGCAAGGGTTGACGTAATTCTGTGTTTTTATCTTTTAGGTTCTTTAGTACATTCTGTATTAACATTTCATCTTCCCTTACTTTTCATTGTCATACATTCCGCTCTTCAGGAAGAAAAAAAAAGATTTCTATCTGTACAAATTTAAATGTGACCTTCTTAAGAATCGAGAGTTGTTTGAATTGTGATTTTTATTCCTTCATTAACCATTTATTAGATATACTTAAAAATAACTTTGTTAAAGTTTAAGTTAAAATGCAATAATAACTTACTTTATAACTTTGAAATTTGTTGTTTAGACTTATTTGTTTTTTTTTTGTTTCAGAAATAAATTTTTCTAATTTTTTTTAATTAAATCTATATTTACCTTTTAAAATTTAAAATTTTTTTACTTCTGACTAAATTACCCATTGACCAAATATTAAACTTGAACTATATAAGTTAAAGATGCATACGTGATGTATATCATATGTTCTGCAACATATAAAAAAGTTTTCTTTCTTCAAAACATCCATTATTAATATTAAATATTTCACAGATTCACCTTTCTACTAACACCTTTCCCGTGTTACTCTCCCCTCCCACAACTAACCACTTCTGCCATCTTTCCTCTTCATCTAGCCACCGACTACTGTTCCTACTCGACACCCATATACTCTGACACTGTTGCCACCCCTCAACAAACAAATGAAGGAGACAAAATCACTAGCACCACACCCCCACCATGCACTGTGTCCCCACGCTCGGCTTTTTACACCCCATCTCTTGACGCGTACATGGAGCCAAGATTAAATGTCGCCGGGGCTTCCCACCAGAGGGCGCAAACTCCGTCGGAGGAATCTTATCCTGTATTTTCCCCTCCGCCTTATCCGACAGCATTGCAGCACCTGCCTGAGTATCTGCAGAGTTGCGGATATAATCCAGTGTTGCTGACGAGATACCCTTTTCTGATGAGGTTGCATCGACCAAGACCGACATCTGCACTTTCGACACATCACGAATGTAATTGGGTGTTTTCGGAGGCTTAAAGGTCAAACACCACTCAGAAGTTTTGTTTTGGTTTTATTTAATTTATGGTGTTGCTGAAGGTTTAAGAGCTGTTAGTTTTGACATTAAGCGCTTATAAAAGTTCTCTGAAATCCTTATCTTTCTTTATTATATATATGACAATAACATTTTGAATGTACGATGCATAGTATTGAAGCAAATAAAAAAAGTGTAGATTCTTTTTTTTTGTCATTTTAAAGACTACTGAATACAATATTACATGGATACAATAAGTCAGTTGGGATTTCTTGAATATGTTTTTAAAAAATAGCTATGTTTCTAAATTTAAAAAGATAGGCGAGTTTATACAGTCCATTACAAATTTTAAATTTTGTGCTGCTGGAATAAGAATTATGAATTTAACAATTATTTTTATTTTATAATGAGTGGTTTTTGATTCTACTGTAGCTTAGGAAATCGCCACCATTTCTCTGACTGTCCAGCTTTCACTTTCTTTTTTCATGACTTTTTAGTTCAAATTTTCTAATCTATCTTTACTCTTTTTCATTTGCAGATAATTCTCTATGGGCTTCTGTATCTCTATTTTCTTGGCCTTGCAATTTGAATGTATATGTAATGATTGGTGTATTTCTATGCATATTTCTTGTAGTTTTATATCTTGTTATGTTTTGATTATTCTGGTAGAAACTATTGACTTTCTATTTCTAGTTTTACGATCAAAACTATGTTATGTTTTGTTTTTAGGTTTTCGGTGGCATTTGTGTATTTTTCTTTAATAATTTTCAATGTGTGTTTACTAATGATTTTATTTCCAAAACTTGTTAAAATATGTACTTGGTAATTTAAAAAATAGCCTAAATTTTATTAAAATTATTGATATTTTTAAAAGATATATTTCATTTACTTAAAACTATTTTTATTTTATTTTATTTGTTATTTAAATTTACATATATATGTAATAGATAATATATCAAAAAGGGACTTAAATATTGCCCTAAATTTAATTATGTAGTAAACTTATACTTTTACTTACATTCTTTGTAATAAAGTTAAATTAAACCTTAAAGTTGCAAAAAATTAAAATTTTTACTTTTAATATTTATATAGAATTAAATGTTTTGAAATCTATTACATTTTATTGGTGTACTAAGTTAAACCTGATCTGATACTAATATGTTTATTTGCTGTGCAGCCATCCGCTCTGGTGACTACTACATGTTCGAAGACTTCTCTGACGATGACATTGATTTGGAGCTCTCTGCCCGCCACAAACGCAGTATGGATGAGGAGGATGAAGACTCCGCTGAAGTTAAAGAGAAGGGACTTAACGCTGTAAGGCAGCTGTAAAATGTTGTAAATTTGGATTTTTCAGATGAATAACATTCGATTTCGGGTTTTGAGAATAATTCAATTTTTAAGGTGAATCAATGTCCTGTGTTCAAGGTTTTTAAAACTTTTAGCAGGATGCTTTTCGTGTGATTTGTAATACTTAAATTAATATGAATAATATTTTAGGCTTTAGATTATCTCAAATTGGCCTAACTTTGTTCTTGTATAGTTAAAATTTCAATGCAGAACCTTCAGTTGACCTCCTTAGTAATATTGATATTCAATTAGTCTCCCAAAATATTGTAAATAGTCTAATTTAACCAAACCAAGAATAAAACTACGATTGTTAACTTAATTATAACTAAGTATTACTAAAACTTAGTTTTATTTTTCAATGTGGACTTGCAGACGAAACTTCTGTTTATTCCCCCCATTTAACTACAATTTAATTTGCATCAAACTGACATGCCCATTAATTTTGTATTGTCAAATATTTGGGCTTTTATGAATAATTAATTTCAGTTTTGTATGCATCACAAACTCATGTTATGAAACTTGGATCTTCTTTTCAGCTTTTAAGTAAAACTATCAGAGGAAGCCTCAAATTGGTTGAAGAGCCCAGAAAAGAATCAGGGGAAGTAGATGATGTAGAGGATTCAAGTCAGCAGTCTGCCATTGTGAGCGCTGATCGTGATGGGGAGCCGAGTTCGCAGGTATGGAATTTTTTTTAACGTAAACACATTCAGCCCTGTGAATCTACCTAGTTTCAAGTACTATATTAACTTAACTCATCATAGAATTAATGGCTTAAACTTCTCA
Organism: Oedothorax gibbosus; assembly: GCA_019343175.1. Classification (NCBI taxonomy): domain Eukaryota; kingdom Metazoa; phylum Arthropoda; class Arachnida; order Araneae; family Linyphiidae; genus Oedothorax; species Oedothorax gibbosus. Next base: position 21,160,582 of record CM033271.1, read on the forward strand.
ATTAGCAGGAGTTATGTGTGTAAAAAAAATTAAAGTTGATTTTCAAAATGAGGAAAAGTTGCAACTGCTTTATTTATTGTTTTAATAATGCATATAATTTAGTTGAAATCCTGCAAATGCTGATGTTTATTCATCTAAAAGAAGTAATAGACAGTACTAGATTACAATATAAAATCTACTGTGATCAAATGACAAAGAGCTTTAGTAGCATAGTACTAACAAAGACTGATCCCACATTAAAAATAGGGGTCTTCCATTTTTGTTTGAAATAAGGTTTTGCTAGACCACACAATAAGCTAAGTGAATTATTTAATTCCTATTTAATTGGGTTGCTTAACTGTAAACATGCCCTTCTTCATTTCCATTAACCTTACATGCCTACCAAAATTGGCTTTTTCTGTGAAACAGCCTAATGTTATTTTCTATTTTTTTAGGAGAAATATAATTATGAGAGAATAATTACTAGCACACATAGCCAAAGCACTTTTGACTTCAAAAGACAACTACTTTTGTTGAATTTATTTTATATATCTTGGATAATTTAGTATAGTGTTATAAACTAAAATTGTTCTTTAAAACACTTGTACTAGAAAATCCTCTGCTAGCAGAAAATAGTTGGTAAACCTTGTTGCTGTGTCCTATTTTGAGGTTAATAATACTATCTAAAAAAGCAATCCGTTTCCTTTCCTTCATATGTCTGATCCTGGAAAATAGATTGCGAACCCATGATCTGTTTATGGAATAGTTCATATTGAATTGAACTTAGATTCTTATAAAGGTGTCCTAAAGATAGTAAATGGCTATTCAATTGAATAAAATCTGCATTTCCAATGCTCTTGGCACTTATTTTCAAGTGCCTGATTCTGGAAACTGTTGTGATTCTATGTTCTGTTTATATAATTGTTTTATACAGTGGTAGAGAGAAGTGTGGGTTAGACATGGAAGGATGTTCACCCATGTCTAACCCCTACTTCTACCACTGTATAAAACAATTATATAAACAGAACATGGATTCACATGGGTGACACATCCCTCCACTTTTCAAGAAAATGGTCATGAGTACCCTCACTTCTAATAACACTAAAAAATTAGATAAATACATATCAGTTTAGGGGAGGGGGGACACTTGCAACCTAATTGCGGATTTTTTTTTTATCTCCACTTCTACCACTGATTTTGTAATTAAATTTAACTTACATTCTAAAAGGTCTTGTAGTTAGGAAATACTAAATTCCTTGGCGCAACAACCTGTTAGTGGGCCAAAGCCTTCCATGCCCATTTCAGCTTATGTGAACAGTGGCTCTCGTGTGCTAGGCATATAGGAAAGTTAGGGTAGTTAAGAAATGCCTATACCAAATTCAACCCTTTTTGTTTTGCAGAAGACCTCCCACAAGTCCCCTGACCCCCTGACCATCACGAGCAGCGGGCCCACCATGACCCTGTCCATGCCAAGTTCAGCCTCATCAACTTCAGCAACATCCTCAAAAGAAGACACAGTCGCGGCCATCAGTCCGCAAGATGCGAAACTGGTGGACGAGGAACCACCCAAAGAAGGTATGGCACAACTTGTCTCACTTTATTGAAGTTGTCTATAGTCCTTACAATTTCAACACAAGCCTGCTTCCTCTATCCCCTTATGTGATTTTCCTGGAATCGGAATGAGGAGCAGCCAAGCTTGTGTTGTAATCGTAAGGACTATAGTATGGTTGTTGTTTGGTTCGAAATATAAGTTCTTAATGAGTCTTATAGAAGCAAAAGTGTTTAAAAATGCTGCGGCGACATCTATAAGATTTGAGGAGTAGATGAGGAATATATGAAATATGTATATATGAAAATAATATGTATATATGAAAATAATATGTATATATGAAAGTGCCCAATAAGGAAGGGCATTCAAAATTATGGTCTTAAAGTTCAACATGAATGACTGTGGACAGCCTTTGTAACTTTAGATGTCTTCGAGGATCGAGGTGGGATCTGGAATTCAGGTAAACTGGTTTACTGGTTAATTGTTATTTATGGTCTCAAATTTTTACTTATTTACTTGTACCAAAACAATTGAAATAAACATTCTATGGATTTATCAACTACACAATTTTTCCTGAGCTAAATGGTTTACCTTGAGGCATTTAATAAGAAAAAGGAGGAATGACAGTATTTGATAAATATATGCCACATTTTATAGAATTATTTAAATTACCAGAATGTGGAAAAAATGCAGCAGAAAAAAAATTCAATTCAAATTTATTTATATATTCGTAACAAAAGATTTTGTGGGTTATTTATGTTTGTTATGATATCAGATTTTTTAAACATTTCATTAAAAAGGTATTGTAATTGTTATATATGTTTTACATTTGATATTTCAGAAACCTTTGTTGAAAAGATAAAAAGATGGTTTGAATTCTTTTGTGAGTTTATGAACAGTGTGTTAATCAGTACAACTGCTCAACTGAATACTGTTTCCAAGGACTATCGATTTGTTGCAAGGCAGCTATCAAAGGAAAAGAAGCTACTAAAAGAACGAGTATGATCATCCACTTCCCTTTTATCTTACTAAAAAAATTGTGCATTGCCTATTACTGAGCAGCCATATTAGCTCAATGGAATAAACTATTTTAATACTTTTGTTTAATCAATGAGCTTCTGCTTAATATACGAAACAAGTTCAAAGTATTACCTATATACTGCATATATTTTTTTTTGTATAAAAACACTCATTAAGTTTTCACAGAAAAAGTTTCCAGCAGTAGAAGTAAAACTTATAATTGTCTATAAATAGTTCTTACCTTGCATTTGTATTGACTTTAATTCATAATTTCTTCATCGTTTTAGTTCATTCAAAATGGATCCTTCAATATGGAGAAAGCTGAATCTGAAATGAAATGTAGAGATTTTGAAAACATTGCTGGGTATAGTAATATTATCTTAAAAATAAAATAAATATCTAATCTGAATTATCTCTTTAACTGAAATCGGAATAAAAATATAAATAATATTTTGTGTTAACATTAATTTATGTTTGTTGCTTATTTTGCTCTTTGTATTGGCTAAAAATATAATTCTAATGTTATCCTAATCATTATTATATATTTTTTAATCTTTGAACCATCTTTTTATTATTGATGAAACTTAGATTTTTTTTGGTTTGCATATCTTAGATCTTCTAAAGATTTGAAACAAGTTGCTGTGGTTATGAAGAAAACAAATTTAGACTTCTTAGACAGGTAAGATTGATTTTTTAATATAATTTATGTTAATTAAAAAAAATATTTATTATATATTCCATGAATTTTAAAAAGTTCATTCTTGCCTTATAACTTCAAATGACTAATAGATGAATAAAAGTTAAGCTCATTCTACCAAACATTAAGATTAATAATATTGAATTAGTACTTTCAAATGCTTTAAATAATTTTGCAATTTCATCAAAGCCTTTTTAACGCTCCATATTTCAAGGATTAATAATGTTATCTTAGCTATGTAGATGTATGTAATTATATATATATATATATATATATATAGTTGTATTGTATAATATATATATATAATATATATATATATATATAAATAAAAATAAAAAAATAAAAAATAATATAAATAAGATGAAAATGGTGGATAGAGCATGTTTTCAAGGGACAAGCATCAATTAGCAATGTTAAAAAGTGATCAATGTTTTACATATTATTTGTTTCTTTATGTTTATTTACTATATATATAAAAATAGACCAATGTTTAATGATACTGTTTTATAATATATATTGAATTTATATGTTATTTTTAGCTGTGAACTGACCTGTTCCCAAGACATATTAGATCCAGGATCGAAAAAGAATCATCCAACACTTATGAGATTTTTTATTGCTTTGTACTATGCTGCCATTTCTCGATCAGAATTACTGTGTTACCTGGTTATAATAATCAATCAGATGAAGTCGGCCAGTATACTGTCCTTACCTCTGCCATTGTTTGCATTTCTGTGGGGCACCCTATCTGTTCCTAGACCTACAAAAGCTTTTTGGATAACCATCATTACATATACTGAGGTTAGTGTCATTAATTTTCGTTGGCTGTATAATCCTGCTGTCCGCAGGTAAACTGCAGTATCTAGACTAATGACTTTACTTGGACCATTATTGTAAGAACTTAATTACTATAATCTACAAGAATGTACATAAAAAACCCAGAAAATATTTTAAATAGCCTAGTTTTAGTAAATATGGACCTTATGCTTTGGCCCACCTATGGACTGTTGCACCACCGTGTTTAGTTTTATTAAAATGAGTTTAGTTTTAGTAAACCAAGTTTTTCTCCATTGTAATCATTGTATCGTAAGTCATTTTCTTTATTTTTGATCTATAAAAAATACTTTATTTTCATTCCCCAGGCAATTGTTGTTCTGAAGTATTTGTTCCAGTTTTATTTCTTTCCATGGAATAACCTTGACCCCCCACCCAATAACCCTTTCTATCCAACTGTCATATTGGGAATACAGAAAGGTGAAGGATATGCATCGTACGACTTGGCAGTGCTGCTGGTCGTTTTCTTCCATCGATTTATGCTAAAGGTAAGATTATTAGGTCATACCAAGTTTGAGGCGATTATGATTTAAACATTGCTAATTTTTATATTTGACTTTTTTTATGCTTGTAACTGAAAGCAGTCAAGCCACGGGTCCTGGGCGCAAGTCCTGAATTGGACGAGGTTTTGACTCATCCTTTCATCCCGTAAGTGGGTCTATAAAATGAGGACCAAGCATGCTTGGTAATTAAACACTAGAGTTTCCGTGTGAGGTTGACCACCTAACCAGGGCTTATGCTTAGCACCTGAGAGCCCTTTGTCACGTAAGCTGAAATGGGCAAGGCAGGCCTTGGTCCACAACAGGCTATTGCGCTGAGGAGTTTAGTTAAAGTGAAAGCAGTGCAACACTGACGTGAAAATAATTTAGCATAAATACAACAATTTGACAAGTGATACTTTATTATGGAGGAAAGCTTTGGTGAAAGCTACTGCTTTGGACAAAGTTCCCCTTTGACAGTAGTTATTATTAATTATTGTGTTTCAGTGTTCTTCAGGAAAACTTTTTTTCTCTGTTCAACTTTTATGGAACAAAAATATTCTTGTATTACTTTTAAATACTTATAAAAAATTAACTCTTTTTTAGGTTCTGTAATATTACCTAACTTAATACTTATGCAATCATTCATATAAAATGTACTTTCCTTTTAAATATTTATTGTCACTTAACAATTGCATAAGAAGAATATACTCTTAAAACTTGGTAGCTGTACTTCCAGTAGTTTGGGCTGGGTGTTGATACACGAGTCAGTGAGTCAGTCAGGACTTTGCCTTTTATATACATAATATTCTTTGGTGGTTGGTATCATTCCTTTAGGGGGACAGCTGCACAAAGCATTTATTTTTTATAAATTAATTTTTTTTTTGTTTACTTGTTTAATAATGAATAATGGTGTCATAATATAAAATATTTCTTTAGATACGTTTTTTTAAATGGTATTTAAAAATCCCTTTGTGTTATAGTTTCTATGTGAAAAATAGTGTTCATGTTCTTGTATGTCGATATGAAAAGTTTTGCTTCTACTTAAGAGCGATGAATATTGCAGATTTTTATTCTTTAAAATAAAATTTGTTTTCAAACAATACAGAATTATTGAATTTTTAAAGGAAAATAAATGAAACTAGCTAAGTTTATAGTTTAAAAGTTTAATATTGAACTAAATGCTGTGTTTGATGCTTTTTAGATGCTTGAATTTTGTGTAGAAGCGGTCCTAAAGTTACAGTTTCTGTTACAAACCTACTTGTTTTAATAAATATTTACTCTTAATTTTACTAGACTAGTTTATTTAGCCATTGTAACATCATCATTGCATAGTAATTTTAAAGCTGTGTGTAGTTTAATAAATGTTTTTTTTTCAACAGAGCCTAGGTTTGTGGAAAGATACAGAGAAAAGTTTGATTATCCCTATGTTAGATGACCCCCAAGAGACTGTAGTCGTGAGCGAAAGAAATGGGGACTTGACAAAGGTATGACATATTAAAAAAACCATTGAAAAAACTTATTTTAAAATTAGCCTTTAACCTTTCGAAACAATAGATCAGGATTTTTCTGTATTTTGTGCCTCGGTCTTTCTTACAATAACCTTAAATGTTAAAATGTTATAGTAGATTTATATTCATAAGGACTTTTTCCATTTAGTAATGTTCAAAATAATAAATTCTTCAAAAATAAACTTAATTATGATTTTTTAAAACAAATGTGTTATTTGAACTAGGTAATTTTAATTTAACATTTATGCAGTGAAACAACCATACATATTTGCCCATTTCCAGACCGTTCTGAAGAGTAAAAATTAGTGTTAATATAGAATTAATACTACCTACCATTTTTCTCTTTCGTCAGGCTCCTATTCCTGAGATTAGAAGAGAAGAAGAAACCCCTGAGAATGTAGATCCTGATGATCCTCATGAAGAATGTTCGGATGGTGAAGGTATAGGGCATTTTTAAGATTAATGATTATAATATTTGAAAATATTAATTTATATTTTGCTTTTAAAGATAATTATATCAATATAGTAGTAGACTTACTACCTCTCTTTCTCTCTTTTCTCCTAATTGACCACAATGTAATAGTAAAAAGTGTTTTATTGGTAAGGCATTGAGGCACTTTTATCATAGTTTTAATTTTTAGGTACATTAAAATTGTATAAAACAAAAGGTAAAAAAGTATCAGGAACTGTGAACTTGTTTATTAAGGTTTTATAATTATTAAAAAATGTTCAGAAGTAATAATTTGTAATGGAATTTTATTAACAGGCAAAATATGTGATATTTTGAACGCAGTTATCCTTGCCACCCTACAATATTTGAATTATGATTTGTTGCAAACTAAATTATGTAAAACTTGCACTTATTATTGGTGACCTGGGGATGCTTAAATGTATTAAGCAAAAGATATACACTTAACTGAAGTTATTTTTTTCCTAACATAACCACACATTAATTTTTTTTCCAAGTTTGTGTTTATTTTTGAACTTTTTTAATATACCAATTGAAATTAGTTTCAAAGTTAAATTTTTTGAAAATTGTATAGGCTAGGCATTTAAAAAAAATTCATTATTTATGTTCTGAGACAATTTTAAAAAAAAGTTCTGAATGTATTAACAGTCATGCATGGCAAAGAAAATGAAGAGACTGTAATAACAGAGATAATTATAGAAATTTATTTGGGAAATATTTTTTATTAATTAATTGACCCCTCTAGAAATAAACATGCCGATGACAAATTTTACATTAATTATTTGTGTTTGTTTATATATGTGTTTGTTATTTAAGATTGTACTTCATCTGTTTCTATATATTGCTCAAAATTTTATATTTTCTTACACTCTCTATACTTTACTGACTTATTTATTTTTGAATGTTTCACTTCAGTGTCTGCTATAACTAAGATAAAAAAATCTTTTTTGTTTTTGGCTTTATTATTTTTTCTTCAATCATATAGTGTAATTTAGCTATTAATACATATTTTAAATTATTTAAATTAGTTTTATTTATTTTAAGATAAATATTTTTTTTATTTACAGGTAGTGAAACTTCCCTTTATGAAGAGCTACCAAGAGTTGATGTTGCCAAAATGTAAATAATTAATTAAATATTTGTGCTATTTCCAAAGTATTATTTATTGTAGCATTACATTATGTTATTTATCAATATATGCTTATTTAATTTCCCTATTTTATTTAATAAAGTACTGATTATACGTTTAATATTTATTAAAAACTTTCCTTTGGGCATTTTTAAACATGGAAATAACTTAAATAGCTATATTTTATTTAACTTTTTAAATTTCGAATTATAGAGTTTTAACTTGTGCAACCTTAAACGTTATACCATCTAATATTTTTACAAACATTTCTCTATTTATGGATTTTTTTTTATTATTTCAGTGTTGGAACAGTTTTAGACCCAGTGAAAATATTCTTTTACCACCTTTTATATCCAGAATATCGTGTGACTGTAGATGTATATGCATTTATGTTTTTCTGTGATTTCATCAACTTTTTCATAGTGGTGTTTGGCTACTGGGCTTTTGGAGTAAGTTTATTTTTTCTCTCCTTCGATAAAAAACAAATATATGTTTGCAATTTTACTTAATAAATTTAAGAAACAAGTTTTTCAGTTGTGCGCATACATATGACTTCTAGGAATAAAAGTTTTTTTTTTTAAATTTAAACATTGTTATTACAGACTGAAGGCTCAGAAGCTGTCACTTCCTACTTCGAAGAGAATAAGGTATTTTTACATATTTCCATATTCATTTTATTATATATTTTTATATAATTGATTTAAATTACATTTATGTTTAAGCACTATTTGCTTGTTATAAAATTTAATAACAGTGTTTGTGATTAGCATCATGTAGCAAAATTGAGTTTATCTTTTTAAGACACAATAGATCTGAGACAATTGAAGAGCTTAGTGGAAGAACGTGCTAAGTGACAAAAAGGTGAAAACAAGAAAATGAGCATTAAAGTTTTTAGTTTGCGGTTAATTTGTTAAAAAAGGTACTTGCAAACGGTAAAAAATATACTTTACTTTAAGTTTATGAAAAATGGGAAACTTGTTATCTTTAAAAAATAGAATAATATGTTCATTGACACAAAAATCTCATTTTTTTTCTCAAAAATGTTGCTGAGCACGTTCTTTCACTAAGTTCTTCAATTATTATTTTGTATGTGATGGATGAGCTGATAATAAAGTATTGAATTGAAGGTAATTTTAGAAATTTCATTGTTTGTATTGTGTCTCGCTAGGCAATCTTAAAGCTATACTAGGAAACTATTAGTGCACACTTAACCCCAAATATTGATCCTTCCCAATTAAACAAATGACTTTGTTGCATCGATATGAAAATTTAAATTGATTTCATTTTGAATTGCAACAATAAATATGAAAATGCTTATTTTTTTTAGAACTATTTTCGACAGTCATGACTAATTCTTTTTTGATTAAAACCTTTATCATAAACATTCATGTAATAACTTATTACATGAAAAAGTTTTCTGTTTTATTTAGGTTCCAATTCCATTTCTGATCATGTTAATTGCTCAATTTGCTACAATTGTAACTGACAGAGCTTTGTACCTGAGGAAATACATAGTGGGAAAGCTGATTTTCCAAATTATAACTGTTTTTGTTGTTCACATGTGGATGTTTTTTATCCTTCCTGCTATGACAGCAAGGTTTGTACAATCCGACTGTTTTATCAGAATTTGTGGGTCCTAAGCCTTTTAATATCCTTACTTTCAGAAACTTAATTTACGTAGTGTTTAAATTTGAAATGGTCTTAAAACTTTTTTTACTCAATGTGATATTAGGCTCATCGACATAAAAAAACACAAAACCAATTTTTAAAATTAGATGTTGGAATTTTTACTGATAAAACAATCATTATAAGAGCTTAATTTTTTAATGCTAGAACATCTATATAGTAGTGCTCCCAAAATAATTGTATTTGGATTATGAAAGTCTTTAATGTACAACTTCTGCAGTGTTTTTAACTTGGATAGTATTACTTTAAAAATCTTATGTTTTGAAACTTCGTTCTTTAAAGGTCTTAATTTTTAGTTAAAATATATTTGTACAGACCCTACAATAAACTCAACTTCATTTTATGAATGCATTATGAGAATTTTTAAAAATCTTATTTCTATTTTTATTAGGGACTTTGTGTCCAGTAACAACTTGCCTCCAAAAATGTGGTATTTCATCAAGTGTGTGTACATGCTGCTCTCTGCACATCAAATTAGATCTGGGTATCCGACCCGCATTTTGGGCAACTTTTTCTGCAAGAAGTACAACTATGCCAATCTATTTCTGTTCAAAGGGTAAGTTCATAATTTTAAGACCAATTTCTTTAAAAAATTGCTTTTGAAACAGTTAAAACAGTTTTTTTAAATCTAGAAATCTTTTTTAATATTTAAAATATGTACTTATTAACTTATTCTAGTACATTTTCTTAGTGATTATTTGTTGAGTAGTTAGTCTTATGTTTTTGATCTTTTTGTATTTTACTGTATTTTTACGTAACTTTCTTGGATGTATACTTATAATTTAATTAATGCCGGAAAAAATGGAATAAAGTTCAAATTAAAACCAAAATAATTTTTAAAATCTAGTTAAAAATTACAGCATCAATGCTTATAAATTACTGGTAGTTTAATCCCTACTAAATTAAAATAGATATATTTATGCATAAAAATAATTCACGAGTCTTATTACTTGCTATTATGAACTTCTGCCTTGATTGTTAAATTGGCTTGTTTCGCCTAACGTAAATCATTCCTGATTTCTTTCCTGGATTTCATTGGCGGTTTTGGTGACTGGTGGTTTGACACAGTACGCTCAGTCCACTTTATCGATTAACTAAGGATATCTTATTTTCATTACTGTAGAACTGTATCCATTCAAGACGGGAAAAATGCCTGCCATCTCAAAGTTTCAAATGCATTTGACAATCACTTGTAAAATAAATTATGTGTAATCAAAATTTACTTTTCAGTGCTACAGACTAAAACACATAAAATTATGCTATATTTAAACTAATTATCTATACATAGTTTTTACAAAAATCTCTTTCCTAGGTACATGATCATTCCCTTTCTATATGAGCTTAGAAGCCTAATGGACTGGATCTGGACTGACACCAGCATGAACGTCAGCAACTGGCTCAAAATGGAAGACATTTACGCCAATGTCTTTATTTTGAAGTGCACAAGAAGAGCCGAAGCAGATTACCCCACCCCTAGAGGTGCAAAGAGAACTGCCCTGATCAAATATGGCGTTGGAGGATTCTTACTATTCTTCATTATCCTCATCATTTGGTTTCCACTGCTGTTGTTCGCGCTGGGAAATACTGTGGGACGTAGCAATCCTCCTACGAGTTGTACCATTGAGTTGGCTATTACAGGTAGAGTTTGTGACTATGTATCTTGATATCTATAAGCTAAATATGAGAAAATTACATTGTTTGTGTATTTTGTCCATTTTTAATTTTCAATACATTGTTCTTTCTATTTAATATTATTTAGTAATTAAAAGTTATCCTGTACTAAAAATTCTTTATTCTAAAATGCATTAAGGTCGTAACAGTATTTTAATAATTCATATCTCTTGTGTGTTTTCTTTTATCATGGTATTTTTGAATTAATAAAACTTTCCTTAGGTTTATTGGTACAGACTTGGGTCTAATTTAATTTGTCTCACAGAAGAGAATGATTATTATTAAGAAAATATTAAGAACTTATTGTTTGACGTTAAATGAAATTTCTATGATCTGGGCGAATAAATCAGCATGTTCGAATATTTTCTGATTATTCTTCTGAAATTTGTCTTATTTATTAGTATATAAATTTCAATCAACAATTTTGACTGTAGTTTGTTCGAAATATGTATACATTTATAAACGTTTCCCACCCTGATTACAGGTTATGAACCCATCTTCCGCACAACAGCCTTACGGCACCAGATCCACCGCTTCAACGACAACCAATGGAAGCAGCTCGAGCGCGAAGTTACAAGCCTAGGCGATCCTTCAACAGCAAGCTTCCTAACAGGCTATGACAAAGACAACACTGTCATTGTCGAACTGAGTAACAACAGCACTTCAGTGTGGGCCATCAGTCCCCCCAGCCAGAGCGCTCTAGTGCAGGAACTCAAGGGAAAGAACGAGCTCAAGATGATTCTAACTTGGTCTTTCCTCAGGGAAAGCGATAGCCAGGAGACGGATCCAGAGGTCCGTGCTGAAAATGAGCTGGATTTGTCCGATCCGGTGTTGAGACAGAATTTGGCGGATGCTCTGAGTGTTAATACCGGGAACCAGTCAACGGTAAAGGGTTCGTCCCCAGAGTCTGTGATGATAAAGAATATATTTCCTAATTATGTGAAGATTCCCAGTAAAGGAAGAGCATCTGTTGTTAAGCAATTCTACCCTGAAGGCTGTAAGTTATTCCTTTTTTTGAAGTTTATTCTAGCATTTTTATTATTGAGTCCTTATTTCAATATTTGTGTTAATTAACTTGAAAATATAATACATGCCAGACTACTTTTTTTGAGTATTTTGAAAGCATTTTTACAAAAGTTGTACCAATTTTTTATCCCTAAGATAACCATTTTCTTAAATTTTATACTACTATTTAAATATTACCTGTTGTTGTGTTGTGGTTTATCCCTGGATCAAAAATCAAATCATGTAATTTTTGTCCAAAAGAAGCTCGGGTTTATCATGGAAAGATGTCCATGTCACCCAAAGACATTGCAGAATGTGTTCAGGCCATGTCACCACTCTCGCGGATTAGTGCAGACAGCGAATTTATTTCTTGAACAAGGGCTGAGGAGCCCAGTCAGTAAAGCATTCGCCTCACATGTGGATGGTCCCAGGTTTAGGTCCGGGCATTGCCAAAATAACTGCGGACCTATAAAGGGTTTGTGCAGCCAAAAGTTTGACAGATAATACCCTGTGTAGAGGGAGTGCAAGTTAAGACCTGCTTCGTACAATATGGCCCTTGAAAGTTGCGTTGAGTGCCTATTAAGGTGTCGGCTAATCACTTGACTGTGGTTCTAAATTATGGCATGTGTCGCCGGTAGCCTTCATGTAGCTTTAGTGCCACTTTAATTCAACTTAACTCAACTCTTTTGACTTAACTTAACTCAGCAAATTCCATTATTTATTTTACCTGCAGTGAAAATATGGAATTCATATTGCTTATATTGAAAATTTATATCTTCTAACCAAGCTTACTTCTTAACCAAAACTTACTTATCAATGTAATAACACTGTTTATTATTTGATATCAGCAACCAAAAAATTCTTTGGTAAGGAGCCTTATAGAAGCCTCAATGTATCCATGTGGACAGGAGACATGCTGAATACATCTGATATTCCGAATTCCGCGGGCTCCCACTATGTGGAGTGGTGGGAAATACGAGATGATTGCTACCATGGGAAGCCTTACTCACTGGAGGGGATTGATGACTGCAATTTCTTGAGGATGATTGCTTTCAGTGACAAGGCCTTCCCGACTGAGTTGTCGTATATTTCAGGATATGGGTTAGTTTTTTTAATATTTTTTTAGAATTTGATTTTCTAATAATTATTTTTAATGCCAGGGATTGAAAAGTTACTTTAAAAGAGTAACTCTGTTACAGTTACTGTTACTTAATATGAAAAGTAACTAGTTACACGTGCTTAGTAAAAAAGTAACTAATCACAAGTACTTATAGAGATTCTAAGTTATAAGCAAAATTGAATTTTAGCCATCTTACCGTTTTTCAAAGAGACAACATTAAAGAAATAGGGACATTCAGAAAAAGTTAAGAGCAAAGTTCAACGTTGTTACATTTTGAATTATTAAATTTAACCCGAACTGTGCCAAAAATATCTGTGAAGAGCGTCGTGAGAAGTAACATAAAAGTTTGTTACTGTTAAATGTTACTAAGTTACAGTTACTTTCTGAAAATCTAGTGGCGTTACTCGGTGTTTTACCTAAAAAAGTAACAGTTACTAGTAACATGTTATTCCAATCCCTGGTTAATAGTATAAATCAATGGTAACAATTCATTAAACCTTTTTCTCATACATTCTACCTGGCTACCAAAATTTTAACTAACTATCCACAGTTTTTTTATGATTAGTTCCCCTAAACCTAATAAAAAAACCTGGTGGTGGGGGAACTTAGTTGGTTAAGGCGTTTGCCTCTGATGAATAATACCCTGTGTAGAGAGAGTGCACGTTAAATTTGCTTCAAAGTCCCAATGCTGCGTATCATGTCTCATTTAATGTTTGCATTGGGTGCCTTCTCAGGTGTTGGTTCATCACTTGACTGTGGTTCTAAATTACAACGCCCTTCGTCAATAGCTCTAGTGCGACGATAATTCAAACTAACCTTATAAAAAACTCTTTTCAGCATTGTAGGCCTCTATACCACCTTTGTCCTTGTCGTCTCTCGACTTGTACGTGGCTTCGTAGCCGGAACCTCCTTCACGATCATGTTTGACGACATGCCGTACGTCGACCGCGTCTTGCAACTGTGTCTGGACATCTACCTTGTCCGCGAAAGTGGTGAATTCACGCTGGAAGAGGACCTTTTCGCCAAACTCATATTCCTATACCGGTCACCGGAGATGCTGATAAAGTGGACACGTCCACCAGACCTGGAGGGGGAAGGAGCGGAACAGAGGAGGATACTGGACAGATGAAGGTAAGATTGGAGAAAATAATTCTGTATAAATGTTTTTTTCCCAATGGGGCTGCAATATTGGCGGCCAAGCTTTTGCAGACTCGGCATATTTCCCAGAACTGAGAGCCATTTTTATGTGCCACCATATAGGTGACTTACGCTACCAATTTTGATGCTCATATTACAATGAATCTGAGCTCTCGGTGGATGTTAAAGTATGCCAAGATTTAATTTTGCCGGGAGAATCAAAGCCAAATGGATACTCCATGGATCTTTTACATGCCACATAATCATATGACATGCGTGCCCAAAATTTTCCCACCCAAAAAATCTGACGACTCAGCCGGGGCTCGAACCCGCGATCTTGGGCTTATGAGGTGGACAGGTTAAACCTCTCAGCTACTGTATTAATGTGACCAGATGTCCCGGTTTTAGCGGGAGACTCCCACTTTCTGTCTTACTGTTCCATGGACTGGGATGTCCTAACAAAACGTCCGACTTTTCTGTTTTCGTACTACAAAGTTTCGAAAAACAAGGAAAATATGAATAAATTAAAGAATTTTACATTTTTGTGATTGCTCTTTGTTAAAACGTTAAAATGACCTTTAAAAACTCAAATTAGTTTTATGTTTGAAAAGGAGAAAAGTTCTATGTAAATTTATTTAATTCAGTGTACTTATAAATTGATTTAAGGAAAAAATTTCAAACAATGTTTTAAAAATTTAAATCTATCTACAAGAGATATGTTTACTAGTCTCACAATTACAAACGTTTCTATTTAAAATCAAAACTATCTATTTTATGATATTGAAATTTTAACAACTGAACATGGGTTTTTTTTCGAAAGGAAAATATAATTAACTATAAACAAAACTTTTTTTCTTCAAATTTAGCTGCAAGAAAAGGATTTGACCACTGTATATTTAAAGGACTATGAAAATCTGTACAAAGCATCAGAGATGTCGTATGACAAGTATTCTTGAAGCTAGTCAAAGGGAAAAAAATCCTGTGATTGTATATAATTAATAAGCAAAACATTTTTTGTTTTTAATTTCACCAAAACAGCTTATTATTTGTTAACTTTTACCTTTTTAAAAACGTTAAGTTTCTTTATAATTAACATTTCATGTTCTAATATGTCATTCTCACATAATTATGTACCATGTTTTATATTTTAGCTTTAAAATTTACATATTATTTTTTAAACTGGTTTAAATTACTAACTTATATAAAAAGTGTAGTTACAAAACTCACATTCTCCAAAGTATGATTAAGGTATAGGGTCCTGTCATTGGCGACTTCGAACAATTGAATTTTCCATTATCAAAAGCCACTTATAAACAGACCAAGCCCTATATCTCAGTCATACTTTGGAGAATGTTTGTTTTGCAATTTTACCCTTCATATGCTGTTAAAATTCATCCTTTAGTGGTTTAAAATGTCACAATGCAAAGTTGTTCAAATCAATTTGCATTTATGTGAACTCTATAACTGTATTTCTTATATACTAGGTATGTTTTTATTTAGTAATGTACATGTATGTAATAATTGTAAATTTTTAAAAAAATTTAAGCATGACAAACTTTTTTTCATTTTTCCATTTATATTATATTTAGAAAGTTAACTACAACTAATAACAGTATTTTTGTTTTGAATGAACAATTATGTAAATTTTTAGAATCTTAAATTTATAGATTTAATATTTTTTTCATTCTCTATGTAATTAGCTGCTAAATTGGTGCTTAATGTGTAAATAAAATACAACCATAAAAATATTTATCTTCATGTTTTTATGCGTTTTTAATTTAAGGAAGATTTGTAAAAATGTAAATCAGCATAAAATCAAAAGGGAATTTCTAGCAATATTTACATTTGTTAGCATACAAAGAGCTGTATTGCAAATTTTGAATTCCAAATACTATGTCATTACGTTTTTTTTAAATATTTGGGACAACAAAAACTAAAAATTTGTAAATAATTTCTAAAAACTTCACTTTGTTGATCTGAGTGTGATATGATTGATGTAATTGTTATTTTAAATGACACTTCTGCATAAAATCCTGCATTATTATTATAATCCCTTAAGTTTGATAAATAAATTATAGATTCAAATAATCTAATATATTTTATAGTTATAGCATAGGCAAGTTTGTGCTTATTTCAAATAAATTGAAAATTTAAATAAATGCAGCTTGAATGTGTATTATAATTTTATCATATTTTGTTGTTGTGGAATGTAAGCTAAGTTATTGTTTTGCTTCTGAGTTACCCAATAGAGTATAACTCTTAATTCAATTGTAAATTTGGTTGCTATAATAGTTTTTCTGAATATCCTAGATAGATTTGCATTTTGTAAATTTTTTACAATAATTTTTTTTAATAAAGCTAGAATTTTGGGTATGTTTGCTAGTCTGTTTGTAGATTATTGTTGTCTTTTTTGTCAATCATTTAAGTTAGTTTTAGTCGTTGAATTGAAATGTAACTAGTTATATTATTTAAGGATTTAAATAGATAGACAGTGTTTTATGAGTTGTTTAAAAATCCAATTTATGTTTAATGTGTCTATCAAAAGGAGCTTGTTACTTGCTTTCATTTATATTTGCATTTGTCATCTAAAAGTTGACTTGCAAAAAAGAAAACCCTTTCTACTGCTTAGATAACACCAAAATATTTTTTTATTCATAACTTAATTTTCTGATAATAATTTGCATGAGTTGTAGAAAAATTATTGACTCACTTTGCAGTTTGATTTTTTTTACTTTTATCATATACTACAAAATATGCATAATGCTATTGACAACTTTTACCACTTGTCATGTTATATGTTTCCGTGCAAAAATATAGTCCCTAACGTGGAAGTAGAATGAATTCAAAGATAAACGTTTTAAAGCACCTTGATCTTCAATATCCATAACAAAATTAGTCCTTTTAAAGAAACATTTACTCAAAGAAAGCCTTAAATTATTTGTAAAAGAACTAACTTTTATGTAGAATATTCTAACAAATATGAAAACTAAAAAAAAAAACCCTGTTCTTGCAGTTAATATTTGCTCATAAAATCTTTATTTTTTTATTAAAATAAACAAAACTTTCTGATCATTTGACAAACTGATTAAAATTATATTATAAAAAATGTTGCACAAAAAAGTTATTTTCAAAGAAGTTATGAGCATTAATAGCAGCTGCTTATTTTCTGTGTATGCATATACAATATTAAAAAAAAATTGCAGAATTTTTTATAATGAGCAATTTTATGCAACTTTTACATGAGCTAAAATCTCATACCTATAAATTTGTAGTACTTACAAAAAGGTAATTGGGCAGTAGCAAAGCATTGTATAAAATATATTTTTAAATGTTTAAATTGGTTAAAGTAGTACGAGTTTTCAGCGTGCAGCTTATTTAACATTAAAGCCGCCAAACCTTCCATTTCTATACCTCTACAAATTATGCTAAAAAAAATAACGAAGCTTGATATTTTGAATTGAAATTTTTCATACATATTATTATTTCATTTTAGTACGAACTCGGGTTTGTTGTTGAAAATTTTAAAGTCGGTATCAATTTAAATGTGAAGACAAACCCTTATGCAAAATTTGTTTAGCACAATCAACTCAGAATGTTTATGATCAACTAAATTTTAAAAAAGCTGAATTAATAGCAGCTTATATTAACTAGAGGTGATATTTTTTTTCATAGCTGCTCAAAAACCAAAATAAGCAAATCGAAAATACAACAATAAGCTAATTGTCCAATGATAGAATCAATTTGGAACCCCATTTTGTCACACGTGAGGTCACTAATTTTTATTACTTAAAAACGACGCGTCTGCCTTCGCATATTTCCGAACAAAAGCTTATCTATAACCTATAACTATTAAAAAAAGCTAGTTTTTCATGTAGAATGCGTGTTAGTAAGCTAGTTCGAAGAAAAATATTTTTCGAACATCGAATAAAGACTTAAAATAACGCCACTGGCTCTTTCATATTGTGTTTTTGGAAGTGACGTTTTGTTATGACCTGGCCTGGTTTATTCCGATGTCGCAAGTCGCGTTGGGTGTCAGCTCATATCATATGTTAGTCTAGTCACATGGTTCACTTCAGAATGCGAGGTCCGTCACCAATACAGGCTGGATGGCACAGTATCGGTTGGTTGTTTACTTAACTTTAAGGCAAGAGACGCTTTTCTTGGCGTCGCTTTCTCCATCTGATTCAAACTGTCCGTATTTCCGAAGACCTATTCGCATGCGGCCGACTGTACTTTATAAAGGTTTAGAACAGGTGTCGTTCCTCTCTTTCGGAACAGCCAACAACAGGGATGGATAGTAAGTACCCACAGAGAGCTTCTCGGTCCTTAATAGTTGAATTCGCCGTGCCCAGGTTCGGGCTCGAGCATTTCTAAAATAAATGCTAACTTATAAACATTTTATGCAGCCAAAGGGTCCGACATGTTTAGTGGGGGTGCACGTTCAATATGCTCCAAAGTCAAAAACGCTGAGTACGATGTCGCCCTCAAAAAAATTGCCTTGGATGCCTAATTTTGTCACCAATAGTATTGCGTAGCTCTAGAGTGACGTTAATTCAATCAAACCCAAACGAAATGATTCCACTAAAGGTATTTGATAACAAAACTGGGACTATTAACCCACAAAGACTTGTACACTGTACAGGGTGGCGGAAATAAAAGTGCGGCCCCGGCGTAGAGATAAGAATGCATTGAGATGCTTGG
Source organism: Oedothorax gibbosus (assembly GCA_019343175.1). NCBI lineage: Eukaryota > Metazoa > Arthropoda > Arachnida > Araneae > Linyphiidae > Oedothorax > Oedothorax gibbosus. The sequence continues at coordinate 21,179,569 of CM033271.1, forward strand.
CGAGAAAAACTATTAAAGCCATCTGAAAGCCTTCACAAGTCGAAATAAAAGCTTATTTAAGCGTGCAATGGCTTCACTTGGCAAACCTGGTTTTACATAGGTTGGATTAGAATAGCTTCACATTAGAGCTACCTATGGACTATTGGCGAGTTCAGATCGTAAAGTGCATATTGTATGAAGACGTTCCCTACCCTAATGCAAATTTTGTGTCTTGCAATCAATTTAGAATGTTTTTTATTTACAAAAACAAAAGGGTCCTATTCTCTAGGAGAAATAACGGCCGAAATAATCTCTAGTGTGAACTCTTTTTTTGCACAACTGTACAAACCTTCAGTTTAGATTGCATTCCACCTAGCTTGTCAAACCATTGCATAGTTTCCGGCAACTGATTCGCCAAGTGTTTGTTTGGGCTTAATATTCAAGCGATCAATAGCTTCACTTAGCAAACCTGTTTTGCATTGGACTTGGCAACAATGCTATCCTATTCCTATCTCCATGACGGGGCCACTTTTATTTGCGCCACCCTGTATGATGACTATAGTAAATGCCGTTCATTTATTCGAGTTATTTCTACCTCATCCATTACGATGATATTTTTTTCTAATTCCATATATATCATTACTTGTCGCCATATTCCATCTGCGGTAATAAATGTACCCAATTTTCTTGAATGGAATTAGCTATTTCTCGCAACAGTGCCGTATCCGCAGAACATTCCATAATAATTTTAGCGTTTATTGGCGTTATATGGCATACAAACCTCACGCCATTCCCTCATTATGACATTTTAACTAATCAATCTGATCGAACCATGCCTTTGAAAATAGTTATTTATCAGTTGAGTAAAAATATTATTTAAACCAGGGGACTGTACAACGATTGAAATATCATTTATTACTTAGATGCTGGAAACTTTATTCGAACAAAAATTATGGCTCTCATTGTCTCTGCAGTTTTATCAAAGTTTACTTGATTTTGTTCCTTGTGAAGCCTCAACACAGTTTCTCTTGGATCATAGCTTTATTCCGATATTTTCTTAAACAACGTTTTATTTATTTCAAAATTTATGTATATCAAAATATAATGTATGAATTATCAGAAGCCGAGGAATTTTTTTAAAAAAATTTGATTACAAAATTCTAACAAACAATAACTTAAGTATTAGTGATTAATTAATAAGGTTGTTTAACAGATTAGCTGTAGCACCAAATCTTTAAGATATTTTAAGCAACAATCATAAATATTTAAATTTTACGAAAAGAAGAAATTCAAAACAATTTTAAAATTTCGAACATAAGGCATTTGTTTGAAATACAACAGAAATTCCAGGCATGTCGCATTCGAAATCCCTCTGGAGTCCAATATTTTTGTTCTTAATTCCACTTTGCTGTGGAAAAGATGGTTTGTACAGGTTGATTGATCGCGACACCATGTGCGATGAGTTATCGGTGATGCAGAGATTGTCTGCCTACTCGTTGTCAACGTGTGCCACCGCTTGCAAGCTGAAGAAGTCATGCGGCATGTTCTCGCTGAAGCACGTTTACGATAATTCCACACTCAGCAGTGAGATCAAACCGAAGAAGAACGTGAAGTTAGAATGCGCGCTTTGTAAGACGTCCAACATGACATCCGTTATTGAGAAGAAGGGATGGTCCATGTATATGGTAAATATATTTAAAGTTTTCATATGTCTTCCGTCAATATTTTCAGTTAGTTTTAAAATGAATTAAGTTTGTTTTGCAAAAATAAAAATGTATTGAATGGTTTAGAAATTGTTTTTTAATTCGTAAGTTAAGTTTTAATTTAGTAAGTTAAAATATTAAAAAATATAATAAAATACATAGAATAAATGTGAAAAATTTCAACAAATCCGTTCCACATTGATATATTCAAAAAATAAATGTTAAATTGATGACAAGAAATGTTAGAAAAGTTAAAATGCATCAAGAACTAAGAATTCGATTATGATATTTTACGACATGTTACGCGGCAACAAAAATCGACTCAGCGAAAGTGTTAAGAGATTGGAGCATAGGTTTTAGTTACGTTCGAATGTTGACTAACAATCAACTGATAAAAGAAGAGTCCACATTGCTAGTTTTCTGCTAAGGCGTAAAAAGCTGAAAGTTATCTATATGCTTAGACTATTCTGAATAACGAAAGCCATTTTGCAGCATATCTGATGTGTTTAAACTTTTGTGCAGGACTGTTGGAAATAAATAGGACTTCATTGTCATTATTATTATGTGTTTAATTACAGAAATATCTGAAAGAGGCCAAGTTTCACATCCTGGATACTGACAACAAGCCTTCAGCTCCAGACGTGTCGCCATTGGAGATTTGGAACATTGACTGCAACAGTCCAGAGATCACCACAAAAAGGAACGGAGCTATCATTGGAATATGGTGCGTATTTTTTGATTCTTTTAGACGGATAGGCCGAGAGCTTAGATAGGTCTCTGATGCGGAACTTAAGTTTTTGCAGTTGCTTATTTTAATTTTTAAAAGTTTTTACAGTTGCTTTTTTTAAAATTTAAAACAATTAAAAGTAGAAAGTTGTGTCTTGATATCAATTTGATTGTAACATCGACGAGCTTTGCCCTGACTTAGCAAGCTGGAATGGGAATAGCAGGCTTTGACTCTCTATAAGCCCGCATTCAGTGGATCGATGAAATGAGGGCCAAGCCAGTTTGGGAATTAAACAGTGGTGGTTTCGCGTCAGTTCGATCAACTGCCAGAAATATCTCCTGTAATTCACTCCATTGTCTCTGATTAAGCAGACTGAAGTGGGCACAACAAGCTTTGGTCCTCCATAAGCTGTCGCGCCACTAAGCTTTATTTTTAAATGTATTTTATTTCCAGGGATGATAAAGATGCCTTTAAAGATCTCGATAAAGTAAAGTGCTTCAACTGGGATGCTGCCGATCTTTTCAGCGATAAGCCATCCAGACTGCTGTACATTTATCTGGAAGACTACCGACAGTGCCCGAAGGACTATGTGCTCACAGGTAACTATAGCCTTAACATACGTCTAGAGGTTAGGTAACGCTATAGTCATACGTAATCTCGGCAACCGAAATTCTAAATAAACGTAGTTCTAGGGCTAAATTCATCATACATAGTATCTATTAATTTGTGACTGTGTGTCTGAAATCTAGCAAAATGGAACATAGAACATATCCTGCTACTTCAAAAGTTCCTGCGTTCTTTCGTTGGGAAGTTCTTATTATTTAATGTCTATCTCATAGACTTAATATGGAACTCAACACTTTTTTAAAAAAACTTTCTGGTTTTGCGAACTTGCAAAATGAAAAAATTCAAATTAATTATCAGCACTTGGGTCGTGGGTTAATGGGAATGTTTCTTATGATGTCACGCTCTCCATACTGCGATTTAATTGGTCATCTTTTCTTTGCGTACTACGTGAAACAAGCCTATCGATTTCCTTTGACGTCTTGCTCTTCGTACTGCGATTTCATTGGTTGTTTTGTTTTCTTTAAGTACTACGTGAAACAAGCCAATTAAATTAAATTTATAAACTTTAAAAAGTTTTATCTCTTGTTGGAAAAACTGACATTCTATATGAGTTTAAACATATGAATCAATCAAGTGGTTAAATCACAATCATTTTCTCAAACTTTTCAAGGGAGCTGAGGAGCCCAGTCGGTAGAGGCGTTCGCCTTGTATGCGAAAGGTTCCAGGTTCGGCCCGTGCCGTCAAAAAATGTTAAACGAATTATACCCCGTATAGATGGAGTGCAAATGTCCCGACGCCATGCACGATGTCGCCCTTAAAAGTTGCGTTGGATGCCTACACGGGTGTCGGCTCATAACTTACTTACTACTGGGCTCGTAACTTGACCGCGGTTCTAAATTATAACGCTATACGCACTTAGTAGTAACACTCGTGTAGCTCTAATGCGACGTTCCACTCAAACCTTTCACAATGTCCTCCTTGCAGCCATTACGGCCAGCAACGCAGCCTTCCGCAACGTGGATAACGGCAAGTGCACCCCACTCGCTGAACCTTTCCACATCGACTACGAACGGTGTGTTACCGTCAACTCGGAGGGCAGAGACGGAGGGTCCGTGGACAAGTGGCGTCCGTGGAACGTCCAATGTCCAACCACCGGACCACACGTGGCCGTGTCCTTGCTCAGGAGGATGAAGATACACACTGGGCTCAAGTGCTGCGTCCTCAAGGGGATATCCATGGACTAAAGCCATATGCGGTGGTAGATCCTGAAATGTTTGTCAGGGGGTCCAAAGTTACTGCAATGTCTTAGGGTTATATTAGTGTTTGATGTGTCCTTAATAATGCTTGTGGATATTGTAAAAAATAGATTTAGATTGCTTGTAAGATAAATGAATGCATGTGTTGTAGAAAATAAATAATAATACATACTTTGAATAAATTGTATACATACATTGTAGAAATTATTTGAAAGATAATATAGAGTGATATTAAGTTAACTAGAGAGTGTCGAATGGATATAAACGAATTAACATATATACAGTCATACTTGTGTTTGATGTGCCCTAAATAGTGCTTGTGGATATTGTAAAAAATTAATTTTTAAAATTTAAAATTTAACTTAGTTTACTTGTAAGTTTACTTTGTACATATTTTGTAGAAATTATATTTGAAAGAAAATATAGAATGATGTTGAGTTCCGAGGACTGTCGACTAGATATAAAAAATTAACACTTCCTACATAAGAATATGTGATTATTTCTATATATATATAAGAGGTATTAGGATAAGTATTTTATGTTATCCGACAAGCTTCAGGTCTGTGTATATCAATTGCGTTTTAAGAAAACGTTGTGAATTTACAGATAGGCTGAATTTGCATATTTATGTATCATCGATATTTTACAGTTGACCTTTTGCTTCTATGTTCTTATGGAATACTTGTCCAACTGTATAAGTTTATAGTGCATCAATAAAAATTATATAGTTAAATTATTTTGAAATACTATTTTTTTATGGTCTCTACTCAATAAATATTTATGAAATCTCTCGAAGAAATTATTTTACTCGTATTTTTCTTCTCAAGCCGTATTATATAGTAAATAATTATTTTATTAGTACAAATTAATTTTTAATGAAAAAAAACTTGCATCAATTGAAATATGAAAAACTTAACTTATTACCAACCGTTAAAAACAAAGAACAATATAATTTTTTTTTGAAAATGCGTGGGCTTGTTCTGTAATTACTTGTAATTGCCAAACTTCATTTTTAATTAGTGTAATATGGCGACTAAAAAGTTCACAAATCCGCAAGTATTCCCCAGAACTTGTTTCTTAATTATGTATGACACTTCCTTGAGTCTTATTACGATAAATATCCGGTCTTCTTTGCTGGTTCTTCTGCCAGATAACTTCTCTTCTTGCACAGATTTTATGCATAATAATGGGGGCCTTTCATTCAAATTGACTTACTTAACACTTTTGACCTCACAGGCGCCAAGAAGTGGCATGGAATACTAAAAGAACGACTTATCTTCAGGAAATTAACGGGAGCTGCTGATATTTCTGATAAGCATCATAACGTATATATTTACTTGGATTAGTGGTATATTAAGTATCTTTTATTTTTAAGTACGTGAATAGCTATTAGTGAAATTTTTGTTGGCATATCACTAATCGAATTTCAAAAAAACTTGCATGCTTGTAATTGAAATGAGTTCCCATGTATTTTTCTCTTGAATTAGTGATTATTTAAGGATTTTTTTTATACTTATATACGTGAACAGCCTCTTGTAAAACTTTAGTTCAGGAAGCACAAATCGAATTTTTAGAATTGTAAAGAATACTTTCTTTTCAGCTTGCCTCTGATCAGGAGGGATTATGTTATCTAAATCTAAATATTTGATGAAAGGACTATTCAGATCAGAGATCTTGAAATAGATAAGCAAGAGGAGATTTTAATTTCGGCTTTCCGATAATTGATGGCTGAAATTTAAAAAAAAAATATAGAGCATAATTAAAAGTTTCAAGAATGTTTCATGTTGGAGCCTTCTACATTTGTGATCTCAAATATTAATCAACTCTCAAAAGCAGTAAATTGGATTAAGCACGATGTATAAACCTTAGTTTCAAACTAGTAATTAGAAATTATTACAATGTAAATACCTCGTATACTTTCGAGATGAAATCAGACTATGACCACAATAGCTAAGGAGTGATGAAATTAAAACAAGTGACTTTTTATTAAATTTTTCAAAAGATTCATTTAGGCTTTGAAAGTACATAATTGTTATTATTTCTAAATTCTTAAAAAAAAATGAAGAATTTAAAAATAATTAAAAATGTTGCACTCACTAGGTTATTTTTACTTTTAAGGACCCCAAACTTAAGATTTCTGAACCACTGACAAATGAAGCATAAAAAAATGTATTATAAAATTTCTATTGAATAGATGAAAATGATTAATTCGTTAAAAAAAATATTGTGAAAACTTCCTTTACACGCAGTTCGAAATATTTCTTTTCGTAATAAATAATTTCCTCAACCAAATGTTTATAAGCGTGTAAATATTCATGTACATTTTCTCATTGTTTAGTGAAACCACTCTCGAGATTCTAAATGAAATAAAACTATAAGTAACGGTAATGTATTTCTTTTAAAAGTAGGTCTATTTGTATGCGATACGTATCTAGTATAATATTAAGATATATTTTCGTAATTCAAAACCGAATAGCGTCCTTCAAAAAATCTGGATAAAACTAGTTTAAAACAAATGCCGAAATTAACTTGATCAAGATACAATTGACCTTTTTGTCTAAAGAAAAAGAATTACCAAAAATTTCACCATGTGTGTTAATGATTCCTTATATTATAAAATTAAGGTTTGATATTGTGAATAAAAATAGTTTTGAACTGAAACTTCAGAAATAGTTTATTAATATGCAACTAAAAAAGTAAGGCAATTTGCTTCATATTTTTGTTATAACAAATATTATATTTGTTAATACAAAATATATTAGCTCTATGGGGTACTGACAGTCCCTCTTAAGAAACATTATTATACATAATAATTAATGCCATTATCCTATTAAATAAATGAAAAATAAAGATATAGCTGGGATTCTTAAAAAAAAAGTAATGAAAATTACTATTTAGCATAAAAAATAGTGTTAATGGTTATCCTACAAAATAAATCAAGGAAAATTAACAAATATATTTAAATTTAAATCAATATCTTTTTGGAGTTTATATAAAAATAATATATAGTTAATGTTTTTGGAAAATGAATGAAATGAACTAGTTAAAAGCTTAAAAGAACAGAAATACTCATAAGTTTTTACATTAAGAATGAACAAATTGGATTTTAGTGTTTAGTAGTGTCTAAGATCTAATTTGATACGAGCAATCCTATCTTAGGTGTTTAAGTGTACGCTTCGCATTCTGAAGTTACCCAGATCGGGTCTGGTCATTTCTCAACCATTTTTTTTTCAAAGCGGAATTCCACTTGAAATTTCGTAGCATATTTTTCTTCTGATAGGAGCGCTCGTGATTCAGAGTCAACTCTGTTTCTTGTAAATAAAGATGAAATATGAAAACGTTGCAAAGGTATCAATATAACCTTAAAAGTTAAATTCTGATCAATTCTGGTTTTTCTATTTTGCGCAACCCCTTTATTTTTAGAAAATGCTTTTTATTCTTCAAAACCTAACCTTTTCGAGAACAGCAATGCAACTTATAGCATAACCAATAAATAAAACCTTCTCATATATCAACATGCTTTTGATTTTTCCTTTACTTTTTCATGAGATAATCCTATCTTCTCTCACCTTCAAAATCACAGATATGCATATTATGATCCTAATACATCACGGATCCATGGGAATTTTACCAAATGTTCAAACAATCCCTTCTTATAAAACCTTCCAACATAATGATAAGATTTTCTCCGAGTCTCTTCAGATAAAAACTACCTTTATTAATTTCCAAAATTAATAAAGATGTATAGTTTATTGGTCTTTCCTTTGTGTATTGGTCTCGTTTTGGGCCATGCCAGTCTCTACGAACCTCCGGGTAGGTCTTCTATGTGGCGGTTTGGGTTCAAGACTCCCAGGAACGATGATGATATGGAACTATTCTGCGGGGGTATAACGGTAAGTTTAAGGGTGTAATAGATGTTAATATGGATATAAATGTAGAAGGAGACAGTAAAATTTGGCAATATGTACGAAGAATTTTTCAATATATATATCAAGGATTTTTCACTAAACATCCATGGCGTCAAAAGCTCGAATTCGAATAAAAAAAAGATGCGACACTACTAGATTTTAAAGTATGAAAAAAAAAAGTAGAGGAACACCTTTTTAAAATTTTATACATATATAGTTTTTACTCACGTACAAACACTAATTATAGATAAAAAAATCATTTATAAATGGGGGAGACCGGGACGAGTTTTCCAATGGGGTAGGTTTTCCACTCACTATTATTTTTAAAAGGGAGCGGTAAATGATAAAATGCCCGTGGTTGAACTGACAGAAGTAGCAGTAGCAACTCACACTCTAAAAACGACATTTTTAAAATTGAATTAAAAGTACTTAAAATCTTAAATTAGTCAAAAGGATTCCGATTAAATACTACTCAGGTTTGAAACTTACATTTTACTCATTCCTAAAGCCATACAAATACTCAAGAATGAAATTCTTGGCGTTTATTTTTGAGCATAAAACATCTTGTTGTCATTTTTGAGTAGGAGAGACCGGGGCTAGTTTTACCATGGGGTGAGTTTTCCACCAGGCCTTATACAAGAAATGAGCCTTTAGGAGGCGCCAAATGTTGCTTGGTTTAAAAAAAAAAACCGTTTTATGTCACCCACAAGAATTTTTGCTCAGTTGGTGTCGTAATATTGTCGTTAGAGCTATTTTTGTGATTTTTCAAAGTTGAGTGAATTTTCATGCTTATATTCAAACCTAAAACAAATGTACTTTTATTAAACTTGCAGTTTTATAACTGCGTATACTAAAAGGTGGCTCCTCTCTCTACGTAATACGCATTCGTTTTCAAAATAATTTAAAATTTCATTCGTCAAGGCACTATTAAAGCCAAAATATGATGACGGGGCATGTTTTCCAAAATTTCACTGGGGAACATTTCCAACAATGCCTTGTACAAAAGCGTGCTCCAACTTTTGTAAATTAAGCTAAATATAACAAAAACCAAATTCTTTTTTTCATATGAACACGTTATTAAATAAAAGTTTTGCTGTAGATTCAAAATTTTCTGCATGGTAATGGAAAAGAAAGCTGAATGAATTGTACTATTCTGACACAATATATGTCACTCTAAAAACTATCAGGAATGGATGAAGTATCTAAACTCCAGAAACTTAAATATTTCCCATAGATTGTTAATAAGTGCACTGTGTAAAGTAGTATTATGTCATGTTACACCCAAAATTTTGAGTCAATTGGCTTGTTCAATAAAAAAAAAGTGGGGGTGGGGGGAGCAATCACACCAACTTTTAGTCAATTAATTTTTTGTAATTTTAAACAATACTTAGACAACTCTCTAGAAAAGAGCACCAAAGTATAGTTACACAAAAGGGGAAGCTTTATATAAGTTTAAAGGGATTCAGAAGATAATGACCTTTATTGAAATTGGTTAAAATAGTTTGGTATAATAAACTGTTTTTTTAAATACCTATATTCTGAGTATACTCTTTTGAGCTACTTTACTTTACAATAAATCTGCGTAAAAAGTCATAAAATGTTTTTCTAATGTGTTAAAAGTTGAACTCGTACTATTCTGAAACAATATATTTTACTCTAAAAACTATCAGGAATTTATGTAGTAACTGAAAAGCCTCCAGAAACTTAAATATTCCCCATAGATCGTGAATACTTACACTGTAAAGTAGTAATGTGTTATGTTGGACCCAAAGTTTTGAGTCAATTGGCTTGATAAAAAAAAGAAGGGCTGGGGAAGAGCAATCATACCAAACTTAAGTCAATGATTTTTTTTTATTTTTAGCAGTAAATAGACATCTTTGAAGAAAAGAGCACTAAAGTATAGTTACACAAAAAGGGAAGTTTTATGTAAGTTTAAAGGAATCCAGATGATAATGACCTTTAATGAAATTGGTTAAAATAGCTTGGTATAATAAACTGGCATTTAAAAAAAAACCTGTATTCTGGGTATATTCTGGGTATACTTTTTTGAGCTATTTTAGTTTGCAATAAATCCATCTAAAAATCGCAAAATGTTTTTCAAATGTATTTAAATCTTTAAAAAAAAGAGTTGGAAAATTTGCCCCATCACTTTTTGGCAGTCTGGGAAAATTTACCCCCCCCCCCCCCGCATACGGGGCATGTTTTCCAGCTCAACATGCTTGCATTTAACCATTTGCTGCCAAAAAGTAGATATACTTTTTGGAAAAGTAGTAATGCTAATTTGTAGACGAGCATGTGAAGAAGACAATGACATCTTGTTTATTTCAAAATTAATAAAAGTATAAAATATACAATCAAAAAGAAGAAAACTTGGAAAACTAGCCCCGGTCTCCCCTATTCATGTTTCAAATATAAGTAGAAATTGACCTTATGTGCTTATTTTTGAGTATGTGCGTGTTTTAAAATTTAGTATGCTGTTGTTTAAAATTAAGTATTGTAAGTACTTTCTTATTTTTCTACCATCTATCAGTGTATATGCGATTTATAAGATCACTGGTAGTAGGTGGCAAATTGTGTAGCTACAGACATATAAAACAAACAGAAGGGTGATATCCGTATCCATATGGATAGTAAATGTATGTGAACCAATAAATAAACATTTGAAATAGAAATACTATAAGAACGATTGTGCATCAAGAAATACATATATAAAACAGAAATACTATATATATGAGAGTGTATGAAAAATAATCAATACATTTTTGTAAACAGAAACTTTGGGAGATTAACCAGGGCAAGTGCGGCATATGCGGAGACGCTTGGGATGTGCCGGAGCCAAGACCTAACGAAGATGGCGGCAAATTTGGCAAAGGAATCGTCGTGAGAACATATAAATCTGGTCAGGAAATTAAAGTCACTCTCAATATGGTCGCCAACCACGAAGGTTGGTTCGAGTTTAAGGTGAGTTTTTAAATTAAAAATTTTAACCTGATGTTTTATTTGTAACGAAATTGAGTTAAAGTTTAGAGGAAATCAATTTTATAAAATTGTAAATATAATTTTATAACTTGTGATAAGTCGGATGATTTGTTTAGATTTAGTTTTGAAGTTAAATAGAAAATATTAAGCCATGCCTAATAAAACCTTAAAATCAAACCACTTTTCAAAATGCTATCCTTGTAATTTTAAAAAGCAGTCAAGTGACGAAGTTAATACTTTTTTGCATGTATTACATGAATTAAGATTGATTTGGTAAAAAATTAACGTAGCCCTTTGAAGTACACGAGGGTGTGGTGAAGTGAGGTAATAACATTGGAAAGGAATTTTTTTTTTGACTCAATAATCATTTTGGATGACGTCATGAAATACAGCACAATGTGATTCATTGTTCATTTTCGAAATTTCGATCCGTATGGTCAAGTAGAGATCGGACTATGGAGTAGAATGCTGAAAATATTTACTTATTCAGTTTTTGTGACACATAAAAACCTCTTTTCATAAATTTTGCAAGTCTAACTTAAATGACATTTTTAGCTTTGTCCTGTCGAGAAAGGTGTGGTGCCAGACCAGGCCTGTTTGGACAAGCATCCTGTCCCGCTGGCCGATGGCTCCGGTACCCGGTACACCCTGAAGCTGGACAAGAAGGGACTGATGGACCTGAAGTTGAGGCTTCCGGAAGGTTTGAAGTGTGAGAGGTGTGTGCTGCAGTGGCACTGGAAATGCGGTGAGTGTGACTGGATGAGTGGAACTTTCACGCCTACAGTGACATCACAGCTATGTAAAACGTTGCCTTAAATAGCACGAAAATATTAGCCGACAGCTAATTCGTCTAAAATAGAACGGATACTCCTACGGTGGTGCTAGACATAAGTTAAGCATTGTCTTCTATTCCACAAGTAATCCACGCTCCGCCTCGTTCGAATTGTTCTGTGGTGGTTCACTACACACGCAACCTCAATATGCCATCAACAACTAGGTGGCGCTGATTTACCATCTCGTTCCTACCACTATTCTTAATTACAAAGTTAATAGTAGTATATAAGCCGAGGTAACTCATCTCCACCTTGAGGATCCTTTTGGTAGATTGTGGGTTACTGAGGCCGCTACAGTTCATTAGGTTAGTTCCTAGAAACGAATGCGTCTTTGCTTGGCGTCATTTTTCGGCTTTTCAAAGTGTGATAAATATATTTTTTTTTCCGAATCCTGTTAACCGTATTTTTTAAAAAGAATTGCACAAAGATTGTAGCGTAATTATAAAGATTCGTAGCAATTATAGTTAGTTTTCATTTTCAATCTGCAAACCGCGAAAAGTTGTCAAGTTAATAGGACGGTAGTGTGATAGATCGTATTGTAACCCAGATCTTCTAGAATTGTTAGAACTGAAAGTCGGCTCAGCTAGACTACTCAAACTCGTAAAACAATTGAGTGAACATTCTCTATTTTAATAACTAAAATTGCTGCTATAAACTACTTAACATTTTTATTCAATATGTATTGTATATTTTAATTATTGGCAACAAAGCTCAACAGTAACCTCATACCATATTTTAATTTGTTTAAATTATTTGTTTTCTCAACCGTTATCTAACTTGTATATTGTGTATCATTCCTTATGTTAGTTCAACTTTTAGTTAGCTATGGAACTTTTTTGAAGTTACACACATTTAAAATATTTTTGTATCTTCATTTCAATCATGTAGCTAACAACTGGGGCATTTGCGACGACGGAAAAGGCCGAATGGGATGTGGCCCTCAAGAGTACTTCAGAGGATGCGCTGACATCAAGATCGAATAAGGCAAGGCTGAAACAAAAATGCCACAACAATCTCACAACAAAAGTTACTTTTTATGGCACTGACGTATTCCTGCTTTATATTTTGATACATTATTGTAACAAAAATCATAATTATGTTCATTAAATTATATACCTTTATAGTAAAAATTACTGATATCTGATGTTGTAATATAGGGGGACAAATGCCATTTTTCTGTTAAAGACTATATTTATTAAGTTGAAACATATAAACCTATCAAAATGACAAAATGTAAATTAAAAGTGATTTAAAGTCCTTGTAATCAACTATACTAAATATTTTTTATAATACTATTTTGGGGAAAAATTTGCTAACATTTTTTGCCATTTTGGATTTTCATTTACGCTGCACACATGCAATAAACACAGTATGGTTGAAAGTAAATTTCTTGTTTCAATTTGTTAAATTATAATGAAAATAATATGCACTTAAATTATTGCACTATAAAAATGAGGATAACTTTATCAATAAAAAAATTCAAAAAACTATCTATATTTAACTTAAATGTCAGGTTATATAATTATGATGAAATATTTCATTATATTTTCATTATAATGAAATTAATATGCACTTAAATTAATGCACTATAAAAATGAGCATAACTTTATCAATAAAAATTTTTGAAAAAAATCTATCTATATTTATGCAGCTCTAACTTAAAATTTCAGTTAATAATAATGTGAAAATAATGGGTTGGTTTAGATTCTTCGCTAAAACTGCAGGTGAGAAATATGGAATATGGGAGCATAACATCGAAATTATCTCCCGAATTGAAGCTTAAACTCTAGTATGATACAAATTGTATAAATTATACAAAATTTGTTCTTCAATTAAAAAAAAAACTTTAAAGGTTAAGAAAAAAGATTCAGGTCACAGAAAACATCTTTCCCTTGCAAACGGGTTACCAACAGTAAAGTTCTTAGTAATAGTTTCTTGTGGTTAAGTTTTATATAGTTCTTCTGCAAACTTTTCTTAAAATTAGTGACCTCAGCGTCTAAAATTAAGAGTGTTATGATGCATTTCCGCTAATAGTTAATGCATGTAATTGTTAGTTTGATTGATGACGTAATCTGAAATAATGTCAAAGTATATTAGAGATTATTTAAAGTTGTCCTTTACTACATTACCTACAATTTACTAAAGTCTGGCTCATTCTTATACAATCGGAAAGGAAGGCTGACTATTGAATATACACAATTCACAAGTTTTAAATTTTTACTGACATTAATTCGTAATGTTTAATTTAGATTGTTACACTTAATAGTTAAATAGAATTTTTAATATTTCTCAAAATAATTTATGCTATTACCAATTCGCATTGCTAATACAAATTTAATAATTGTCTTTTACTGAATCTTTTTGAAAAGAATTAAAATTTGACAAGGCTTACATATGGGTTGACAAAGCAAGGTCATAGTCAATTATACATTAAAAATCAAACCAGTTTGAAGTACACAAATATTTTTCCTATTTAAAACACAGTTGTACCACAAATGAAACAAACATAAAATGTTCGACCCTCTGTGGTACGGTAACTTTTTTTAAGAAATATTTTCACGGCTTTCTTGAAAATTATTTACATAACAGCCATACGTAATCTTTATTTAATTATACCTAAGTAATAAAAATATCCAATGTTAGAATTTTTGCAGTATTTTAGTAAGTAAATAAATTAACACTTAATAAAATGGAAATCATTCATAGTTTTTTTTTCTCCAATTAAAATAATCTTGAAATCTAAAGTAAGATTTAATCGTAAGATAAATTTGACGTTCTGTTTTGATATGGTTCGAAGCCGATTATATATTATTCAACAAGCCAATTACTCTTTGTATTTTTAACTGGTGAAATTTTATGTTTTTTTTCCTACTTCACATATAAGATAAGTTGAAAGTTTAAATAAAATATTTGACAAAGCTTTAACTGACATATCTGTCAAAAAGTAGTAATATTTAATAAACACGGGGGGAAAACGACGATTTTTTTTGTCTTCAGAAAAAAAATTTAGCACAACCAGGGATTGGAAAGTTACTTTTAAAAAGTAACTATGTTACAGTTACAGTTACTCATTAAAAAAGTAACTCTGTTACAGTTACAGTTACTTAATATGAAAAGTAACGCGTTACAGTTACTTTTAAAAAAAGTAACGAATCACAGTTACTTTTCGAAAGTTATTAGAAAAATTGAAATTTAGCCATCTTACCATTTTTCAAAGAGAACCACGATAAACGAAATATAAGCTCAAACAAAACACTAAAATTATAATTAATAAAAAAAATTTATATTTAATTTTAATCCTTTACCCTGATACGAGTCCATCTGTAAACACTCCGGTAGGTACTGACGGAAATAGGGGTATCTCTCAAGAATGAATGTGAAATCTCTGTCTCCTCCCTCCCCACCCCTCTTCGAGGGGAAGGACTTGGTCATTGTTGTAGAACGCATTCAGGCAGGGGGACACAAAGGGGTTTGGACTGAGGGATCCAACCTGCTTGGCAGTTAGCGTGATTTATTTGAAAACCCTTCTTTTCCGTAGATGCCTGTAATTGTGCGGGGCTTATAATGTGATACTTAGAAAGGTAAACAGACAAGGAAAAACATTCGTACTGTTACAATTCTGTCTGAAAGCCGCCGTCACGCCTTTAGCAGCCAAAGTGGACAATTCTATTATATTCTTTACTTTTTCCCTCCTAAGAAAAGCTATCGTATTTCGGGAATGCGAAATGTTTCATTCTTAAGAGTGGAATTTCAAAATTGGCATCAGACAGCCTTTGTAAAGTAATGGAAAAGTAACGACATTTTTCGTTACTTCGTTACCGCTAAAAGTAACTAAGTTACAGTTACAGTTACTTTCTGAAAAATGTAACGGCGTTACTCGGCGTTACCCCAAAAAAGTAACTGTTACAAGTAACGCGTTACTCCAATCCCTGAGCACAACCTTATATCTTAAAACACGCAAAATACATTTATAATTATTTAGGAATTATTATGATAAATATCATTAATTGTTTAGACAATAAAAAAATATGCAACTAAAGGATGGGACCATAAGGTTTCTATTTGACTCTTCTTTTGAAAACTCACTGGTTACACTGAAAAAACGAAGAAATTATGTCATATTGCAAAAAATTTCTAAGTGTTAAATTACCAGAAAATATCTGTAACGCTATGGAAAAAATACGTTAACAGAACTGTCCCATTACGAAGCAATACAGAAAATTTCATACATGACGTATATTTTCTGTATTGCTGGGAAGAGTACGTTAGAATAAGAAAGATAATTTACCCTACAGGAATAAGAACTCGGGTAGAGGGCGTAGAAATTGTATTTTCAATTTTTGTTTTTAATAATAGAACAGAAAAATCTGTTCTCAATTTAATCTGTATCAGTCGTTACAGACTTAATTAGTTTACAGATAAAATTAGTAAAATAATGAGATACTTCACAGTAAATTTCTTGAAACTTAGAAAAAAAAATTCTGTACGAAAACAACAGAAATATCCATTTTATCCTGACAGATAATCCAACAAAAATATCCATTTTTTTCTGACAGATTTTTTAGATTTTTTTTTAGAAAGGAGACACTCTTCGAGTGACCTATTTCCAGCCTTTCTATTATAATCTTTAATTCAGCTAATATATGCCTTATAAATTATAATATTAGTTGATCCTTGCTTCTAATAGTTTCTGTGACCCTCTAAATTGATTATCAACCTAAATAGGTTTTTGTTAGCTACAACTCCGTCAAATTTATGTAGTGTTATGTGAATTAAGTGTGGTAGACTTGGTTGAGACGATGTCTCATTATATAATGGGATTTTGACGATAGAGGAAAATAGTGTGTACTTTCGTTCGATGAATAGTTTAATGAATTGTGTTTAAGATTGATTCAAATGATTGAAGTTCATTAAAAAGGTTCAAAGATTTAAAGAAGCTTTACAAACAACAATCTTTCTAAGCATTTGATAAAAAAATTGCTTATTATAATATTAGTTGCATGTTAACTGCAGAAAATCTGGAATTTTTTTTAATAAACATTTTAAAACCATTTATAAATAGATAAAATTATATGACTTCTACATGAAGTGTTTGAATGCGTTAAATGAATCAAAATTATCTTTATCTTATTAAAACTATCTTTTACTTCTTCATCATATTTTTTAAACTTAAAGTCAAAATTATTATTTATCATAATTGTAGTTGACTTCGTCCAACAGTGCTAAGTTTTAAAGAGCCTGGTGCGATCTTCAAAAATTAAATTTTATAATATTAGCACAGGAAATAAAATAAGAATTTTTCACGAAAGTTTGCATTAATTGTCCAAAAAATTAGGAATAGACTATAATTGTTTAAGGATCACTTTAATATACGTCAAAGCTCTGTGTTTTAAATTTGTATAAGTGTAAAAAATTTCTTGAATTTTAAAAATGGTAATACAAAAATATTTTTATCGCAAAAACATACATCAGCTACGGAATAATATTCCGATTGAAATAAAGGAAAATGTAATTTTTTAAGTATCTCCTACATCATGGACCATAGTTGCAATTGGAAGCAGTATAATATTTGGTAATTTTTCTTTGTATCACCCAAAATATCTTTACATAGACAGAATTTTATTAAACTACAAGAAAACGTCTTACTTTATGTATATAAAAAATACACGATTTTTAAACTATCTATCATCTGGTTATAACTTTTTGTCGATAGTTTTGGCTATTTAATTTAAGTGCCAGAAAGCAAATAATGGCACTACTAAAATTAAATACGACAAAAGACAACAGTTTTGTTATTCGTTTTTCTGTTCATTAGTAAAACAAAGACTGGATAGAAATATGACTTATATACAGTCGAAACCCGTTAACACGAACTCGCTTAACACGAAATTTCGCTTAAGGTGAACTTAAAGAATTACCCCAGCCAATAAAGCTTTGAGCTAATGCTAAAAAAAATTTTAGCGTGAAATCGCTTTTGGAGAAATCCCGCTTAACCCGAACAAAAAATTCAGAATTTAACTTTTCTTAGTAATTCGTAGAAGAAATTAAACGGAATATTTAAAAAAGCGGCAATAGATCATTAAAAGAATAAATTGTCTTCTTTTTCTGAGAAAATCACGAGATCTCTCACGATTTGTCAGTTTAAATTCAATTGCTGTTCTTCATTGGTGTTCTTTAAAAAAAATTACAAATTTTTGTAGTATGTACTACTCCAAATGAACTGTATTGATTGAATTACTAATTGCTTACAATATACATGCATTATTAGCAGTGTACTACGTTATAAATTAGAATAATTTTTAGACGCTATTTTTTTCAAAACTATTCACGGGTTCAATGTAAAAAGAATATCCTGATGGTGTGTTAACATGAAATTCGGTTAACACGAAATGTTTAGGCGAACCTTCGAGTTCGCGTTAATGGGGTTTGACTGTAATTGCTTTTCCTACTGTTTAATATATAATAATTTTAAAATTGCGTATCATTTGAGCTTATGCTATCAATTATATAATTATCTAGCATTAGACTTTCGTTTTTACATCTGCATCCTCTTATCAGAAATTTTACATGAACCACAACATTCATCATCTTCAGACCAAGCGACTGAAACGAATTCATCTTCCATGGATACAGACTTATACACTGTTCTTTTTCGGGAGTATTTAATATATTTTGCTGTTAGGTTTTTTAAATGTTTTTCAATCGTTTTTTAGTGAAATTTATCGATTGCACAAATGTTAGGTTTCACTTTTGAAGGTGATCTGCAGAAGTCAAAATGACATGATTAGATTATTGGTTTAAGTATATGTATTTGTTACAAGAACAGTATTAGTTTTATTTTATTAAGTGCTGGATCAAGTGTAGCAAATATCACAAATCCTGCCACATACTTTACATTTTGACGGAGTACATCTAACCCACACCCAACGGCCCCCCCCCCCCACAAATAAAAATCCCCAAGAAATAACTAAAAAATAAATAAACTGATGTCGGAGGAGCCGGTTACTGAAAAATAAAGTGACTTTCGGACGATGGCGCCAAATGATCTATTTGGTTTCACTTTATTTTTGATTTTTCAAAGTGGGTCTATAATAGTTTTTTATGCTTAGAAAATTCTAATTAAAGCCTGGATCGGGCCCTGCATCCCATCTTAAAAAAAAGTAGCATAAATTAAACGTTTTTTTCTTCAACACAAATGGTGGTTACCCGTAATGATAGAAAGAGAATGTGTCTCTCCAAGCAACCACTAACACCGGTAGATTAAAAAGGGACGACTTTAGAACCATGGCTACAGATATTTTTAATAGTTTGATGTTTAACAAATTCAAATGTGGATCGGGAACAGCATCTCAACCTGAGAAACAAGTAAAAAAAACTCATACTATTATTTCTTCTACAGGACCTGAAACAAAAATCTGTGGTCAGCCGTAATGAGGATGAGAGAATGTCGTCCCTCTTCATCTAACAAACCAAAAAAAAAATCTCAAGAAATAATTAAAAAATATATACTGATGTCAGAATCGGTTGATGAAATAGGGACGACTTTCAGATGACGGCACCAGATGATATATTTGGTTTCAATTTATTTATAATTTTTAATGGGTCTACAATTTGTTATTTAGCAAATTATAATTCAGATTCGGATCAGAATAATAATCTAAATAATAACCAAGTTTGGAATAAGTAACCAAACCCAAAGGGTTACTTCTTTTTCAACACAACCTGAACCGAACAAAATAAAAATAAAGGGTCACCCGTAATGAGAAATAGAAAGTTTGTGCCCTCACTCTTTATCTAACCCACCCAAAAAATCCCCAAGAAATAATAATAAAAAATAAACTGATGTCCGAATCGGTTGATGAAAATGGGAAAACTTTCAGATGATGGCACCAGATGAAATATTTGGTATCAATTTGTTTATTTTTAATAGGTCTGTAATTTGTTGCTTAGCAAATACTAATTAAAGTCTGGATCGAACCCCGAATTAGCATCTTGAGTAACAAGTGACTAAAACCAAACCTTTACTTCAATTTGACAGAACCTAAACCAAACGAAACAATATCTGTGGTCACCCGTAATGAGAAAGAGAAATTGTCGCATCCCTTCATCTAATCCATCAAAAAAAATTCTCAATAAATACTTAAAAAATATATACTGACGTCAGAAACGGTTGATAAATAAAGGACGACTTTCAGATGGTGGCACCAGGAGATATATTTGGTTTCAATTTATTTATAATTTTTAAGGGTTTAGCAAATAATAATTTAGGTCTGGATCCTGTGTATCCTGAAGAACAAACAACCTAAGCCAAGCGGTTACTGCATTTTTAAAATAACCTCAAACAAACAAAACAAAATCTGTGGTCACCCGTGATGAGAAATAGAAAGTGTCGCCTCTCTTCATCTAAGACACCAAAAAATCCCCCAAAAATAATTTAAAAAACTGATGTCGGAACCGGGTGAGGAAAAAGGGACGATTGGTTTCAATTTATTTATAATTTTTAAGGAGTCTATATATGTTGTTTAGCAAATAATAATTTAAGTCTGTATCATGAGTATCCTGAAGAACAAATAATCAAAGTCGAACTGTTACTTCATTTTCAAAATAACCTCAAACTAACAAAGCAAAATCTGTGGTCACTCGTATTGAGAAATAGAAAGTGTCGCTTCTAACCCACCAAAAAAAAACCCCAAAAAGAAATAATTAAAGAAATAAACTGATGTCGGAACCGGTTGATGAAAAGGGGAAAACTTTTCAGATGATGACAACAGATGCTATATTTGGTTTTAATTTGTTTATAATATTTTAATGAGTTTATGATTTGTTTTTTAGCAAATACTAATTCTAGTCTGCATCGAGCCCTGCATATCATTCTGAGGAACAAGTAAACACAAACCCAACGATTATTTCTTCTTCTACAACCAGAGTCAAACAAAACAAAATCTGTGGTCACCCGTAATTAGAAAGAGAAAGTGTCGCCTCTCTTCATCAAACCAAACCAAAAAAAATCAAAAAGAAATATTTTAAGAAATAAACTGATGTCGGAACCGGTTGATGAAAAAGGGACGACTTTCTGACCATGGCGCCAGAGTGGAGGAAGACTCCTCTCAAGACACCTTTTCTTGAGGAAAGAAAAAGGGGAACACAGAGTATCGCTAGTTGCATCATTTGGGAAGATACTTTGGAACTTTTCGGAGGCTTGTTCTTGTTTGTTGATTAGTTTCTTCATTTTCCTCCTTGTGAGCCTCCGAAAAAGAAAGGTAAGATTTTGGCACCGCTGTTTGTTAACATATGGAAATTCAAAGGCTTGTTTATGTGTCAGAGGATTGTCAGTTTTACTCTAACGACGAACGCAATTAATAATTATTTTATAATTTCGTTATATTGTAAAGTTTAAAAGGTCTAGGGAAATATTTCAAAACCATTTTTAATAACAAATGCAAATTTTTAAGAAGTATTGCTTCGAAATTAAATTTTTAGAAATAAAAAAAATGAATTTGAACTTTATTCAGCTAAAATTATAACCCTGCAATTAATGAATTGATTGATCAAACATGGTTAAATGAATCATGAGGTACCCAATCCTTTTGAAGTTTGAAAACTGATATTATATTATTTACTTAAATAACAAAAAAAACTATGTATATAAAAATTATTTTACAGTATAAAGTACTTGCACTTAAATATTCATATATATTTATATCTCTATCAAAGTCTCAAGTGCTCTCTCTTTGCAAAATGCATGTGTATAGGTTATAGATGACAATTAGTGTGTATAAACACCCGATATGCTTTTGGTGTAACAATGGTTGTTGGGGCTGATGTTGTGTGTAATGTTTTAGTTTTATGAATATGTTTTCTTTTAAATTTGAGTAAAAATTTAACTTTTATAAAAATAAGAGCTTTCAATACCATTCTTGGATTAGTTGCATTTTAAACAGATATTTTGATGCATTCTCAATTTTTTTTTCAATTCCGAAAAGTTTATTTTGTTAATCATGTCATATTGTCACTATTAGTCGGATTGAATTCTTTTTAATAACTGACATTTATTTTACCCTATTTTATTGCTTTCATAATAATTTTAAAGCAAATTGGACATAAAAAATGAAGAAAAAACTAGAAAAATCTTTAATGGCAAAAAATGAAATTTTTTAAAAATAATTTTTAAAATTATTGTTATTATTTTTAATTTTTATTTTACAAAAACATTTTATTATGTATTTTATTTTTTTATGTTACTCAAATCTTTTAACTTAAAAATCAGGGTGGAAATAGTGCATCATGGGTAAATATTTTATGCATTTTTTAAGAGGAAAATTTTTTTAAATTTGTATTTTCTTTTTAACATCTAACCGCATATTTTTTTTTTGATTTTCTACAGGTTTTTATTTTGAAAGTTAAAAAAATCGTATGAATAAAAATCCAACTTAAAAAAGTTAGTTATTAAATACACAGCCATAAAATATATTAACTATTTTTAATTTCAGTATTTTTAGGTGACAAATTAAACAATCCATCAAAATCTTTCAAATTAAAATGACCTTATTAATGTGAAAATAATTTTGCAAATGCACAAAGTACAAAATTTCATTGACAAATATTAGGAAGTTTATGGCCCATTAAATGTATTGTCATTTATCAATAATCCGTACCCATTTTTAAATCTTTGAAAAAGGGTTACTTAAACTCATCACTGCTAATCTCAGTGGAAAATGGGCCACTGTTTCAAGTTATAGTACTTGACATCGGCCCTTTGTACCTTAGGTAAACATTTGTATGGATTCATACTAGTTTTTTTCGAGATGTAGCAATACTTCCTGTCACTTCCGTGCCGATAAAGTCGTAACTTCCGTCCGAATTTGGATAAATTACAAAAAATTGTATCAAAATCGTTTTCGTCATACCTATAATTGGAAGGAAACTCATTTATGATAAGGTTCAATAAATGCATAAATTAAAATTCTATTTTACTATAAATGGGCTCCTTGCTCTGAAACATTTGAAATGAAAGATAGTGTTTGCGATTTTGTGGATTTGTGGACTTTTAAAGTGGTATGTTAAATTTATGTGTTAATTTGTATTGAAATCGAATAACTTACGCTAAATTATGGATTCTGTTAAAAATGTAAAGCTATTCAGATGTAAAGTTGTTTTTACTTATTTTGGCAGATATATTTTTTCGTTTTTTCAAACTTTTATTATTCCGCTGATTACTTCATAAATTAAAGATTTATGTTTTAAATATTCAAATAAAAAAATTATTTTTAAATACATTCAGGGGAATTTACAAATGATTTATTTTCGAAAAAAAAAAAACCTTCAATGGATATATTGCGATGAAAAGTTTTTAAAAAATATTTTTACAAAAATGATAATTTTGAATAACAAACGAAATTAAATAGCTTATTTTTAATTAAAAGAACTGAAATTGGTTCTCTATTATAGTTTAGGATTGAAACTTCATCATTGTCAAAACGAAATTTGTTTCAAATATTTTTACATACACTTATGCATATTTATATATTATTTTAACTAATTTAGATAAAATCGTTACTCGTCGATTAATTTTTTTTCATTGATTGAAAAATCGTTTAAAACGATTTGCTGGCAACAGTGAATTCATTTCATTAATTTAATATTTTTTAAGTCATTATATTCAGACAGTTTTTTCACACACGATTTAAAAAAAATTAATTAGTCTACATGTTTCTTTATATCTAGCAAGACCAATTATTTTTTTTTGGTATCAAAATGTAAGTAGATTTAAATAAAAATCTAAATGCTTCTTTTATTTTAAATGCTCAAAATACGTATATGTATGGTTCATTAGATAATTTTTTAAAAAAACTTTTATGGAATTTAAATAAAGAAGTCAGAATTTTAAATGCAATTTTTTTAAAGAAAAAATTACATTACCATACATTTTATGCAATGAAACACATTAATTATTATTTAAACTATATGGTGTCTGTTTAGACGAATTTATTTATATTTGAATTAATAATAATATCAATTTTATATACTTTGATTAGTAAGAATAATATGAACATAACACGTAGTAGCCAATTATTTGAGCTTTAACATTGAAATAATGATTTTATGGTATAAATTTAATAACACTTAATAATTTTTTGGATGTAATATTTGATTTAGATTTACAATCAACAATAATCGAAATAATTATCTAATTATCTCTGAAAGAGTAAGAACGAACGTACTCTTTTAAGAAAGAACTTACTCTTTTAAACTACCAACTATTCCTTTAATATTAGTTTTAAGATCAAAGAAATATCCGTCCATTTCATATGGATTACATCATAATATTTTAAAGGAAACTAAATGATGTAATAATATCTAAAAATAGCAATAATATCCGATACTTAAAGATAAGTATATTTAATATGACATATTTAAAGAATTGTGTAGCCGAAAAAAAACCCTTTTTAACATTTTTCGAGTTATTGTGAAATTTTAATGTGTTCGGTTGATTTTAATATGTAATTTAGCTATAAACGTCAATCCCCCGAATTGCGATTGCTCTTCTGCATAGAAAAGTTTTTGAAAAAAGATGACTATATATGTGTTGATTCGAAGGATAATGTAAAAATAATTGTTTTTCACATCTTCTTTTTGAACCAACAAGCGCATACTATTTCAGAATTTTGCAATACATAAAAAAAATCTTTTACCTGATTTTTTATGCAGTAAATTATTTGTTACGATCATAAATATGACAGTTTTCTTGTTGTAAAATACTTTAACTTCTAAATTGTAATATTTTTCTGAAGATTTTCAAATTGGTGATTTTCGGTACTTATTTTTAGAAAGTGTGAAAGTTATATTTATACCTATTGAGCCATATATAAGAAGGCCCAGTAAAGCGTTGAGCAGGCTTGCGGAATGCTGATCCATTAGAGGCTTAAATAAGCTCAGCAGATAGTTTTAAAACCATATGATAACTTAAGTTTTCGCAGCACTTCAATTTCATTTAGAGTAATTAAAATGCCCCTTTTCATAGTGTATCCTACTAATTGCAATTTTAAATAACTCTTAGAAAAAATTACTAAAATACTCTCGTGTTCAACCACCACAAGAGTTGTGTAAAAATTGTGGTATTACAATATTGCTTTTTTTTTTCAATACAAGAATTGTGTTGGTGACATACGAACACATTTTTTTTGTCCCAGTACAACTGACAAACGCGAGAGGAGACAATTATTATATCCTGACTGACGAGAACTGTAAACTATATTGTTTTCTAAAATACGCAAAACAAAATTAACATTCAGTTTAGAGTAACGTAATATATTATGTCTATAATTTTAAACTTAAGTATAGATATTTATCCAAAACTTTAAAGAGCAGATGCTGAACTAGATTTTGGAAGTATTGCCTGCTCCTACAACACAATTTTCGTGCTAACAATGCATTATTATTTGGTCGCAACAAAACTTTTGTAATGTTTCAACACAACTTCTAATAACTAGGAAAACACAATCTTTTCAAACTAAGTTTTTCGTTTTTCGGAAGGTACACTACCTCGTACTTGGAATTTTTTTTATTATCGAATTGTAGATTAGAACCCTTAATATGGCCAAAAGTCACTCAGAATTAGTAAGAGGTCGCTTCATCTAACCAATCAACTCAAAATGACTTCCTCAGCGTTTAAACTATTTTACATATAAAAAAAACTGGTTAGGAAAAAGTTATTTCAAAAAAAAAAGTTAAACAGTTACAGACACAGATCATAAAGGATTCTTACATTTTAACGTGTCGTCACTGCATAAATATTTACGAAGTCTGGTAGCCTTGACCCTACTAGTTCTAAGATGATGGCAAGGTCGTGTTGTGATGCGGAAATACACAAGGAAGACACTGATTGTCCCCATGATTGACATTAAGATTAAGACAAGAGGTACCTTTTAGATTCGTAGCATGTTTGGTTGAATAATGATGTTGATTTTTGGAAGTTAGTTAAGATTTGCAAGAAACTGGAAAAGGTTGTCTGTTGTTTAAATAATTCGTAGATGCAGCTGCGATGTAACTAGGCGTTGTTTACTTCATCATACATTAGCAGCATAATTTATAATTTCTTAACAAGCATTGACTGTTAGCATGTTTCTACGTTCAGATGTTTTATTAGTTATTTTCTGCCAATTAATGGTGTCATTTCTGGTGTTGTGACGAGATGTAAGCACCCTCATAATAATTTTTACTGATGCTCTATGTATTCTCTTTAAATGTTTTACTTATTTTCATGCTTATGCGTTTGCACCTATACTTTTTAATTGATAATTTAATTAAAAATTTTAATTACTGCGTAAATGTATATGTGTTATGGATTTTGTAACCTTGGTGCCGGTTACCTCCTCATTACATTATATTATTTTTAACTTCGTTACATGCTGTGACTGTTCTGAAGGATTTCTTCATTGTTTCTTAAAGAAAAAATTATTTATAGCTTAAAAAATAAAGTATTTAGCTACGTGAGTGTTAAACTGCAACAGCTCTTTTAAGTGTGTCTGCTAGATAAGTGTGGCTCTTGTTGAAGGTCGGAATGCAAATTATAGAGGATCACACTTTTACTTTATACAAGAGATAATTTAAGTTACGTTTTTAAATGTTTGTTAAGAATTATGTGAAACGTGATACGACAACTCTTAGTGTAATAAGATAGTTTAGTGAAAAACAATCGAACAGTGGAATAATGGAGCGATGACGATGTAGACACAAACACCACCGATAAAGCGTCACTGGTAACGTGAGGGAGAATTGTTACGTGTACCAATTTACTGTAATGGTCAGCTAAAAGAGCAATCTATTCGTTTACCACCCAGTTCGATTGACCCTCGGTTGTGAAAGCGGGGGCTCGAGTATTCCAAAAATGTCCTCACATAATACACATAATGTGATTTTCATTAACATTGCACATTTCTCAAAGTTTAATAAATTGATAACTATAATCTATTTGATAAAATAGCAAAATAATTTACAATCAAGGAAAAATGGCCCATATTTTTGGATAAGTAGCCCCGTTCATAACATGAGAATGCGCCTTTCTATTTTTTCACCATTATTTTGCAAAAAGTATCACAGCTCCACGATGACTCTGGTTCAAGTTTAAGTAATTTATGTACAATTAAATGTGAACTTAAATTGCAATTTTGTCGAAAAATAGGTTTTTTATATTTTAGTTTCCATTCTTTGATACACCGAAGCAAAAGCTTTAAATATTAAGAAAATTTGTGGAAGGGAATATATTATCAATTTAATATCGAATTCAGGATACGTAAAAGTTTTGGTTAGAATCAAATTAACTCTTCTGACAAAATTGTTTAAAATATATTTAAATCAAAGTTGTTTAAGGACAGTTAATTTCCCAAACTTTTTCTGTATTTTGACGTTTTACTAAAAAAACTACCAACTTTATTTACAAAGTTCTCTCAATAATTCTTGGATAAGCGTAGCTCTAGCCGACCTGGTCATTGACATCGCGTTGAAAGTGACAACATGTCTACTACTCTTCTGCAAAGCTCATCAGCTGGAGATGCGTTTTATTATTATTTCTGGAAGGCATGGTGGCAGATACATAAAAAAGTGGTCCACTTCGGTAGCTCGGACACGTTTTCGAGATGACCTGAGAGTGACCTTGGTTTTGGGTTGTGCTGTATTTGAAGTCCTTCTGCAGAAGATTTTCTTAGTGTCTCTGTCTTTTTTTTTCTGAGTTTTATTTTCAACAAAATATTCACTTCGGAATGTGTAAAAAAGATAAAACGTATTAGTTTTTTATTATGGGGCATTTATGGGACATTATTTAAAGTGAAGATTTACAGTTTCGTAATTTTGAATAACTTTTAAATGGCAAAGGAAATACTTAAACAATCATTTGACGCTAAATACAGCGTTGCTGTAATTTAAGTTTTGATCAAATGACTGTGAAATTCGAGATGCATCAACAGAAAGGTATTACATAATGCATAGCAGCATGTGGAGAAATTGGATTTTGTTTGCAAAAAGATAGAAAGGAACATAGAGCTTGGAGTAGTGTAGTAATTATGAAGTGGTAGAGTAATTAATAAGGCCAAAAATACACGAATACATTGTAGCCCTGACCTAACCGCGACAGTGCTACATAACACATAGCGCAAACCAAGATAAGATATATTTATCCCTGACCTGACCACAGATTAACCCTTTCAGTCCCAATGACAATTTGGCATCATCATTTTAGAAATTTTTTTCTGCTCCTCTATAGCCATTTATGATATCAAAAATCACATCATTTGATTCTTCAAACTTTTTTTCTATTCGAAAATATTTTTTATTAATCCCAATAGATGTCAGCAATATTATTTTTTAAAATTATGATCAGAAACATGATGATGCCAAATGGCATCACTGGGACTGAAAGGGTTAATATAGCAATAGCTTTGGCGTTTTTTTTACCTTATCCCACAATGCTATTATTTTATCTCTCATTAGTTAACTGAACCCACATATTATGACAAAATTTTATTTACTCGAAAACGTTTGCTTCATTAGCAGTGCTTGGATGCACTAATCTTCTACGCTTAAAAACGCTATGGAATAAGTTGATCATGTGACTTTTTACGTCATGTAAACATCCATTTGCTGTAAAACAAACATTATAACACTGTGGCGTTAAAAGTAACCACAAAATGTGCTGTAATTTTGCAGAAATATTTTACAGTGTAATTCCTCGGTGTTTTATCGTATCACATTTCATATCATCACTAAACAGTTATGGTAATTTTACAGCAATTTCAAAACTTTAATTATAAATCTTTTTTATTTAAATGGCAAATAAATAAAACGCATGTCGACTTGCGTAATGGTCTAACTGCTTATAAAGGTTGTGAAACACTGTAACCACAAAATTAATGCTTTAGAATTTTTCTTTACAGTGCAATTGATCGACGTTTTTTCTTACCAAATTTCATATCATCACTGAACAGCTATAGTCATCTAACAGCCATTTCAAAACTTAATTATAACCATTTTTTTGAATACGGAAAATAAATCAAACGCTTGTTGAACTTTTGGAAAGGGTCTAAATGCTTAAAAAAAAAAGCTCATGAAAAATAACATTTTATCATTTACTTTACATCCCAAGATTGTTGCCCTCCTTGTCTGGAATAACCCACATGAAGCCCCAGGATGAGTGAGAGTGATTGAAGAAAATGATTGGTTTGGGAAGACTTTTATTTGATTCAAGTCAGGAAATGAAAAAAGATTTAGACAGCATAAAAGATTCCTTGATTTTACTCAGCTTAATAAATTATGGTAAACAAGAAAGATTTGTTTTGCAGTTGAATTCGATGTTTTTTAAATGCGGGTGGTCTATAAAGACTTGCATCGGATTAATAAACCACCAGGAAATGAGTTTCTCACTTATGAGTATTAGATAAAATATATAAATAAAAAGATTCATATATGTAATCAAATACTTAAACAATTGCGGGACCGGGGACCTCAGTTGGAAAGGCGCTTGCTTTACGAAAGGTCCCAGTTTAGGACCCAAATAACTGCCGACCTATGAAAGGTCTTTGCAGCCAAAAGCCTAAGAGTCCGACGAATAATAGCCTGTGTAGAGGAATAGCACTTTAAGTATGTGCCTTCCAGACGCTGCGCAAGATGTCGCTCCTGAAAGTTGCGTTAGGTGCCGAATCAGGTTTCGGCTCGTCCTTCTGTGGTTCTAAGATACGACGCCAGTCGCCAATTGCCCTCGTGTAGTTCTGGTGTCACGGTGATTCAACTCAACAATTACTTAACTATATGGATATCCAATACGGAAAATTGATAATTATTCATAGATGATCAATTAATGACAATTAAAAACACTGATGATTATTTATAACCAATAATATATTTATTTAAAGTTCAATGTTTGGACAGTAGGCAGCATTATATATATTACTTGTAGTAAATACTAATGTTTATTTATAACCAATGAAATAATTATTTGACTTTTAATGTTTGGATAGTAGACAGTGTTTGGGCATTATTTGTAAATAAAAAAAGTACAATATTGTGTGTTTTCGATTGAACTAAACTTTCTGCTGTTGCTTACCAGTTGTCCTTGCAAACTGAATGAAATACCTAATCTGACGCATCATATTAATTGATAATTTATTTTAAAAGGATTGTCTTGCATCATATAATGCTTTGGGTTTTTTCTTTTTGTTTGTTGCTTTATTATATAAACTCCCTCTCTAAACTAAAGAAAGAGTCATACGAAATTTTTAAAATTATAAATTCTCCAATAGATAGTGCTATTATCGTCAGATCAAGGATAAATGTTTACCTGACTTGCAAATTGTGGGATATTTATAGCTATTACGGTCTGGTTAGATAATTCGTCGGTAAAATGACAAAACCACGAATGTGCAAATGGTAATGTGCAAACGGGAAAAAAACCGATAACAGAAAGCGGTTTTGCTTTTAATCAAAAAACCGCAAATTAAACTGCACATCGGTTTTGATTGAACGTATGTAAACGTTCGATGATGGTTTGTCGTTATTTCATTTCTCAGCAACAATTACACTATGTCAGTGAGCCTTGGATAATTCAAAGAAACTCGCAAGTCGTTCACGATTTTCCCTAAAATAACTAAAAAACAATAATTACATGTAGTAAAATCAAAATTAGATAAAATTTCTAAAAAAAAAGTGGATGTGTATGAATATGAGTATTAAATTAAGATCTAGGAAAATACAAATCAGACCGTAAATGATTATTCATTATACAGTACATTAACAAATTTTTGTTGTTTGGCAATAAATTATGGAACAGTTTTTTTTGAAGTGTGAAAGAAAACAAGTGTCATAATTGCGGTTTTTATTTTATATTATCATTTCCTTTTAAATTTTTTTAGTTATTTTGAACATATGTCACAATGTGGGAGGAATGTATGAGAAAGTTTTCCGAGTCAAAACTATACATAAATTTAATCTCGTTTAGAGAATTTAAATCTTTTGTCAGAAAGTGCATTCAGTAGTAGAAATTTTTTATTAAAATATAGTAATAAAAATAAATTCAGACGTTTCATAAAAAATAACGTTTTTGCCTAGTTTTTCACGCACGTGAGACACATTAATTGAAACATAAACGTTCGCTCAAATAAAAGAACACAAAACTTAATCGTTTCATTAGTCCAGAGAGATATCACAGGCGAACGAATAACTCCACCCTTACAAGTCATATAGCGTAGTGTAAATGGGTAAACCAACTGACCATCCCGGCCTAAAGATTGTTCAATCATCAAACTACATGAACAATATAATATTTTAAGTATATGTATGTGTATGTGTATTATGATTTGCCTATCTAAATTATACCCTAGAAGTAAAGCCTAGTTATAGTACATGTTAGAACAGTTGTTACTATTTTTGCATTAAATCCCAATAGGTCCAGAGTGACGTTGCAAAAAGCTGAAAGTTGGTTAACACTTCACTAAATGGACTCAACATTTTTGGTTTAATTTAAGCCAGACTATGCCCTACTGTACTTTTTAACTTGACGATTAATTGATAACCTAAATTAGTGATGAGAGCTGAAGAAAACAATTCATTACATGCAGATTTTATGTATAATAAGATTCTGTGGAACTCGAATGCACTTTATTAATCAAAACTAAATTTTAACTGACAGTATCAACAAACTTTATTTTAGAAAGGGTGTATTTATAACTCATCGTCATTATAATAAACTCTTTATAAGGAAGCAGTTTCAAAACAAACAAAAAAAGATCCCTGAACACTCTCTTTGAAGGTTAAAAATGCCCAATTACCTTTCACGCTAATTTCCATTCTATGAATTACGATAAGTAATACTCAGGTGTCAACCAGGTCATTTGGCCAGGGTGCTAAATAACAGGGCGTAATTGACCGCGTTAAAGCTCCGCTTGGCTTCTAGAAATAGACAGCCGGAAAACGTAAACCCACAATAGACAAAATATCGCTTGATTAATGGAGGGTTCAGAATACAAGCAGTAACTCAAGTAACCAACTCTTGTTTCGTCATATACGCTAGTTATACAGCACAGATACATGCACTATGGTAAATTTCAGTGACAATAATGAAAAAAGTCTCGTCATATAATATGAAATTAGCACCAGCCAGTTCTCGGTTTTAAGAGTGTACTAATTTTGTTATAAAGATTTACATTTAAACCTCTGTATAGAACAAAGAAACTTTTTCTGGACTTGGTTCACTTGTATATTCAGAAATTCTGAATCTATTGTAACCTCTACAAATCATAATAATATTTCGAAGCGATTTCCCAACAACCTTAAGTAAAGTCCGGATATTATAAGTGTTTCCACCTCCTACTTAACCTTAAGGCCCTGAACCTTTTACTGGGAGCGCCCTGAGGGACAACCCTTGATCATGCAAGGTCAACCACACACATTTCTTATGAAAAATTATTACATAATGACGCCAACTGACGAAGAAATAGAACCTGCGATGAAAATTAATATTTATCTTGGTGGTGATGTATTTAGAGTAGCTTTATGAGTGGAAGGTACTATCAGATTGTATTTTTCTAATTCAGATTTAGTGTCTGTAGTGGTGTAGAACTGCTCTAGGGATGTTGCCTTTTTAACTTATACACTAATTTTCATGAAACCAATAAGACAAAAGTAAGTGTGTAATTTTTTCCAAAAAGTGAACTTAAACAATATAAATGCAAATTGACGAGGGCAGATTTGCCCTTTTTTTTCTTTTTTCTACCCTGGTTTACTATTAAGTTAAATCTGAACTTCTATGTCCCTATAAATTTGAAAACTAAATATATCTATAATATAATATATTCAATAATATTGAAAGAAAATTCATTTTTTTTATTATATAATCTATATACCATTTATATATTTAATTTAAATCTGAGACTTCTATGTCCCCTATTTACGAATTTGATATAATATATATATATATATATATATATATATATCGTACTCCTCTTTCCAGGATACATGTTTATAAAAGATCTTATTCTGTTATTATAATCAATGCCTAATAAACCTTAATCATTTTTTGTAGCTCTATGCAGAACTATGTCATTTTATCAAGCATTATATGTATATTATCCTTCTTTTTCCTAATACTTAACATATATTACTCGTTATTTTGAAACACTTATTTTTTTATAAAACAAAAATTATAAAAAGGTGGGATGCGCTTTAATAATTGTATTAAAAAATTAAATACATCTTAAGTAAAGGGTAATGTTAAAGCATCAAGTAGATTAACTCAAAACCTTCCTTAATACATTTTCACTTAAGCTTTAAGAATGTGTCAGAAACTAATATTAATGTCCTTTTAACTCTTTATGGTATTTTTAGAAACAAGACCCATGTTTTTAGGTAGAGATAGCAATCTTCCGACTTCCAAGAAATCTTCACTCTTAAAACAAACGAGCGGTTTTAACTCAGTCTGAGTTAATTTCCACTCCTTTCCGTGCCGAAAATGCACTTCTCCTATAGGAGTGAATTTCACTCTTTTTCGGAGTGGGTAAAAGAAATAAAAGAAAACAATCTGCGTCCTACACTCTTAAAACGAGCGGTTTTAACTCAGTCTGAGTTAATTTCCACTCCTTTCCGGTGCCGAAAATGCACTTCTCCTATAGGATTGAATTTCACTCTTTTGTTTTAAGAGTGTTGAAAGATTCTAATTATTGATAGATTTCGATAAGATATTTTTTTCGAGTTACATCAGTTTAATGTTAAGTTTCTTTGTGTTTTTCTTAAGTTGAATTTTCTTTATTAATTTAAGTTGTTTTATTAAAAACTATTAATTTCCAGAATATTAACAAATATTTTAACTGAATTTATAATTAACACGATGCAGTGTAACTTGGTGAGTTAGAATTCTTATTTTCTCCTAGTAATTGTTAACTTAATGTCGAATGAATAGGTAAATTTAAGGTTTAAATATGTCAGTTTTGCATTAGTCTCTCTTAAAAGTTGTAAACTTAAACTAACTTGTAATGTTTATTGTAGTATAATTGTGAATAAAATATATTAGCCATTAATTCTTTTTCAGTTTTCTGAATTGGGTTTATTGCGGTTCTAACTTATTTATCATTTCCTATAAATTATAATTAACGCAATCTCACTGAATATTAGAAACATGATTTGAGCATATCATGACTGTGTATAATGAGAAAAATAAAATCATAAATTTATTACTGTTATCAATTTATTTCCAATTCTTCAATATAATATTATGCTTATCATTTGTATACACTTACTTCAAAACAAAGGCAATTTTTATCCTGCCAAAAATAAATATAGATATATATTTATCAAAATACTGAAATGACATCAGTTTTATTTTTGATGTTGAAATGATGATCCTGTTTGAGTATATGAATAAAACTTTTAACCTTTAAGTGATAAAAATTCTAATATAATGACAGTACATTTACTTTTATCTATACTTTTTTCAATTCTAAAGTCAATTTATGTATTTTTTTTATGAAAAACTGTTTGGTGTAATGGATTAAAACTTTTTTATTTTCCGTCTTATTCTTTTAATGGTTTTCAAAACTAGTTCACATTTTTATTTATTGCTTTATAAACAATTTCTAGTGTTTCATATATTATAATTCGTAACATATAAAAAATATACCATTCTTTAGTTTAATATGTCATTAAGTTATTTTTGTGCCTCCATATAATACGTAAAAGCATCACAAAATTCAAGTAAATTATTATCTTTGTTTTTCTCATTGTTTCGAGTGAACATTTACTTACATTAAATTTATGTATAATATCATTAGAATTGAAAGATAATATGTAATTTTTTGCTGCGATATTATTTTGTTTTAGATTCTCTTTATGTTTAATACCTTAACAAAAGTTATTTTTCAAAGTGAATTGCGAAATTAAAATACATAATTATTTTGATTCATGGCCTACAAGTTTTAGTGTTTAGGGTTATTACCCAAAATAATAATTTATTACTTGTGTGTAGAACTATAATTTGCAATTTTTCACTAACTACTAGTTTAATATAACAGTTTATAAACGCATAGAAAATTAATATAATTTACATGCAATCTTAAAGGCTGTTTTGAAGATTAAAAAGATATAGCATTTAATTGAATGCATATTGTGTTACTTAAATTCAGCCTGTAATTGTAAATTTTTCTATATCAGTAATTTAAATTCATAACAAGTTCACAGTTTCATTTCATTATGACATTTCTGAATTTATATATTTCACAATTTAATGACCTATAAAACTTTTTTTAACAATAATTAATGATTATTTACATTAAAAACGAGCCAGCAGACACATACTTTACACTAACTAAAGGGTATTACGAAACAGTTGAAATTTCTCAACTATACATCCTTAACTTTTAATTTTTTTTAAACACACGAATTCCGATTTTGTTTGCCGTTCTTACGGTGCCAGATATCACAGGGGCACTGTTAAGTCATTTGAAATTTTCACATGTGGCGGAAGCGAAAACCGTTCTTAAGGTTTTACCGGGGCCCGGATGAACGAGTGGTTGTGACCATTACGCTAGCAGTCTGTGCGCTGTAATGGATGCGGGTTCGATTCCCTTCTTCGCCCTGGACGTATTTTCCTTTCCCTGTGACAGTAAAAAATTATTTCTGTGTCTGTCTTACTTGACGAAGGCTTCATAACTCTTCATAAGAGGGTCCGTGATCAAGCACACAAGCCAGAATATATATGTAATAGTAGTAGTAGTAGAATGTTTTACCTGTTGTTGCCAATCAATTACTGACATTCTCAAACGCTGCTGAAATGGCAACTGTACGGCAGAATTTTTTTTTCTCTCTTCGTATTCATTTATTATTGCCACTACTTGAATGAAAACTGAATGTAAAACTTCCAGTACGGTTTTCACATCCGTCACATGAACCCTCTAACCATTATACCCGGCTTTTCCGTATTTCATGCACCAGTCCTTCTAGCAATAAACATAAACTTCAAAATTTTAAAAAGAATGAATTTTATTGATATTCTACTTTTTTTTATTTGAAAATGGTTTTGAGAACATCTTTTCAAAAACAAACCTGCTTTTTATTTTTTAAACAAATATTTAATTTACCAAACTTTTAAAAGTTATGCAGAGAAAACAACCATACAGTCCCTGGACAAATTATTAGACGCACTGCAAGATTTCATGT
This sequence comes from Oedothorax gibbosus, assembly GCA_019343175.1. Lineage (NCBI taxonomy): Eukaryota > Metazoa > Arthropoda > Arachnida > Araneae > Linyphiidae > Oedothorax > Oedothorax gibbosus. The sequence goes on from CM033271.1 coordinate 21,215,713, forward strand.
AAAATATTAATTACCGGGTGATATATTTGTACCGTTTTATTATTTTAAATTGATTTGTTTTTTATTTTTATATTATCCAATCAATTACCGATTTATTTGACATAAATAAAACAGAATTAATTTAGAAAAGCATAAGTTTTTTTTAAGTTTTAAAGTAAAGTGAATTTAATGTTAGTAAAAGTCAATATTTAGTTGAGCCACTTTTAGCCGCTATCAAAGCTTTAATTCTGCGTGGCATGCTATCAATGCAAGACTGTACTGTCTCCTGCATTTGAGGATGATTATTTCACAAAACTATAAATAATTCTTAATTAATAAATAATTAATATAAATTAGAATATCTGTAATCTATAATCATTCCAAATATCTAATTATCTTAAAATAATGATACAATTTGATATGTTATCGTCTTTTTAATAACAATTTCTTTTAAATAGTAGAAATCAATAATATTGTTAGTTTAAATATACCATTTAATTGCAAATTACAAAAACTCTTATTGTAGAAATATACAATATACCTAAAAAAAAAAAAAACAATTTAGTCTAATAATTTGTCCAAGGACTGTAAATTTTTGCCCATTTTCTGTCGTCGTCCACTCACGTCGTCCCTGCAGTAATCTTGACACTGTAAGTAAGGCAAACATTACCGAGACCTTTGCTTGTGAAACTTGCTTAATACCTTGATTGATGAAAAATAAAACGGGGTTTACCCTTTTGGCGGATTACAACGAAAAATGACATAAAGGATCATCATTCTTGTTTTTCACTTTCCTTTCCAAGTTCATTTATTATTGACCTAGATACAGCTATTGTGGTTGAGACGTCCATGTTTTAGATATTTGTAGTGAACGACCACATACGTGTTGCAACTCTTATGGCAGTTTCACAAACAGCGGTTTCGGAAATGTTTGCCGTACTTAAGGGGGAATGGGCGCGCTGAACTGGGGGTCTCCAAAGTAAAGTGCATTAGTGTTAAACCTATGGAGAAAAAATATTTTATCTGCCACATTTCTCCGGCTGTATTGAATATTTTTACAAGCGGGTTTTTTATGTGATAAATGTAGCTGACATACAGGTCCCGACCTTCCCACTTTTTGAAATTGGTTCGCATATTTTTTTAAAATTTTCAATAAATAATTTTGCACAAAATATTTGAAGCAATTTAAAAAAGTGGGAAGATAGAGACCTGTAAGTTAACTACATTTATTATTAAAAAAAAGTTTGTAAAAATATTCAATACAGCCGGAGAAATGTGGCAGAGAAAATAGTATTTTCGCCATTGGATTAACACTGAGGCACTTGAGTTTAAAGACCCGCGGTCCAGCGCGCTTATTCCCCCTTAAGGTGCCGGAAGATCGCAGTGGCAATGTTAAGTCAGTTAGATCTTTTACATGCGACGGAAGTATATCATAGATAGTAGATAGATAGTATTAACGCTTTATCAACTGACGGTAATTATAAGTAACCCTTATAACACCGCTGTTTTACTTTCATCGTTCAATTTGGAGAAAATGGGGAAAGTGGAACTTTTTGATTGACTTTCTCGGTTTCAGCACATTAAAGTCGACTAAGTGAGAGTAAATTCATCAGAAAACTTTTACTTCAGTAATCCTGCACCAACTCATTATGTACTGACAGTACTTATAAGTCCCATTTAAAAGACCGTTGTTTTACTTTTCATTGTCCGTTTGAAGAGAAATATATGGTAGCGGGGCTTTTATTAATGCAATATTCGCTTGCAAACCATAAAGACTAAAATAGTACAGCATATTCATTCAACAAAATTTCCTTGTTGCGACAGTGTAATTTAGAAATTATAAATAGAAAGGAGAAAAAAAGAAAATAAATTCATCATAAAGTGTATTTTATGTTCCGACTATTTTTTTTAACGTAGTATGTTATTGTTAATACAGTCCCTGGATAAATTATTAGATGCACTGCAAGATTTCATGTATCAATCAATGATGAACAAAATACCTTTATTAGAAGAACATTTGTGTTCCTAAACTTAAGCTATTGAATAGAAAATAGTAAATACTATCTGCTATACTTAATATATATATCGACATCTTTTTTAATGATATGAGATTCTTTGGTATGTTTTCATCATTACAAAAAAAAATACAATGCGTCTAATAATTTGTACAGGGACTGTAGTACAGCTAACTTTAAAATAGGCAAAGGCAAATAATTAAAACTAAATCTTATTTCAGTGCATCAAGGGTTAAACGCTGTTGCAGTCACAATGTACGACGTCAAATGTTTTCACATTTCAAATTCACTAATGTAATGGAAGGGTTTTACCCACTCAAAACATCAAAAATGTTGTGGAGGTATACAATTTGCGTAAAATATTTAGTTGCATTGTGTTACTTTGAAATATGACTTTTTTTTATGGTAAATTAGTAGAACATTAAATATAATTATGGGAACAAAATTGTAGTGTGTGTAATTTATATTGTAGGTTATCTTTCAGCTCATATCTTTATAAATAAACGATACGAACCCGTTAAAAAATGAGGTTGCTTTTTTCTAACGTAGTAAGGATTTGTTCTAGGAATATGAATGAGAACATTAAAAAGTAAATGATATTTTAAAATAAAAAAATAGTAGTTTTTATGCAATGTATAATTAATATATATATATGCATTATGTGAATCATGAAAAAAGTTCTAATGGTATGTTACGAAATTCATTTGTTTTGATTCCAAAAGATTATTGATTGCCGTGCGGACTACTGTAGCGAAGCAATGTTCTTTTTCATTTACCTCTTCGTGCCAAGTGGCACATAAGGCCCGACACCTAGTTTGCCAGATCCGCCGATCGGCTGCGGAGCTCTTGCTTCTGACCATGATCCACCCGCTAGTCCTTCTTCTTCCACATCCTTCTCCATGTTAGTTTAGGTCTCCCTCTTTTTTTCTTTCCCTCTGGTGCCATGCAATGCCACTGGTGGATCTTTGTTTGCGGCATCGCAGCACATGTCCGATCCACGATTGTACTCCAATAAAATATATTAAATTAATGTAATATATAAATTCCGAAGGTGGTAAACAATTTGAATATCGCACTAAATTTGTTAATAACGATTACAATGTAAAAATGATACACAGTATCTTGGATGATACAAAAGATTTTAACTCGTAATATGACCTATTATAAAGAAAAATTATTATTTTCTTTCAAAATGTTTGAATTTAGTGTGTATGTTTTTTGTGTTAAGTAGGTTGATTTTGTAGTACCAAACATGGAATTTAAACAACAGTTTTTTTAATAAAAATATTTTGCACCTGAAAAATTAATTTTTGTTTCCATTTAATTTATTTTCTAAACAAAAAAAACAACAACATAGAATTAATTAATTTTTTTCAAAGTGTCATAATAAATGAAATTATTTAAATTATTTGTTACGTTGAGTATTTTCATTACGCCAAACGCTTTGAACAAACGTTCATGTACTTACATACGAAGTTCAATAACAAAAATTTCACCCCATATCCTCCTGAAACCCCAGCAAAATACTACACAAATGTTCTTCGAATAAATATATTTTTCAAACAAATATGTACTAAAAACTATGTTTTGCAAGTAATTTCGAAACACTAATGATTAATATTTTTGCTGAGGGACATGAAGTTTGAGGTCTTAAGCTAAAAATACAAACTATGTTGGTGCTATGAATGCAAAAACAAGCTGTAATATCCCTTCTTTGTAATTAATAGTTCATTCTAAATTAGCTTTTAATGCAAAATGCTTAATTTTAATGCAAAATAAAATTTTCTGCTGAAAATCCTTTTTGCAAGATTTCCGAAATAGTTCTTGATAGGTTTTAGGTTGGTTTTATTTTATTTATCCTACCCTGCCCAATATTCCAGAAAACTTGTGTTATGAACGAGTATTTGCTGTATTGCTTTGTTGTCGGAACATTTAATTGACATATTTTTTCGTAGCATTATAGATATCTTCTGACAATTTAAGTACGGGAATTTTCCGTAATATAGCAGATTTTTTTTTCAGTGTAGTGTATCAAACCTTTCTCCTGAAGACATTTTCAAAAATAATACATTTTTCATTTACAGGTCCACTGGTGAAATACATAACTTCATCGAGACTCAACCAAGGGCACTGTAAGCGATGTCGCGGCCTAACAACATGATGGGCCGGTACACAGGCAACACCAATATGAACGGGAATGACAATTACAGCAGGGACCAGTACGCGAAACTACGAGAGGACATCGAAAGGACGAGGCGGCAGTCCGGACACCAGCCTAACACGAGACGTAAGAGCAAATATTCCACATCTTATACGACGAGCACCCTTTAAATGAGTAAATTTGCTATTTAAAATATTTTGAGAATGGCTGCAAAATACACAATAAATATAAAACAACTTTTAAAAAAGCATTTTATATCGAAAAAAAAGTAATTCATTAAAACCTGATTAGCTCTTACTAAAATACTGCAAGTATATGCAGATATGTTGTAGTTAAATTATAGTTCTAATGAGTTTTTAGAATGGGGTGTATTAACAGTGGTACGATATTGTTTTGCTTGATAGAAACAATGCCTCACGTGTTGAAGCAAAGCTCGTACTGCCATTAGAGTTTGGGAAAATATACAAAGGGGTCAGGTCTCGAAAATAGTCTTTTTTCTCAACATACAAATGTGAAACATAATTTTTCTCCGATAAAACGATTCCCTATCATTTATACCTCAGTAATCTATCATAATATAAATTTTGGATTAAAAAAATGTCGCTCGACTCTTTTTGCATTTAACGATTCATATAAGAGATACATTTTTTATAGAGCAGTGTTAGGGTATTCTATTTTTGTAATTTTTAATAATCCACAACCCCCCTCCCCCTTCATAAGTTTGTCGATTTCAATTCCGTTATTGACACAGTTGTTTGTAATTGTTTGGAATCTCCTTTTAAACCTTTGGCTAGAGTTTAATTGCACGCATTTTTACCAAAAAATATAAAATATTTTAAACTAGATTGGGTCATCATAGCATGCTATTAATGGAAAAATATATGTAAATTAAATTATTTTTAATGAGAATTTTATTGAAAATATTTTTTTATTTTATAACAGTGGGTCCTCCGCCAATATCGGTTGCTGGAGTAGAACTCTATGCACGAGAGAATGCCAAACTTCACAACACTCACCAATATGAGCTTCTGAACACTAAAGATTCCCCACCACTTATCATACGAAGAGGACAAACATTTTACATGGCGATTCGCTTCAAGAAACCGTTCAATCCTACTGTTGACACAGTAAGACTGCATTTTGAGTTTGGTAAGTGCGTTAAAGTTAAATATTCGATTCTTCTCACATTCATGAAAATTGGCAGATTACCTTTAAAGGTAATTTTTTTTTACCGTGTTGAAGAAGAGGTATACAAATATGACCTTAGGCGGTTAAATACGCCTTGTATCAATACAGTGAAATGCTGGTTTTGAACTGAGAAGCTGTCCATTGTCATCATTTAACCATTCACAGTTAGGATAAGTTGTAGGTTGACACGAGTTCCCAGGACCTGTCGGACGTCATAATAAGATTTTCGATAAAATCGACCATAATGGTAGCTACCATAAAACTTTTTAGGTTTTAAATTTATTGAAATTACACTATAGGGCATATAATTGCCTTTAAATGGATTGATTTATTGAGTGGTAATTGAAAGTCTTGCAGCGTTACTTACCTTTAATTTTTAGGTGTACTGGCACTAATTGACTAATTTACTAGTTATGAAACTTCAAAAATTATGAAAATTATAGTTTAGTTGGTGACATTACGATAAATGCCAAGGATTCATACGCTCTCCCTTCATGCTAAAATCAAAATCGGACCTAAGCCTGACATTAATCCAACTAAACCTTCTTCTCCACTAGGCCCCCCTCCGTACCTGATGCAAAAAGGTAACCTCATCAGCCTGCCTCTCACCAACGCGTCTCTATTCACCCGGGAAAAGACAATGTGGGATGTCCGTACTCACCAACACGAAAATTCAGTCATCACCATTGATGTCCAAGTGGCAGGGGGTGCACCTGTCGGGGTGTGGAAGATGAAGATCTTGTCCTATGTCACGGGAAACCTCAGCGCCCCACCAGAGATCTATGAGATACCACAGAATGTGTACATACTGTTCAATCCCTGGAGCAAAGGTGAGGTCATACATATCTTGCAAGGAAGTAATATACAGAAGAATCTCTTTAACGCGAACTTGCTTAACATGAAATGTCGCTTAAGTTGAACTGAAAGCATTTATCCGGCCTTATAAAGCTTTGAGCTAATGCTAAAAAATCTCTTAACGCAAAATCGTCTTAGGCGAAATCTCGCTTAACCCAAACAAAAAATGGGGACTTGACTTGTTTTTTCTTAGTGATTCAAAGTTACGAAGAACAAATTAAGCAAAAGATTAAAAAAAAGCGGAAAGTCATCATTATAAAAAAATTGTCGTCTTACTTCTGAGAAAATCACAAGATCTCCCAGGATTCGTCAGTTTTAATCCAATTGCTGTCCCTTAAAAAATTTCCTTAATTTTCTATAGTATGTACTAGTCCAAATGAACTTTATTAATTGAATTACTAACTCTATAAAATGTATTACATTGTAAAATTAGAATATATATATATATTTTTTTCACTGGTTCAATGCAAAAAAATCCCGGCGGTTAACATGAAATTCGGTTAACACGAAATGTTTCCGGTGTTCCCTACGAGTTCGCGTTAACGGGGTTCAACTGTTATAATTCTTTAAGTTAATAATATATCTTTGATTCAATGACTATCGAACGGGCGACGGTTTGTTAGGATATAAGAAAATGCTGTCGTAATGTGGCCACCGTGCTGACGTAAGTTTAACGATTAGCGTCTTGTGTTTTTTGTGGGCTAAGACAACGTTATGCAACTGTGACTTCACTATAGGCTTAACCGTTATAGATATCAATTTTCATTTATATCTCAAAGTGCAATATACGTCACACTCCCAGCCCTATAAATTTTCTCCTTTTTGTCAGGTTATTTAAAATTTACTTTTTATGACATTGTTGGTAAGAGATTAAATTTTCCAGCTTAAGTAGCTTATCCAGATACATCACAGTGGGGTTCAGTCACCTAATGTTCTAATTAAAAGTTGCTCTTCACAAGCCCAGTAGCTATAATACACAATGTAAAAAATTAGTAGAGCGTTGTACTCCACGGTGGTAGCACATTCTGCAAGCTCCCTACCGTGTTTACGAAATACAGTTAAAAAATTCAATGAGGCCCCAACTCCAAGTTCAACTTACATTTCGTACAGGGCTTAAGCCTTTTAATAATTGACTACACAAAAACAGAAAGTTATGTTTACTATAATTTAATTATTTTGTTCAGTGCTCATATTCAAAGTGGCTCCATTCAGCTTATAGAGACGTAAAGTTAATTTTAAAATAAGGTAAAGAGAGTTCAGATATTACATTTTTGTCAATATAATCTTTATAAACTTTTTATATAACCATATTTTATAAACACACTTTACTTTAAAGTTGTTTTGGTAAGATTTAAAATACATTTGCAGAAGACAGTGTTTACTTGGACAAAGAAGACGCTCGCAAAGAATATGTCCTCAATGACGTTGGTAAAATCTTCGTAGGAACTCAGAAAGAACCCAGAGGTCGCCGATGGATCTATGGGCAGGTAAGATTACAAATATCAAACTCTCAGTACATATTTAGTGGATGCATAGTTACATAAAACACTACAGTCCCTGGACAAATTATTAGACGCACTGTGACCCATAGGGATACATGATCCAATGCCCTTTCTCAGCATAGGAAAAGTTTTATAAGTTGAAAGTGGCATCTCTTCTTTCCTTTCAGTCAGCCGACCACATGGTGAAAAAATCCAACTGAATCATTGCGTATATGTTTAGCTATACGAAGAATAGAAACACCCGAAATCTTGCAGCGCGTCGAATATATATAATTTGTCCAGGGACTGTATAAAAAAGTTCTCAATCTTCGGAACACATCCTGATGAATGATCTTACCTTAAAGAGTAGCAGGATTGGTACCGAATATTTTGATCGCGTTATTATTTTTTGATCGCTTAAAAATGCTCTTGTTTCAATATTAGATCCACCATACATCCAAGATTCGAATCTTTCATTATAATATTCCCTGATTGATATTTAAGTATATGCATTTTACATTTTTATAATTTATCCTACTGGTTTATGAATAATTGGGTACATTTGGAAATAAAAATGTGTTTTGATAATCATGCCGAGAAGAGTATCTTATTATACAAGAATTTTTCTTTATACTTTTCAAAATATTAATTGCTCCTTTTGATTGTGATTTCTTCAAAATATTGATTTATTGATTAATAGTTCGCAGATTCTGTATTACCTGGAGCCATGCTGATGTTGAATCATTCAAAATTGGACTACACGGGAAGAGCGAGTCCTATTCTAGTGTCAAGAGCAATATCCAAACTGGTAATCAAACATTTAAATTTAAAAAAACACAAAAAAAAACACAATTCTTTACATTTTTGTTTTTTTAAGAAAACATTAAAAATACGAAGAAAAAAATTGCAGTCATGAACGAAATACATATTTTTATTAGAGCGAAGTTTTAAGAAACTTCGTATTTTGACAAAAAAAGAAAGATAATACAATAATATCAATGACATATAAATGAAATATAAACAATATTTAAATAAACAAGTGTAGTTTACAAATTTTATAAAATTAACTAATTTTTACTGTTCACAATTATTATTAGAAATTATTATTAGGAAGGGGATTTCAAATGAAATTCTTATAGTTCATCTGCAATGTGTTTCAATTTACACCGCTAGATAATATTTATTTCAGAGCCTTTTGCATTGAGGTTCTTAGAATCTAAAGCATACAAGAGACTACACATAGATAATGTAGAGGGACTGGGGAACCCAGCAGGGGCGTTCGCCTTGCATGCGGGAGGTCCCAGGTTCGGGCATCGCCAAAATAACTGTCGACCTATAAACGGCCCATGCAGTCGAAAATGTCCAACGCATAATACTCCGTGTAGAGGAGGTGCATGTTAAATAAGTCCTAACGCTGCGTACGATGTCACCCTTAACGGTCGCGTTGGGTGCCAACTCAGGTGTCGGCTCGTCACTTGACTGTGGTTCTAAATTACGACGCCCGTCGCCAATATTTCCCTTGTAGCTCTAGTGCGATGATGATTTAAACTAACTTAATATAGATAATTCCTACTCTACTGTAGTGATACCTGGAAGCTCACACCAGGCAACAAGAGAACAAACTTGATACTTTTCAAATAAAATACCTAAGAAAAATATTTAAATAATAATAAATAAATATTAATATTTAATTTATTTTAATATTTATTAATATTTAATTAATTTTAATAAATATTTAAATAAACAAAATAACAAACTATGAAGTATACGAAAAATCAAATAGTAAACCTGATGGGTCATTCTCAAAAAATGTTACAAATGGTGTCCCACAGCTTTCATTGTTTGTAGTATTTTTAAATTTATTGTTACGGAATTTTCATTTGAACTGCATAAAAGAACGCACATTTAAGTTATTGTGCCAATATTTAAACAAGTAGGTTTGTAACAGAATCTGTCACTTAACCCGCTTCCACACAAAAATTGTGTTAAACAGGTAAAAAGGCGCCAAACACAGCATTAAATCTATATTAAACATTTACATGCTAAATTTGGCTAGTTTTATTTATTTTATTTCGAAAATTCAATTATTATTACTTATCGTTAGCAAAAATTAATTTGTATTTCAAAGAAAAAATATGTACCATTCCTCGCTTTTAAATAGAATGAAAATATTTCATATCAACATACAAAGAATTTCGTAGTGAAATATATTTGACGTCATTTCAAACTGATCGATGTCGCAAAATAAATTTATTTTAATTTATTGTCTAAAAGAATTAAGTTTCTCGGGCGATTGTTGCGAATGGCAATGGTGATTTAATTCTAATAACAACAGGGCCTTTAGCTATTTGTAATTCAAACTTTTAAACGCCAAAATTAACTATTTTCATTAATCTTCTTTCTCAGATTTAATAATTAGATTTAATTAAATTACAGTTCGAAAAATATGTAATTAGTACAAATGATTCTTTAAAAATAAAAGCGAAACTTTGCACATTTTTTATGCCAAGTTAGAATTCTCTTTGCATCTTTCTTCATACATATATAATGAACCATCAAAAGAACTCTATTGTGATATTACAATCCAAACTGAATCATAACACATAAATAAATATTCTTTCAAATGTTTGTATTTTTTTAATAAAATTTCTCGTACGTTTAACGAAATGGCAACAGTGAAAATATTGAATAAAAATGGAATTTGCATGTTATTTCAATGTAGATAAAAAATTTAGTTATTTAAATTTTAAATAAACTTCTAATTTAAATTTTTTAATGAAATTTGGAATGTTGCCTAATCTGATTTTTTGCTTCAAAATGACGTATTCCACTTGTCTGTGGGACTTGTGGTTCTTTCTGTGAAAGTGGGTGACGGACGGACGGACGGACAGACAGACAGACAGACAGACAGACGGACTGAACGATTATAAAACCTTCCACTTTTTACGTTATAAACGTAGTGTGGAAGCTAAAAATACAAAAATACTAAAACAAAAGTTGGAGACTTCATTTAAAGGAGCATAGTCGGTAAAATTCACGTATTCCACGACGAAAAATTAAAGAACAAGAGAAGATAATTGTAACTAAAAATGAATATTTCGTAATTATTGATGCTTATAATGATTAACAAGTATCTTGGCTATCAAATAAGCTTTTAACCACCACTTAATTAAAAAAAAGTTTTCTTTTGTAGTTTAATATATTTATTTGTATGTAGCTTAATATATTTTTATAACTTTTTAATAAATTATGTTGACATTATACTAGTATTGACTTGTGATATCCCCAAATGTTGTACACTCTTAAAACAAAAGAGCGGTTTTAACTCAGTCTGAGTTAATTTCCACTCCTTTCCGTGCCGAAAATGCACTTCTCCTATAGGAGTGAATTTCACTCTTTTTCGGAGTGGGTAAAAGAAATAAAAGAAAACAATCTGCGTCCTACACTCTTAAAACGAGCGGTTTTAACTCAGTCTGAGTTAATTTCCACTCCTTTCCGGTGCCGAAAATGCTCTTCTCCTATAGGAGTGAATTTCACTCTTTTGTTTTAAGAGTGTAGAAGTGGTCCAGGTGAATTAATGCACCATTCTCAAGAACGTAGGAAGTATTTTGCTGTGCACAAGGAGACTGTCGAATTTTATTGTTATCAATGGAATCTAATACGTTTGCAAAATATTTGTCCGTTTTCCTCATTTGCCGAGTGTTATGGTCAAATAATGAAGTTTGTAATACATAGATAACTCGTAATTGAAAAACTTTTTTTTGTACTATATTATATAAGGAGATTCAAGCAGGCATTCTCTCTGCTAATTAGGTTTGTTAGTTTATTTTGAATATCTCTTCCAATCATGTCATGTTGGCCTTGTCTGCACTATCTGTTATTTTATTTAAATATATTCCACAAAGCACATGAAGAGTTAATAAGTGGACTGTTATCTAAAAAATTGACAAAATCTTTCGTCATCCTTGCATCAGTTACATCAACGGAACGGAAAACACTGGTCAGCAAACTCATTGCATAAGTTAGTTCACTGCATTTCGAATGTTTTAAAATCCAGGTTCCATGTTGACTTTTAGTCATTCTTTGTCCATTCTTTTAGTACATTTCATGAGAGTTTGTTCAATATTGCTTATTATTAGGGACTCCATTCTTTGAATCATGGTTTTGAGTCGCAAAGTAGCAAACTTTTGTTGGACATCTCAATAATAACAAAGGATGGTTCCGTCGCTTGCAGTGATATTTTTCGGACGTTTTCTCATCGTTTACTTCCCAAATCATGCTTGTAAATATTTTTAGTTTTGAAACCAATATCATATTCCTTGTTAGCATAAAATTTAATTTAATTTGATACCAAACTCGACTTATTGGTTTATTGTGATTTAAAAAAAAAATGACGTTTTTTCAAGATGGCGGCCATAAAACATATTTGTCGCGACAGTACGGGTTGCGATTTTTAGTATGTTCATTAGAAGCATGTTACCTACCATTTGCAACAAGAATAGTTTATGTTCCAATTTGTTCTACTCCTAACTCTATTTCGACTGTACTATGGCGTCAGATGGCGATAAAGGAAATAAATAGTTTTGGACGGCTAAGGTGGGCGCAAGGGATGCAGCACTTGACCGGAAGGGATGGATTGCTATGCTTGTGGCCTCATGCGCCCCTTGAACGTTAAGAGACTTAAGAAGAAGAATATAGACAATGTAATTTTGTACCTCATCTTTCAATAATTTCAGGTGAACAGCGAGAACGACGACAAGGGAATCGTGGTGGGTAACTGGTCGGGGATGTACGACGACGGAATGGCGCCGTGGATGTGGACGGGCAGCGCAGCCATCATGGACGAGTACTTCAAGAACGGGGGCGAGCAGTCCGTCAAGTACGGCCAGTGCTGGGTGTTCGCGGGAGTCGCAACGACAAGTACGTGTTACCATTCAAATGCGGATTTAGGTTTAGTGAGATATATACACTGTTAAATTGTTTGGTGCAGGATTTCACCGGAATCCTAGAACTTTCTAGTCTGCCACCACTGTTTGGAGCGTGATTTTACCAAGTTCGTGGTAAGACCTTAACTTTGACACACTGCAAAAATGGTAAATCAACGCTAAAAATAGTGGGGACAGCTAGAAAGTTCCTCAATCTTGCACCAAAATTTGTAACAGTGTACAAAAAATTGGGGACACAAGACAAGATTTTCTTAAGCCCCTTTTCAGGAAATGGTTGCTGTACTGATTGGTGTTAGGAATTAAATGGAGTACAAAAATCTCCAACTTTCATTACTTTATAATATTTATTTTTATGAAATTTATAATTTTTTATTTTTCAATCTTCAGTCAAAATTCATTCAAAATAGTAGAAATCTTCAAGTAGAAATCTTCAAGTAGAAATCTTCAAAAAATCTTCAGTCAGTTCTTCATTCAAAATAGTAGACAAGTTGACCAACAATATTTTTAGCTGGATCTGCAAAATAGTTACAAATGCAGTACTCCTCAGAACATTATGTACAGCCCAAAATGAACCAAATTTCCAAATCCCGAACATAGAAACTTCAGCGATACTGAATAATGCCCAAAATCAATCTCTTACTGCATAACATCTATCTTTAATTTAATCTCTAGCTTATTAATATATTATTTGTAAATGGTTGCATTCTCTATCTTATTTATATAAAGTATATTTTTCTTTTCTTTTTTTGAGAATGTGTTTAAATGTCTTTTCTATTTCATATTCATTACACAGAGCAATCTGGATGTAATAAATGGTTGTATGTTTCTTGCTTTCAGTGTGTCGGACGCTAGGTTTGCCGTGTCGAACTGTGACGAATTTTGTGTCAGCTCACGACACAGATCGAAGCCTCACGGTGGACAAATATTTCGATGAGAAAGGGGAGAAAATAGAAGGTGTTAGCAATGACTCTATATGGTATGCCTCAGATCGCGGAAATGTATTTTTTAAATAGTAGTTTTTTAAGCTTTATTAATAAGTAACTAGATATTATTGCTTTAAAAATTCATTATTGTTTAAATACAGTTTTAAAACCTACTAAGTTCGCACATTGTCTCGTTATTGGAAAAAGCTTTTAAGAAAAGTTAATTTAACTAGAAAATTGAGCACATTAAAAAAACTGATAGCAGAACAACAAGAATATATTTCATATAATTAATTAAATCAAGGATGTACTGTAAGAATAATTTAAATATATTCATACAATACATTTAATTTAAATACAATTATTCTATACACATAAAAGCGCTTAATTTCTAAATATTTTTTTTGATGCTGCAATTTATCTTTGGTGAATAAAAACACCAAGGTATTTAGCCTTGAGTTAAATATCTGAAAGCTTCATTATATTTAAAAATAAATTTTGACTCCAATAATTTAATTAATTTGTTACATAATTACCTTTGATTGGTGTGTTATTCAAATTGAAATCGCAATTTCCCTGTCACGTTAGGAACTTCCATGTTTGGAATGATGTATGGATGACAAGACCGGATTTACCGCCTGGCTACGGAGGATGGCAATCCATTGATTCGACGCCCCAAGAAACGAGCGCGAGTGAGTTAGGCTATTTTTCTATGAATGTTTTAAAGTAATAGTTCGTGCTGTACACATGCGTGAAAAAGTGCACTGCAAAAAATATCCCGTCAAAAATGTACGGCTTTAAACTGTAAGTAAAACCGTACATTTTTGACGGGATGCAGTTCAGTGGTAACTGATTTTCTAGAATAAAACGGTAAAAACTTTTTATATAAAATGCGGTAAATTCTGTAACTTTTGAGCGGCCTGGAAATGCGCAAAATTGTTTGGTTGTTTTCTCTGCATTAATTTTAAATTTAATTCTTTTTTACAAAAACCCATCGGTTTAAAAATTCGAGATTAAGTTTATTTTTGAAGAGAGGATCTTAAAATCCTTTTGCAGCTGCACAAATTTAAAATATCAATAAAATATTTTTTTATTAAATTTTTTTCTTATTTCTGGAAAAACTGGTGCATAAATTGCCGTAAAATCCAGGTCTAACGCTCATAATGTGGTTTTGTCTTGTAAAAGTACTTGTTAGGGACACATAAATTTTAATAGATGTTGAGGTCGAATTTTTTACTTAACACATTCTTCTAAACAAGCATCAACAACGTCTCAAAATAGGAATTACTTATCGAAAGAAGGTATCTAGGGCGACACTTTGGGTTGAGAGGATATAAATAAGCGAATTCTGCAAATTTTTGTTGCTGTTCTATGTGTTAAAAAACAACAACCAAAAACCAAAAATAACTCGCGAGAGAATGAAATATTTTGCGGTTACAGTTGCATATATGTACATATATTCAAGTAAAATAATTAAAAAAAATTATAAGAATGGTTTTACGGACTTAACAAATGTTTTTGTTAAAAAGAAACGAAAATATAATTTATTAATAATAGTTGAAATTACAAATATATATATATATTTTAATTTTGGTGCTGATATAATCACCATCTAGTTTCGTATTTGTAACACTAAAAAAACAAAAATAAATTGAGATTTTTTCAAATAAATTATTACAAGTAAAAATAAAATGAAATAATATTTACAGAAAATAGGTCATAGTGTAGTGTAGTGCTCTAGCTTGACGCTAACCCTTTAAATAACTAGTTGTGAATGCCATTAGTACCTTCATTACTGAAACAATAACTTTAATTTTTTAAAGTTCGTTTTTCGTGTATCTTAATTTGTCCTACATAAATTGTTTGGTACTATGGTCTTCATGTGTCTCACATTTTGTTCAGTTAGATTAACTTAAGCAGAAAACTTATTTTCGCATGGCAAATTTCCTTGCCAATTGTAGTAAATGAGTTTTCCAATTTGCGAGTTTTAACAGAATAAAACTACTTCTCTTTGCCTTTGGGTGTAAAAAAAAGCCATAATGACCGTAAACACTCAAAAACGTTTCCGTCCTAAATATTTGAAAACTGCCCTGGCAGTTCCCATCGACCGCAAGTCTCTTCGTTCTGCTCTGACACTTGTCTCTTCGCAGACGTGTTCCAGATGGGCCCTTCTTCTGTGGAGGCTGTTCGTCGTGGACAAGTCGGGTTCGACTTCGACTGCCCTTTTGTGTTCGCCGAGGTCAACGCCGACATCATCAAGTGGACGAGGGACGAGAACGTCGAGGGAGGGTGGAGGAAGGCGGCCAGCGACAAGTACAAGTGAGTGTGTGAAATTTCAAGAAAATAAGTGTAATTTTGGTAAATAATGAATTTTTGAAATAGTGAATAGTTTTCGAGTTAAAGTTTGAAAGAGTAGGTGCGTTTTAAAAATTGTAGAATATTTTTCAAAAGTGTGGAAATTTCCAAAAAGTGTATGATTTGTTATAAAAGTGATAATTGTCGAGGGAAGGTGGAGGAAGGCTGTCAGCGACAAGTACAAGTGAGTGTGTGGAATTCCGTGGAATTTCCCGAAAATGTGTGGGGTTTTATTAACTGTAGAATGCTTGTGAAAAAGCGTGGAGTTTTTGAATTAGGTTTTCAAAGAGTAGGGATATTTTCAATGCTGTAGAATTTTCCCCAAAAGTGTGTAATTTTCGACGAGGGACTTGAGGGAGGAAGTGATAAGTACAAGTGAGTGTGAATTTTTCGAAAATGTGTGGAATTTTATTAAATAATGAATATCCGAAAGAAAAGTGTGGAGATTTTTAATTGAATTTCCAAAGTAGGGTCATTTTCAATATACTGTAGAATTTTTAAAAAGTGTGGAATTTTTCAAAAAGTGTAAAATTTTAAACAAATTTAAAATGTGTCAAAATATAGAACATAAATCTTCTTTGAGAAGCCTCTTTGAATGAAAAAATCATATATTTGTGGTGCAATAAGAATAATTTTTGATGAAATATGAATAATGAATATGAATAAACTTTTAATACAATGTGTTTTTGTATAAGTAAAAAAAATAAAGTTTGCATTTTTTAGAATTGGTCAGTTCATGTTGACTAAGAAAATCGGCGTTGATGATGATGTAGGGGATACCGATGCAGAAAATATTGTAGCTGAATACAAAGATCAAGAAGGTAATTATTTTCATTCAAAAGAAATTTGTTTTAAAAAGGAGGTAAGAAAACATTACTTTTACAATAGAGTTATCAATGAGTGGAATGCCAGATTATACAGCAGATTCGAAAAGAGTAGAAGATTTCAAGAAGAATCTGAATAGTTACTGTTAAATAATTTGCACCTTTTGAGCCAACCTTGCTGGGCCTCTGAACTTTTGTCGTTGAAAATTCTTTAATATGTATTTGTCTGCATTGGTAAATATTGACAAAATAATTTTACATTTAAGTTATGAATTTTTGCTGCAAAATGTATGCATTGCTCTTCCTGAAAATCAAAAACAAATATCTTACATGAAAAAAACGGGTAACAGTTAGTTTTAAAAATTATATCAAGACGTATTTTGTATTTTATAATCAATAAAATTGTTAATTTCGGTTGCAGTGGCTGTGTGTAGTGAAATATTTCACTATATTTTCGGTTTAGGGTTGAACCATTTTGAAGTCTTGGGAAACCAAAATCTAAAAAATGGTTCTACCGAATACTGATATGGTGAATCATTTCACCACACAGGCGTTGCAGCTTGTTCTTGAAGCTTGTGTTGCAGCTGATAGAAACCACTTTGTTGGTGAAACAGCGTCTCATTTTTTAACAGTGTAACATAACTTGAAAAGTTATAAGCATTAATTTAATTTTTTAGGTACTGTCGAAGAGAGAATGGCAGTACTAAATGCTGCTAGGTACGGTGTCGCTCCCAGCATCCGATACGCCGTCTATGACATGCCCACGCCAGAGGCTGAAGACGTCTCTTTCGATCTGATGGAGATCGACCAGATCATGATCGGACAACCCTTCTCGGTAACGGTCAGGGTGAAGAACAAGAACAAGACGGACACCCGGACTGTCGGGGCTGTGCTGTCAGCCAGTACGGTCTACTACACGGGTGTGTTGGCCAGGAAAGTGACCAGACAGAGGGGGAACTTTACTCTGAAGCCCAACCAGTGTAAGTGGACTCATTTCCAAATTTGATTTATGATCACAGAGGAACTACAAAACCGGCCATTAAAAATCATTGAAAGACGGAAAAACTGTAAACTAGTTGTGGTTAAGAGGTTGATTAATAGCTTGTTCTTAGAATTTCAGAAATTCTAACTTGTTTACTCTTGTAAGCAACACCAATGCTTGGCAGCTAGTGGATCTGTGGACAGAATGTATCAGTGTATTTTCTTCGTACATGGGGATGAGATTTGAATGAAAACTTATCCTATATACCCGAACAAAGATTGCTGACATTTTCTGGTGGCATGTATACTCTTAAATGGCTGCGAGATCTGGCCTTATGTACAAGAGCTTTTAATTGATAGTAATTGCCGTAAGATACACTGTTAAAAATTTTGTGCTTGGTTTCACCATGATATTGGTTCCTAGTAGCTGCAACGGCTGAATGGTGAAACGTTCCACCATATTTTTGGTATTCGGTTGAACCATTTCTCAGATTTTTGTTTCCAAATCCAGAAAAATGGTTCAACCAAACACCGAAAAAAAGGTGAAACATTTCACCATTCAGCCGTTGCAGCTACTAGGAACCAATATCATGGTGAAACCAACCAATATCATGGTGAAACCTAGAACCAAATTTTTAACAGTGTATCCTACGGACAATTGACGATTGTAACTGGAACGTGGAATGTTATTTTTTGCAAAACAGCACATTTTTTCGCCTCCAGATCTTATATACGTTTCTTTATTTTCGCCAATCGCCAGCAATATGTAATCATAGGTTTACTGTATTTTAATAATTAGCGAGAAGCCCAGTGAGAAAGCATCTCTAGCATCTTACTTATAAGAGTGGCTCTGTTTTTTTAGAAGCATTTGGCTTCTCAGGGTCACTAAAGCTTTTCGTTTGTAACCATCAAAATACTGTTACAGAGATGATAACATAGGTGATGATATATTAGTTTACATGGTGGGGGAGTAGTGGCTCTGATTTTACAAAGAGAAAAGAAGCTTGTGCCTTGCAAATACATTTGGATGACTCTGCATGCGTCTGACATAAAAAAGATACAAATGTTATTTTAAAGGCCAAAAGTAGTCTTTCAACTAGATTTAACCAACTGTTTATATTTTATAAATTTGTACTAAGATTGCTTGGGAAGCTAACTTGGTTTACATCTTAAAATTAGGGTTGGTAATGGAAATGGGGGGGGATGGTGTAGGTACATATATATTCCGGCTTGTGAGCTTGATCAGAGACCTGCTTATATAAGCCTTCGTCAAGTAAGACAGACACAGAAAGAATTTTTACTGTCACACAGAGAAAGGAAAGTACACCCAGGGCGAATTCGGGAATCAAACCCGCAATGGAAATTGACAATTGCTAATCTTGCCTTAGCACCCCAATAGCTACAGAAACGGAGATGGACACTGCCTTATTTTCCAGTAGGCTTGGATGAATTTTTATAATTTATTTATAGTTTATTTCGTTTCCTTTCATTTCTTTAGCCGAGGTACTGTCCATTAAAGTCACTCCTGATGATTACCTTGACAAACTAGTGGACTACGCCATGATGAAGATCTACGCCATCGCCACGGTAGAGGAAACAAAGCAGACTTGGGCAGAAGAGGACGACTTCACAGTGTCGAAGCCCAAGATACGCTTAGAGGTACCGTGTAACACAACCTACGTTTTCAAGTACTTTACTTGGAAGAAATCTACATGTTAGGCAGGACTACTAAGACAAGGGCATGAGAACTGAACCAAACTTAAGCCTACTCAACCTTAAGGCCACGAAAGCTCTTCTTGACATCAAGCTATACCCATCCGGTTCGGATTGTTGATACTATTCGTGCACGGCGACTATACTTTTCAGGTTCCAAACAGATTTAGTTTTTCTCTTTCGGAGCAGCCGACAACGCGAATCAGATGGATAGTGTGACCTCACAGAGAGCTTCTCTGGCCTTATTAGTTGAGTCGGCTGTGACAGAATCAAACACATTAGTGGAATGATTTTGATGTTTCGACAAATAATCTTTTGATAGTTTATCTCCTCTTTTATTTTATTAATATAGAGAGTATTTATCAGAACTCCAAAATCTGTTCACTTAAGTGAAGTCTCACTGTTCAGTCTCGGATTTTCTTATGTTCTTAGTAGTATTGTATGATCAAGAAATCGAAGCCTAATTGACGAGCATCGACGCCACACTGTAACGTACCATTTCAATAGCGTTTATTCATAGTAATGAAACAAAGTTATTAAAGTTAGCGCATACATTCTGTTACTGAACTAGTGGAAAATATCGAAAACCTTTTTAAATTAGAATTGAAATTAGCAAGGATAGTTAACAAGTTTCTTTTGTATAAATTCAGAGATGAGTAAAAAAAAATTATGTTGAGAAATCAATATTTTTTGCATAAAAATAAAGTTTTGTATTTAAACAGTTATCTTAAAAAAGAAAATATTCGTAAGGCTACTTAGGAAATGACACTTTTCCCTTAGCCAGAATCATTGCCTAGATTCATATTACTCTGCTTCTTTTTCCTTTAAATTAAGTGAATTAAGAATTTCCGTATTTAGTAAAAGTGTGTCACTCGTGATGGGGAACTATTCCGCGCGAGAGTTGTAAAAAGGGATTTACATTAGGAATATAGGTCAGTGTGGTTCTAAGTGTAGGATGATGAATATTTTGTGCATCTGAAACCAGAGAAAAGTTACTCCAGATAACTCTGTTTTAGAGATTATTTTAATTTCAAAAGTAATTGTAGAAGGGAGTAAAAAACACCAAAAGGAGTTTTAATAACAAAGGATGCAAGGGCATTGGTTAAAAAAAATCAATTGCAATTTTCTCCAAGTGTATTTATATTTTCAACAATCTTAATAAATTTAGTCACATATCTTCGTTTCCAATACAATTTTTCGTAAAAAAATTATTTGAGTCATCTTAAATAAAGTACATTTTAGTGCTTAGACAAAATGTATATTTTTGAAAATGGATATGGTAGGAGATTTTTCATTCATGGAAGGTTCGCATGATTGAATAAAAGGTTTTAAAAAATTTCTATTCATGAAAGTACTAAACATACACATGAATGTTGAATCATAAGCCTTTGATAATAATCTATGAATTTTATAATTGCAAGACGCTTTCTATAATTTATTTCTGGATCTATCTCCATGCAGAGTCCGGACAACTTGCGAGTGGGCAAGGAATTCCAGTTGGTCATCCGATTGACCAACCCCCTGAACCGTCACTTGACCGACTGCCTCTTTACCATCGAAGGACCTGGACTTAGTGGACCTTACAGAGTCAAATTCAGGTAAGACATTCCGATGAAAAATGTTCTTTTCTTGCTACACTCAGAAAAACTGGGTGTTGACTTTCAACACAAAATATTATCTTTCATTTTTAGATTGCAACTGTTAAAAATACTTGTTGTTAATGATTTTATCTTTTGTATTTTATTTTTGAATACCTATATATGAAAACTGATTTGGCTATGATATAATGGCCGGTTTGTTCATTGGCGTCTTTTGGCGAGCTTAAAAATCTGACATAGGATTGCTGTACATATCGAATTGAAATGTAGGAAATATGAAGTGAAATGTTTACATCGAGACAGGCCAGTGGGAATATTTCTTATGACGTCACGCTCTCTGTACTGCGATTTCATTAGTTGTTTTGTTTTCTTTGAAAAAGTGTTGAAACAGATCATTGGTTTAAAATAGGTCACGCGCACCGAACTGCGATTTCATTGGTTTTTTTTACAAGCCCATATCTGTTCTTTTATTTTTTACCTCAAAGATCTTACTTACAGATAACTTTTTTAATTCTGTCTAAGTAAAGTTCTTCGTTTTCTTTTTGTTTTCTGATATTTTACGATTTAAATTTTGTTAAATAACCTTCTATAAAATGCTCATTTAGGGACATAGCCCCTCTGGAAAACGTGGTCCATTACGAGCGGCTTGTGCCCCAGCGGTCCGGTAACAGAATCATCTTGGTGAACTTCAGCTCCAGGCAGCTCATTGAAGTCCTCGGATCCAAGCACGTCAACGTGGTGTGAAAAGGACACAAATACTCAAACATTCGAAAATGAGTGAAATTATAATAAAACAACTCTATATCAATCTCTCTGTACGTGGGGGAAAATTGACTTTTGAGGTAATAAAATTAATTAAGTGTTCAAAATTTGGACAATAATATGTTAGCATATTTATAATTTTACTGTGTAATGATCTCTAAGTATAGCTGCATAGAAAAGCAATTTGCAGCAGAGGTTAGCACGAGCTGAGTAGGCTGTAACCCCTCCCCTACAAAATCCCAAATTTTATCCAAAAGTCTTACTTTTAAATCTATATAGTTTTTTTAAAATAATAAATGTTTTTAAATTAAAAGTGGGGGGGGGGGGGGGGGGGACAAACAAAGGGAATAGTCCCCCCAAAAAAATTTGACTACGCCTCTCAACTATTGCCCCAATAGAATTCGTAAGAGGGTTTTCTTGGATCTTTAGTTTTATTAGCTATTTTTGGGAATACAATTTTTTTTATAAAAGTTCAAGTACGATTCGTAAAAATGGGAATGGTTCTTAGTTGTTCGGAATTTATTATTATATGTTTTCATGAAGTTACAGAGATATCAATGTGCCATAATACATTAAAAAAATGTAATTTATAATTGAACGATTTATACACAATTTACCATGTATAAGACTGTTATAAATAATATTAGTTTAGATTTATGATTTTAATCTTTCCTTCAAAGTGCTAATTTTGTAGATTGCATGCTTATTGTAGATCACAAAATGCCGGTGATAAAGTTATATGGCTATGTCCTCACTACGACATCAAACGCCACAAAGACAACAAACGCAACAAAATTTGGCGACCGCCAAGCGCGCCAAGCAATGCAATAGCATGGTGGTTGACTCTGCCAAGTCGCCACGTTTTGTTGCCTTTGTGGCATTTGTTGCCTTTGTGGCGTAGTCAGGACATAGCCTATGGAAAAAGTCTTTTCTTACATATGCATCAAAGTACTTAATCGTTTTATTTTAAGAATTAATGGGAATGTATTTTGATGTGAAATTTTTTGTGAAATTGTATTTTAAAATCTTTGTAATGTGTCTAAGGTTTCTTTTATTTAATTTAGTTATCATGCGATACATTGTATTATAAGTTTAACGAGTTTTAAGAAATATTTAATCTGACATAATTTTATTATGTATTTAGTTTAAATCATATTGAAATGAACTAGTGCTATTGTTAAATATGAATAAAAAGTTTTGTATGTTTTGAGCATGGTCTAATTTAATTTACTAAGAGAGATTTAAGTAAATATGTACATCATTACTCATTATAAATATCTAAATTTTAATATATTATTATTGATTTATTTTTCGTATGAAAAATATTTTAATGTAAAAACATTTAAACCAGCTACATTTATCATATAAAAAATAGTTAGTAAAATAATCAATACAGCTGGTGTAATTATGCTTAGAAAATTATTGTTTATCATAGACAGAGAAGATTTCGGCATGGTGACTCGACTTTCGGCATCACACGGGTCAGTCCCCCCCCCCCCCCAAATAATGTTACAAATGGTGTTTCTCAGGTTTTATTATATACAGTTATTTTAAATTTTATTGCTAAGGAACTTTCAATTGAACAGTATAAAAGAACACAAATTTATATAAAAAATATAATTGGTAAATTTCCCGTTGGGTTTGGCAAAAAAAAAGGAAAAAGGAAGAGAAGATAATCGTAACTTAAACCTGTCGTTAGATGTAGTTCAAAGTAAGGAATCAATAGCGCCACTGTCTAAATTGAGGCTGAATTTAGGCACTAAAAATTATAAAAGTGTATTGACTTTGTCAGATTTCAATGGATAGAAGAATTATTTAGGTAATAACAAAAATATTTCAAATAAAAGCAAATTTCATTTTTTAAATTTGAACTTTCTAATTGTAAAATCTTTTGAGAATGACCCATACCCCCTTAACTAGTAAAAGAGATTTAATCTAAGTTTTCCTAGTTGCATCTAGTTTGAAAAATAATTGATAAATTCAGGATTCCAGCCCTGAGAAGATTTTACGCTTACCCAGATCCTTAATAACGTCGTATTTATTATGTTATTCTATTTACAGTCTACTTTAAACACTCTGCTTGGTCTTAAGGTTTTTTTTACGCGGTATCTCTTGTTACAACTGCTATAGTTTCGAAAATAAATAATATTACAGGTTATTTGTTTTGAAACAATAAATCTACCTCGTCTGTAAGGTTTTAAAACGCACAAAATAATATTGTGCAGGGTTAAGTATTGGTTAGACATTTAGAGTATAGATGGCAGCACTACAATACACACTATTATGGATCATTCAACTACTTATTGTTTTTATTTTCTAGGGCATTTCCACGCGTGACTTACACTACATCGAACGATTTAACAAATTTCGTTTGCATAGTTCATAATTATTTTCTAATTATTAAAAAAAATATTGTATGTCATTTTATCCCTAAACATATAGTATTTTAGCAATCAGTAAAAACTTTTTTAATTAAAAATTTTACTAAAAAATAATAAAAATGTCCTGATGTGACTTACACTACATGAAAGGAAGTCGATTTTTGGTTACCATTATAAACTCTAATTTCTTCTTCATAGTACAGTAAATTAACATTCTACCAGTGCTTATTTTAAGTATACGGTTTAAAGCTAAATAATTTATATTGCAAAAAAGTATTGAAATATCATAGGAAATAATTTATTAACATTTTTGTGCTTGACTTACACTACACTCAATTTGTGACTTACACTACATCATGTGAATTGTATCACATATATGGAAATTTAGCCAATAATAACATAGCATGTAAATAATTTTGAACATGGTAAGTTAAAAATTGCATACATGGAAAAATCATAGTTAGAAAAGGTAGAACGCAACGTCCCCTAAAGTTGGTTTCTGGTAATTTCTTAATTCATTCTTCAATAGCATTGTCTGAAAAACCTTCCTTCTCAGACCTTCCCGAACATTGCAGATGTTTCAGTTTTATTGAATAAGCATCTTTACTTAACATTTGCCCCACAAAATATTTCACGATAATTTTCCTACAAAAGGAACTAAAAGCTCTTTTTTAAACATCAAATACATTTTCAGAATTTTGTTTAGAGGTATTTCCTTTTACAACATTTAAATTTGTTTAATGAGCCGTGTAGTATTTTTGGGGATTTAATGAAACATTTGCAGTTTTAAGTAGGTATTTGTTTAATTTTAAAAAGCAGAGCAACTTTTTGGGCAGATTTCCTATGCAAAGTGAAAAAAATCTTTAGCAGAATGTGGGTATTGCTAATCTACAATAGATAAATCAAACAGAAGCTGTGACTTACACTACAAAGTTAAAATGTTTTATAAATAGAGAAAATGCTTTCTATTTTAGCATTTAAAGGTGTGGAATTACACAGAGTTTAATATAGAAAGAAAATATCTTTAAAAATTTTTTTGAAGCAAAGCCTTATTTTAAAAATTTATAGAAACTTTTAGATCTTTTCGTGATCTTTTCGTAAAGCCAAAACAGGGGATGTTTCTAATTAAGTAACTTTTATTTATAAATGCCGATTAAAAATGTGTTTTCAAGATAGTTATTATAGTGTATTTTAATAATTTTACAAAAAAATCTGATAAAAAATAATACTTAACTTAAAATTCAAGAATTCAAACTGATGAAAAACAATAACACATGCTTTCAAAAAAGCAGCCACTTTGAAACTTCAGTGTTGCCACAGATAAAATCAATAATAGTTTTTGATGTAAAATTGCAGTTCAAACTTTTGTAAATCACATATAAAAGTTTCAACTGGAATAAAAAATATTTTTAAAATTCACTTGTGGTATGAATTTACGTGGAATTAACCTCAACTGTTCAGATATACATTTTATGGAATCTTATTTTATAATTTTATTATTGAATCAAGTTTTTTTAAAATATTTAAATAATTAGATCGTGACCTTTAAAGGTTTTTTTAATGGATCGGTCTGTTTGATTTAACCTTATCAAGCCGTAACCACTTTCAGTAAGTAAAAAACATTTGTCAAAGTTATATCTCTAACACATACACAAACTAATCCTCTGCTATAACCTTTTAAACAGTTCTGAACTTCCTGAGCGATAAGCAAATTGGCTGAAGTGTAAACTTATTTTTATTTGAAGAAGATAAGAATTTATTTTAATCAAAAATTTAATTTCTTTTTTAATTATATTTTTGTAGCGGATAAGTATAAAGGAAAAAGACTCATCCATACTTAAAACTTTAAAATTTAGTAAAATTACAAAATTTATATCTTAAAAAAAAATAATGTGTTTTCCTTCAAAACTTGGGAAACAGTCAGGTCCCGAGTTTATACGTCTGTATCCCTCAGAGGGTTTCCATTAGTAACAATAACAAAGACATTATTTCCCTTTGACGCCATATCTCCTAATTTGAATTAGCCTAATTCGCGAAGAGGCGCCATTGTCCTTAGTAAATTAACTTTCCCAAATTAATACTCAGAAAAGCGGAGTAAAAATCTGCACACTAATAAACGAATTAACCCCTTACACCCGAGAGACCGGCACTAATGGCCATACTTCCAACACTCGCCGTTGCCATCTGTCACGAAGTAACTCACTCAAGAAATCGTCTGAGCGTGACTCACTTTATTCCATAAAGTGGGATGCCCTTTCGGTTCATCGGGGTCATGATGATTTCGAAATATAGAACGATGATTATCTTTGAATTGAGTTCCCTATTATTCAAATTCTTATTCAGGAAGTAAAATTCATATTTTCATTTTAAGGAACGATTTTTTGAAAGATAGATTTTAATCGTAGAGTAAAGTGAATTGTAGCTTGGATAGAAATAAATTTCTTTTTGAAAATTCATAATCATATTCCTTCTTAAATATGCGATAGTTATATAGTCTAAGTATCTTATTTAAGTCGACCTTTGTCACCTTTTAGTATTTTATATGCTATCAGAATATATCTTATAATCAAATAAATATATCCAATTTCTTATTAAATTTTTGGGAGACATATATTTTATGCTATGATATAAATTTCACTTTAGTGGAATCGATTATTTTGCAATCATCTAAATAATTTTACATCTAATTTCGATTTTTGGCTTAGACTTGAAAATATGTTAAATCATAGAAATTTGAATCAGATACATTTTCATTGTATTATTACATTTGTATCAGATAAACCTTCTGGGCATGACCATAAGTATAAGACTGCATGTTTACTTGTATAAAAAACATTTCATAAACTTAACTTTAACCACATGGCTCCATTTTTTTTCAAATTTAAACTTAAAGTCAACACAGTTCAAAGAATAAAACACTCAATCCAAATATAAAATCTTAAGCTTCAAAACAAAATATTCCATAAGACATTAAGCCCCTAAACTCTTTTAACCTTCTTTGAACCAAATCATCCTCTGTACAGATTCCATAAACCCAACACATAAACCACCTACATCGTAACACATAGGGGCTCTATGTTCCTCGCCGTATCTCACCAATCAAAAGCACACAAAGCCGCCATTCACTTTTGCATGGCCCATTCCGTCCCTCTTAGCCCCATTCCCCAATTTCTCATCAGCAGCAATTCCGACGAACAATGCACAAATCGTCGGAAACGTTTGAAAGAAGAGTGAAAATCTTTGTGTAAGTGTCGCGGTCGAAAGTTTTTTTAGGATGGGAAGGAAAGTAACGGCATTTTCTTTTTTAACAATTTTTCGTTAGGAAAACTAACAATTGATACTAATAAAACTAACAACTAACTAGATGTTATAAGTAACTAAATTTGAACTGTCCTGACTGTTTCATAAGTTTTGTTTAAAGATTTGTTTTTAGGTTATTGATATATAAGGTTATGGTTTTAATTTTTGTAATTATTTTGTACATTGCAATTGATTTAAATATTTATTTTAAGTTTTCTATTCTCAAAAGCATATTGAAAAAAAAACCGGAAATGTTAAACCGAATAAATGAGACAAGCGTAGAGCTGTGTAAACTTTAAAACTGCAATAAATATAAAAATTCAATAATGTCTATTTTCAACTAAAGAAAACATGATTAAGAAAATCGTTTAGGAAAAAGCAGGAAATCTTTAGAAATTCATTGACAGTTGTTTTTACGGACATTTAAGAATAGTAGGATAATTTATCACATGTCCTTCCCCATTCATATCATCACATGCTTCATCCTCATTCATTTCTTTTTATGTACCTATATTTCTGTTATGTTATTTTTTTACACATTATTATTAGATTTTAATGCGTCAAAGGTGACTTACTATTAAAACAATTACCATTAAAATATAAGCCGCACAACCGGTACGCTGGTTTCAATCCTCGCTTGACATGCGAGAGGACCCGGGTTCGAATCCCGGATAAGGCATGGATATTTGTGTTGTCCTGAGTACATGTGTAGAACGTGCTCGTTAAATCTTTGGGTCCAAAAGTCCCGCGGGCGGTCATAGCGCAGTACCATGGGTGCAGGTTGTCTGGAGAAAATGTCCCTCCCCTCCTGCGACGTGCCTAAATTGAAGAGATAGCGCCATTTTGGAGCAGAAGTCAGACTTCCGACCCTCATGGGTACCAAAGCCTTGTGCCAAATGAAGCTACTGCACGCCCTCTGCCTTCCAGGCTATGCCCTGGAGGAACACGTAAACAACAACATTAAAATATGAAAAACAGAAACAAAGATCAACTTCTCTTCAGAAATCCTAGAAACCCGATTTTATTGCTAGATAGTGTCAAGGTCGCTTGAATTTGGAGACACATTGCAGATGTTGATTTTAAGCGAAGATTTCTTCGAGAGGCACCCAAATTTCGCCCACGCCGCGAAGACCGACAGTGGCTGTGGGTTGAGGGACCGTGACATCGATGCTAAAGGTTTGTGGTGTATGCTGATGACATTAAAAGAGTTCTTGAAATGGGTCAGAGTGCCTTAAGAGAGAGATTTTGTTGTAAATGTGGTGATGGAGGCATAGATTGTTGTTGATGTATTTTTAACCCTCTGAGAATACAGAAGCATAATCCTTTTAGCTGGCTGTCAGGTTTACCAGAAACACACCTATTTTTTTAAAATTTATAAATGTCATAATTTTTCTAAATTTGAAAAATATATGGATGAGTGAATTATAATCGTCTCCCATAGAACTATTATTTATTATTAAATTTAAAGAAATTAGATTTTCAGTTATACATTAAAAATTTAGCTCTCAAGCAGTGAAAACAAGTTAAATGCAGGCAATTTTCTCATCCATAAGAGGGCTAATATAATAATTTGGATATTTTGTAATTTCATTGAGTTGTTTTTATCAAAGGCATATAGAGTTATTTATCAATCAGAGACCCATGTGTGAATCCATTAACACTTTCCATACAGAATAAAAAAAGTTAACTTTAAGATTTTAAAATTCGTTTTTCGTGTCACTTAATTTGTGTTACAAAAACTGTTCCGTACTTTGTTTTTTATTTGTTTTATTTATTTTTTAGTTTGATAAATGTAAAGGGAAAGCTCATTTTCGCAAGACGAATTTTTTGGATAATGGTCGTTGATGAGTTAATAAAATGGAAACTGCGAAAAAAATGCAATTTGTCGGTCATAAAAACTACATTTGTTGTGAAATTTTGTCTTCATTTTACTATCGAATTTCAGCCAAAAATAAAGCACGAACACATGTTCATATCATGGATTAAGTGATAGATGACAGAAAAAAAATATCTATGCTTGATGATTGAGCCAAAAGCCTAAAAATATCGTAATCATAAATCGCCTCTGTATAGCTCCGACGAAACTTAGATAAAGATATCAGTCAGTCATCTTCTAATGAGACAAATAAACTTGACTTATAAGAGACGCCAGCAGACAGATAGGGAACCATAAGCCCATGTTTGAGTTTTTAAACTTTTGAAATGCGTCTATCTGAAGATTATTCGTTAGAGATGATTCGAAAAATGTCGGTTTTAAATGAAATTCAGGGTTTCTAGGTTTATTGCCGTAAAATTTCTAAAACAATCCAGCTCTATTGCATTCGCTGTTAATCATTTTTAAACAAAGAGTTAGATAAAAGCATAGTTCAAATTCACATGGATCATTGTTAAAATTAAAAAAAAATAGGAGTAATAAGTGTCCGTTGCTTATATGAATCACATCGTCCGACTGCGTTTAGATCCAATGAAACGGCGGACTCCATTAACCGGAAGGTCAAAAAAGATAGTGGTAGTCTTAGAGAAACAGCGTGTACAATTCTACTCATTTTGTATTTCCAATACAATCAATACTAAATACTCTTAAGAATGAAATACAATGTTATTTGTTGTACAAAATAAAATTTATTCAATTTAAAATAACACTGATCCCAAAAAGCAGCGGCTACTGTATTAATAATCAAATATTTTTTTTTATTAAATTTCTACTGTTATTTACTTTCTGTATAAACTATAAAACTACAAAAAAAATCCTATAAGTAATAGAAACGCAATCACGAACTTATTTGCATATAATTTCCCTTTAGCATTGAAAAGGGTCAACCTAGCCTCTAAGATCTCGTAACATTCACGAAGATGCTGCAACACCTTTGCAAACAAGCGTATTGTTTGCATTAAAAGATGTCCCAACGATATGACCACAACACTGTTAAAAATTATGCACTTTGTTTCACCAAAAATATGGTTCCTAGTAGCTGCAACGACTGTGTGGTGAAACGTTAAAACATATTTTTGGTATTCGGTTGAACCATTTCTCAGGTTTTTGTTTCCAAATCCAGAAAAATGGTTCAACCAAACACCGAAAAAAAGGTGAAACATTTCACCACACAGCCGTTGCAGCTACTAGGAACCAATATCATGGTGAAACCAAGCACAAAATTTTTTTAACAGTGAAGTTTGCACGGTCACTTATTGAAGTTAGGAAGTTTATGCTTAAGGAATGATAAATTAAAGCATATTGCGGACTTATGAGTTCTGGTCGCGGCATGCCGAATGATCGAACCATAGAAAAGAAATATTTATGACAAAATACATCTTGATTAAATATAACTTAAATTGGATGGATAAAATTTGAAGATGTTTTAATTGGTGTAATTTTTGTTTCAGCTTTTTGGGATACCATAATCAAATCACCATCATTTTTTCACATATGACATTCAACGAAAAACACGAAACTTAAGCATTCTCCTGAATTGTTTTGATGATACGTTTATAATGGTAATCAATGAAATAGACCACATGGATAAATGATAGTTGTGTTCCCAAGCACACTAGATTATTTGAAATCGGTTTAAAAGAGAATTATGTCTTTTGAATATGCTTATTATATTTGTTTTTTTATTACTATTAGTTATATTGTTTAGAATATTCCATATTTATTTTTAAATTAGATCAGCCATTTTCCTGTCCGGAAGCACTACCTCGCGTTGAAACTATGGACAATTTTTGTAATACAAAAAGGCTGTCATAGATAAAAAAAATATATAAAAAGACAAAACTCTTTAAGATGTATGTTTTATTATCATAGTTATTTAGTTTAAAAATAGTTTTTAGTTAATGAGATAACCTGTACCTGAAAATAACTAAAATCTTCTATTACTTATTAAAAATTTTATAATTTTGACTTTAGAAAACGTTATTATTAAGTTTAAATGGTATTTGGTATATTTGATAGTGTGATTCTTTCAATTTCAATGTGCATAAAGTTACAATAAATAAAAAAATAAAAATAAAAATAGTTACGCTAAATTGGTAATCTTATATCACCATTTGATTTTTGAAACAAAATAGGTGAAGATGCAGTGTTAGTTTAATTAAGTTAAATCTTGGTAATTTTATCAAATTCTAACCAACAGGGTCTGCATTGTTCTTTGTATTTTGCTTTTTTGAAGATGCAAAAGATAGTGATCAGTTAAACAGAGACTATACAATGAAAGACTTTCTACGGAAAAGTTGGCAATGACAAATTCTTAGAACCATTAACTTTTACTTGTTTTAAAAATGCTGTTTATCTTAGCTCTATAGGTACTACTAATCTTAACTCTTCAAAATAGTGAAAAAAAACTTAATAAGGGAAATTATTTTTCTCTGATAAATTTATTGAATTAATGACCAATTGCTGCTTGAATATACGACAATTAAAAATATATATTCCACCGGATAAAGTTTTGATTATTAAAAATTATATTATAATTTTATACATTTAGTGACATATTAAAAATAATAAAAAATTAATTCAATTATTTTGAATGTTTAAGCATCAAATAAATAATTTAGATATCACATTAACTTTTAAGATTCACTAG
The DNA here is from genome assembly GCA_019343175.1 of Oedothorax gibbosus. NCBI lineage: Eukaryota > Metazoa > Arthropoda > Arachnida > Araneae > Linyphiidae > Oedothorax > Oedothorax gibbosus. The sequence goes on from CM033271.1 coordinate 21,247,758, forward strand.
TTAAATATTTTAGTTAGTTCAAACTAAACTTATCTTGTAAAAAATTCCGAATGTAGGAAATGCACTTTAAGAAACACTAATTTTGGGATGCTTACTTTTGACTATATTTTGCCTATATTCTGACTATTACTTCTGAATGACACAATATTTTATTTCTTTATATTGTTTTTTGTCATATTTGGTATTGAAGGGTACTAGAAAACCAAATCCTGCTTTTGACGCATTATAGTTAAAAAGAAACTGTGTTTTCCACCGGAAGTTTTTCTGCACATTTGATGCATCTGCCCGTAGAAGAAAATTTCTTCTTTACACGGTTACGTCAATTTTTGGTTTCCGGAGCGTAGGCGTTAAAGTAGATATTTCGGAAATAGTTTATTGTTCTTCTTTATTTTTTTTAATTGGAACTTTAAGTGGTTAATTACCAATTCATTTAGTTTAATTTTTTCAATTAAAAATATTTTTGGTTTAAAATATTTTTTTTATTATGTATTTCTTTTTCATTATAGTTTGTAAGAAAAAAATGACTTCTTCCAAATCGATTTTAAATTTTCATACGATATAATTTTGCATTTAAAAATGCTCTATGTTAACAATATTTTTAGTAAACAATTTTAAATTAATCGTTCTTTGAATATGATAATGTTTTTAAGTGAATATTGTATTCCATTTTTTTAATTATTTCCAACAAATAACACTAAAAACTTACAAACATTGCTTAAAAAATTATAACTCATAAATCGATTGATTGCAGCAATTTGATTAATACAAGTAAATATATTCTTAAACCAACTAATATGGAATTTGAGTTACTAGTTGGAAAACCTTTTCAAACGCATATTACTATTGTTGGACCATATATGTTTAGTAAGTAAATTATTGACAAACTCATATTTTTATCAAAAAAGGGTTTGTCTTTGAAATATATTTTATTAGTATAATTCGATATAGATAATCTTTTCATTTTCGCTATAAAAGAAATAGAAGGTACATAATGCATAAAAAAAACACCAAAACGAAACTTTTTTCCACAAAGGTATAAAACATCCTTCAAATAGGCCCAAGGATAAACCACAAAATCTAACAAGTTAACATCAACCATGTACAAAAGCTTGTCAAAATTCTAGACATCCCAGTGCAACACAATTTTCGGTGCAATCGTTCGTTCAGCTCGGACAGTACAAAAAAGAAAAAAGTCATTTTTTTCCTGGAACACTTCCTAACTTTAGTTTTGGAAGGTTTCCAATGTTTGTGCCGATATGAAAAAAGTTTTTGTTATTATTATTTCTTTCGTTGGCAGAATAGCGCGTGGATAAAGTGTAGAATCAGTAAAAGAGATCTTCTTGAAATGGGACACCTTTTGGGTTAACCGTTGTTAAAAATAGTTATAGAGATAGGAATCTTTGCTTGTTAATTTAATTGCAGGTGTTAATTAAATTTCAGGGATTTTAGCATAATATAGAATAGCATAAAAAAGTTGCTTTTTAAGTAGAAATAAGGAGTAATATTTTTTTTTGTCATAGTAGGAGATTTAAATCGGTTAACTTTGTGTTTTCGCAATGTAAAGGAAGTGCAAGAAAATTGGAGTTATGTTTTGTTATTTAACTGTATACTTTTTGATTGATGCACGATACATTAAGTGTATTTAAAGTTATCTAAAATAATCCAAATATGCTTGATAAGAAATTATTAATTTGACGAAACTTTGTATATCATTATCACTAAACGATTCCGTGCAAAAAGTATTTCATAAGACTTTCAATTGTGTAAAAAGGGAATTTTTACCTGCAAGGATTAAGAATCTATCAGCCAATGATCTAACAGATAAATTGTTATCATATCCATCAGGGCTTGAAAAATCTCAAAAAATATTACTCGTCCCCGAGGACGGCTTGTCCAAGAATGTACCCGTCCTCCTTTGAAACTAACCCGTCAAACTCAAACTATGTAAATAGCATCTAAGTACATAAATATATATAATTTTCGCTTATTTATTACAAACATTTATATAAATTGCACACTGTAATTACTACAATAATATTATACAGTAATAAAAGAAATACTAGGTTAGTAGATAACTAATACTAACCTACTTTTGTTAAGATAACAAAAATAAAATTTTAAAAATAAACGAACGTTAACTGGGAAATGGCCGTCCTCGTGGACGTCGGATTCTAGAAATTGGTTGTCCTCGGGGAATTTTTGACCGTCGAAGATGGGAGGACGAGCGGTTTTTCCAGCCCTGATATCCATTTAAATATATGAAACATTTCAGACAAACTTTCGGATATTGTAAAATTAAAGAAATAATTCTACAACAGCAACTTCTTAAAAAAAATATGGGACCAGTAAACTTTTGATGCAAGTCAAACGCTCTTTGATAGCACATGAGCTGTAGAGTGTAGAATCGCTCTTTTAACTTGACGCAACAGGTTATCATAAGTCTCATAAACTTTCACCAGAAGAAAACTTTTAGAACTCTTTTTGTCACCGCATCAATTGTTCTGTTTTGAATAAAAAAACTTATTTTTTAAACAATAAATAAATGAATTTAATTGCATCGACCAGCAAGGTGAATAGTGATCGCACAGAGAAAAATCGAAAACTTTTGAATCAGTAAAACTCAACCGAGTTAACTGAGTTATCTGACATACCAACTTAGCACTTAGACTGGCTTTCAAAAAGAGAAGCGGTCAATAAAATCATTCTCATTGAATGGATCAATTTTACTGTGTCTGAAAGTGTAATGAGTCAAATGAAAATCAAATGCTCTGATAACTTATTTAGTTGCCAGGTAATTTGAAAATATTTCGAGAAATTAGCGAGTGTCAAATTGCAAATCATCTAAGTCAGCTTACGGAAAACTGACTGGTTAGGTGAGTCAAATAAAACAAATCCACAACTTATTCTATGCAAATTGGTTTTAGCACGCTGGTGTGGATTGTAGCTAGTTTGTAAGTAAAGCGACATGTTTCGTAATTGAGAGATGATGCGTTCGAATTTTGGCTCAGGAGGAAGTTTGACTTAGGGATTTAACTTCACGGGATTTAATCTGACTTGTCACTTGACGTGTTACCAATTACTTTCTTCAAAGTATTGTGTCATATTAGTCACGCCCTTGGAGTTCTTGTGATTTTTTTTACCCTCTGTCCATTTTACTAATTTCGCTCTGAGTTGCAGGTTTTACCGTTCAATATTATAAATATATTCGTTTCTTGATAATGTTTTCATACCAATATCTTCTAAGAAAGGTCAGTGGCAGTTCAATGATTTGACAAACCGTCTTCAATGCATATGATGTGCATTTTCGCAGCTGGTACACGTTTGTATGACTAGACAACAGGTGAATCTACGCAGTTTCTTTTCGAGGTGCGCACATATTCCGCATTCCAAAAAGGTCTAATGCTTGCTGTGGATAAGAAAAGCGAAAGAGCTTTGCATTGTATAAGCTATTATTTTTTTTAAGATTAAGCATGATTTTCAATAGTTGCTCACATTTGAAACGTTATCCTTCAACGAACACTTGTCGATAAAATGTTCTACAGTTTATTTATACACACTAAGTATATTTCAAAACATTGAAAAAGTTTGATAGGTAAATATTTTTTCTCTACTCTATAAATTTAATTTTAATACTAGTACTTTTAAATACCTTTATTTAGGCTTTCATGAGTTATCAATATGTTATATAAATTGTAAGCAAGATAAATACAACTTCCGTTATTAATGTCTTCTCCATATGAATCAAATGGAACTGTATTACTCCATCAGAACTTACGACTGTACTGATTTTAAAAAAATGTCCCAGGGCATTCAGTTTTTTCAACAGTAACAACAGTCACCCACCAAGATGTGATCCACCACCGCGTTGCTGAAGATAAGTATTCCAATAAAATCTGCCACTTTTTGGCTGAAATCAAGCCCCGCTCTAAGTGGGACTAAACTGGACATTTGTCTGGAGCGACACATCTGATGAAGGGCGGTGTTTGTCAATTAAAAACAAAATATTGGTAAACTTAATTTTTAATTAACATAAATTTATAGTTGAAATAACATAAATTTATAGTTGAAATAACATAAATTTATAGTTGAAATAACATAAATTTATAGTTGAAATAACATAAATTTATAGTTGAAATAACATAAATTTATAGTTGAAATAACATAAATTTATAGTTGAAATAACATAAATTTATAGTTGAAATAACATAAATTTATAGTTGAAATAACATAAATTTAAGTTGAAATAACATAAATTATAGTTGAAATAACATAAATTTACAGTTGAAATAACATAAATTTATAGTTGAAATAACATAAATTTATAGTTGAAAAACATAAATTTACAGTTGAAATAACATAATTTATAGTTGAAATAACATAAATTATAGTTGAAATAACATAAATTTATGTTGAAATAACATAAATTTATAGTTGAAATAACATAAATTTATAGTTGAAATAACATAAATTTATAGTTGAAATAGTTTGTAGTAGATGAGACCGGGGCTGGTTTTCCATTGACTGAAACATGGGAAAAAATCATACAAACACAGCTCTAAAGGAAATATGACATCACCAACTGAACAAATACTTTTTTGGGTGGGTCTGTGACGTATGGCTTCACAAACCAAGTACTAACTCGCTTACTCAAATTGGTAATTTCCAATATAAAGGCCAGATGGGAAAACTAGCCCCGATCCCCCCCCCCCCCCTACTCTAGAATTTCTTTTATACATCTGTTTTCCTGGGAGGGTAATTAAAAATACAATTGTTTTCAATTATAATAAAAAACATAATAATGCGTTTTTTTATTATAATTGCAAATAATTGTAATTTTAATTACCTTCTGAGGGAAACAGATGTATAAAAGCACATTATCCAACTGTCAGGTTTTCCAGCAACACATATAATTTTTGAAAATTTATAAAAAAAAAAATTATTTCAATAAATTTTAAAATTTGAGTGTGAATGAGTCATTTATTTTCATCTTCCACAGAAATAAAATTTTTAAACTATCAATGAATTTAAATTTTTAATTCAAAATTTAAATTTTCAGTCATGCTGTGAAAGCAAGTTTACACTTCTGCTGATTTGCGTCTCCCTCAAAGGTTTCAAATGCAATATTTTAATGTATGATTTAAACGATGCAGAGCAATTTTTCTTTTTGTTAAGGCAGAGATAGTCAGGACCTAACCGTTGATCCATTCCCTGTCTTTTAGCTTCTTTAAATTGGAATAAAACGCACTAAGTTGAAACCTCTCTCAATTGTTATTCAAAAACAAATGTGAAATTGCGTTGGTTTTGATGTAGAACGAAATGCGAGATGTTGTCACTCTATTTTTTTTTTAAAAAGTGAAATTGTGGAAAGTGACTCATTGTGTGTTGCTACTTGTTACTCACGATTATTTTACTGCCTCAATACCACATTGTGGGTTGTGTCTTCAACAAGCGTTTCCTCTCATTTTTTTCGTTATAGGTTGTGGTCAATCATATGCAAACTGTTAGATCACAAATTGGTTGGTTTTTATCTCATTAAATATGAATTGCAATTACCCTTTGAACAAAAGATTTGACGTGTATTTTTTAGGTGCAATAATTCTATCTCCGTTTTATTCATAATTTAGTGATGAATTTAAAGATTATTGGTAATTTATGTTTATAATAAAATAAAATGTAATGTACAACAAACCCAAAACTATTTAGTGATAACAAAATCGCAAACCAATAATTTGATAGTAAAGATTAAGTATAATAGTTTTAAACAATCAAATTTTTCTTACGATTGTAGCTACTTCTACTTTTACTTTACTGCAACTTGTACTTTTTTTACGATAAAAGTTACAAGAAATTTGAAAATCCAAAATTAATCAGAGGTTTTAACATTTACACATAGTTGCTCTAAGGGTAGATTAACTATTCCACTATTTTTTTCATTTAATGTTATAAGTATAATAATATAAAAAAAAACCTTTATTATTAATTTATATTATTCCTAGTTCTATCCCATCATAAATTATGGTAGTATTGTATGGGTAGGAGATTATAAAAGCAATATTAATCCGTTGATTTCAATTCAAAACAAATGTTTTGTTTTAAAATTCTGAAAGGACATCCTTATTCGAACATCTCCATTTTTAAATTTTTAAATTTACTACCGATTCGACATAATGTTATTTTTCGAATGATTTTATATTTACATCGTAAAATCTCTTCAATATTAAAAATAAATTCTCTTCAATAAAATCTTTTCAATATTAACAATAATAAAATAGACTTTATATAAAATAACTTTTCGTTACTTAAAAAAATGTATAAGTAATACATCTTTGGAAAAATAAAATAATATATTCTGAAAATAAGTGTAAGGACCTTACTAATAATTGATTGTTTAAAACTATTATACTTAATCTTTACTATCAAATTATTGGTTTGCGATTTTGTTATCACTAAATAGTTTTGGGTTTGTTGTACATCGTAATAATTCTTTTTGTAATTTAAAAGTAAATATATCAGCTAGACGTTTAAATTAAATTTATCATATCCCATTTCCACATAAAGAAATTTTTCGAAACATTTTTCATATTTAGCCCCAAAAGTATTCAATAAACTACCTACTGAACTTCAAAGTATCCCTTCTTTATACAGGTTTAAAAATTCTTTATTTAAATTCTTTTGTCAATAGACGATATTGATGTATTTTTTCATTTATAGAAGCGAACTGTTTTTTATATATATTTCCGCTGACCAGAATTTTAGGCATTTGTTTTGATTATGTAGCATTAACATAGCCACATTTTTCTTTTTGTGTATATTTATGTATTTAAATCTATTATTTTTTGTGGGTTTTTTTTAACTTATAATGTGTCTTATTATTGTGTCTTATTAATTATAATTATGATTATTTAGTCACATATACAGGTTTTTTTAACCGCCTTGTGACGAACAAAAAATTATTCTGTAATGTTTGGTTTTGTGTTAATAAAGTGTTTGTTTGTTAAGTTGCAGTAATAACTACTTTTTAACACACGTAACTTACACTACAAAAATTGTAATTCTGCGTGGATTAGCCTAGCCTATACTATTATCAGATGTACCGTAAATAACACAATGTATCCCAGCTTGCTATAGTACAAAAGATAAAACATAACAACATGACTCCCATCAATTGGACGTCAACAATATACCAGGAATTTCACCAGCATTCTGCAAGGGCCATCTGCTTCTTTTATACTGACTATTTTTCCACAAGAAACATGTCCACACGAAGCTCATAAAGGGAATATTGGGGACACGTGTGTCAACATGGAATAGAGTTTTCATTATAAAGGTCGGAATTTAATACGGGAAACGGCGGCGGTAAGATGCATGATTGTGACTCAGTAAAGCTGTAGCAGTTCTGGTTATTATTGTTGCTATTTTAATATATCTTCATGTGGCCACAGTGATGTGGTAATTGGGGTTCCTCCTGACTTTATAGATGCCGACCGAGGATTGAATACGAGTCGGTAGATGGCTATAAGTCAACAAACTTCTTATTTTTAAAAATTCCAGATAAATATTATAGGTTTCATATTTCAAGCTTGTTATAGAGTTAAATTTAATCCTAATAAGTTTCCTAAATATCGTAATTGTTGAATCCGCCACGCAATGCACTGCTTCAGAAAAATTGCTTTAAATAGTATAAATTAGTGTAATTGCTATAAATAGTATCACCGTAGATAATATTTATGTGACGTAAAGTGAGTGACTTCCAATAAAGATTACTACCTTATTAAACCATAGCTAATAGCTTAAGAAGCAAAGTTAGGCAGCGCTATATGAGCCTGTAAGCTTGGGTATATTTTAACTTAAATTTCACATTTACACACAAATGCTTACTAATGCATACACTGTTAAAAATTTTATACTTGTTTCACACACACAAAAAAGATTGTTAATTGCTGCAACGGCTCTATGGTTTCGGAAACCCAAACCTAAAAATTGGTTCATTTGAATTCCAAAATATGGTGAAACAAATTCACTACACAGCCGTTGCAGCTGCTGGGGTTATACATATTTTTAGTAAAACCTACCACGAAATTTTAAACAGTGTGTTGTTTGGACGTTTTTTTTAATCAAAATTATGCAAAAATTAGTTAAAAAGACTAACAAGAAAACAATTTATTGCTGTTAGTTTTATTTTTTTGAAACATCTAACTACTTAGTTACTAACCGAGAACTGTGCGCGTGCGTGTGTTAAAGTTATATGTTAGCCGTGGCCTATGTAATCAATAAGATATGAGGCTTCGTCAAACAAAATATGTCATTGACATAAATGTAAATTATGTCATATTATATTATTTACTAAAATATTAAGTGTTACATGGGCGTTAAGTAAGAAGCTAAGGCCAATTTATATTTAAGAATTTCATCATTGGAAAAAAAACTAAGTACCTTATAATTTTAAATTGTTATATTACTCAGTAATAAATTCAAATATGGTCCAAATTATAAAGTTGAAGTATAAAAAAATGAATTATGTGACAAAACATTCAAACATATCTCGTAATTTATAAATTTGCATGAAAAATCGTTCATAAGATATATTTGTTTAAAAATAAAATTAAACCAACTTTTGATGACCTCGTAGGATTGTATGTTACTAGACTAAGTTGAAATCGTAATTTTATATCAAATTATAATTTTTTAGATGGTTAATGATTTTATAAGTTATAATTGTAACATTTAAGATAGATTGTTGGAATTGAAACTATTTTTAATATTTATTTGAATTTAATTTATTCCATGATTTTTTAAAGATTTAATTGTAAAATTACTTATGTTTTGAACTAATTTTAGTAGCACTATATATAAAATGTTAGATTATTTTGTCATGTTTTATATACCATTTTGTGATTTCGTTATCTTGTGAAGAATAGAAATATACTGTATTGTCTAAGTTCATACAGCAGTTTGAAACCAGATTTATTACATTAAAGCACAGCCTAGTTGTTAAGTTTATAAAACTAACATTAATAACTCTTCAGTAACATTTACTTATTAATAGCAAAACAAAATTAGGTATAGTTCAAAATGAAATAACTTTTCAAACTTTATTTTTATTTTATTAGTATTTCTTGATAAATATCGACAATAACTGATATTAGAGCTACCACATTAATAAGAAAATTATCAAAATACAACTATCCCTCCTTATTTTCCAAACCCACACATAAAGTTATCAGATAAAATTATGGAATGTATGTGTGAATGAATAAATCCAACTAAGTAACTAGGCAAAGGTATTTTTCTAATATCGCCTTTAATTTTTGTTCAAGTGTTAACCTGTTCATTCATATTAACTGTAATAATATTACGAACATTCCGAAATTACAGAATATTATGTATTTACAGGATTGAATATAATTTCTATGGATGAATAGCTGAATAAGATTTTTTAAACAATCTAACCCTATATCAACAGACAGCTTTGTTAACGAGCGGAATATACCACGGGAAACAGCGGAAAGACGGTTCGGAGCCTTAGATTGTGACTCACTTGCGGTGATAGCGAGCAGTAACGAAAGGCAGCTACTGATTGTTGGAACAGTTATTGCTGCTGCTTGGAGAAAGATGTTTGATGATTCAGTGGAGTTTTGAACCCCGTTGATGATGGGTTTATTATTTGATATTAAAATGCATTTTGAAGCCTATCATCAGCTGTAAATAGCTGACTAAATCTAAATATGGACATTGATGTGGAGTGATTATTGAATTTATTTAGTCTTGAAGGAGGAGTTTAATATATCATGAAAATTACTTGTTATAGTTGTGCAAAATTTGACAGGAACATTAATGAGGGGATAATGTTCGGTGTCCAAATATAGACCTTAAAATTTTCCTTGATTTTTTCCCCTGATAGAGTTAAATCTAACTTCCGTCTAGTTCCATTGCTCAATTGCCAGCAATTTCATGAAAATGCTTGATTAAATTAATAAATTGAATAGCTAAGTTTAAGGGTTTGCAGAAATGATTGTCGTAACAGTTATTGCTGTTTTGTTGAGGAAGAAGTTTGATGATTCAGTGGAATTTTGAACCCGGTTGATGATGGGTTTATTATTTGATATCAAAATTCTTTTAGGATATAAAATAATAAACCCATCATCAGCTGAAGTAAGCTGACTTAACTGAAATATGGACATTGATACAGAGAGAGATTATTGAAAGTATTTAAAGTATTGAGTAAGGGAGGAGTATTTAGTAGGAGTTTAGTATAACAGGGGAATTACTGGTTATAATTGTGTGAAACTTACCAATAACATTAGTGTGTGGATAATGGTTAAAATATGGACCTTGGCATTTCTTTTGATTTGACTGGCTAAATACTATAAAATATATATTATAAAACTCTATATAAATATATAATTAAAAAACTGTAATGAGACCAATATATGGTCGGAGACCTGGACATTGAATCAAAAGCAAGAAAAGATGTTAATAACTTGGGAGCGAAAAATTTTAAGAGCCATATTTGGACCTATCAGAGATGGTGATGTTCGGAGAAGGCGATACACTTTTTAAGTGGCTAGACTATTTGGAGAGAAAGACATTATTAGCATCATAAAAGCAAAGAGAATTCAATGGCTGGGACATTTGGAAAGAATGGACGATAGAGGATCATGTGCTTTTTGTTTAGATTTCTTTGGTTGATCAACAGTTATATTACATAATTACAGTAATATGATATTAGGCTATTTTAGTGTTTTATAACTTACTAGCTTTATAAACCCGGCGTTGCACGGGTGTTTAGTGTTTTATAACTTATTGTTTTATTATAATTATTTAAAAATATTAAAAGTTGCTAAATAAAAGTTAAAAATATATTTAAAAATAAAAGATTACGTGATTGTTTCCAAAACTTTGTGAGTCATTTTTCCACTAATAAAAACAATAATTCCAATACAACAATAACTTAAACCTCAGTAATTGTTTCCCAATAAATCCTATTCCTGATTTGGCTTCCATTATTTTATTTCTTTTTTAACTAGTTTGTTAATAACCTATATTTTCAAAAAAGTTTCGTAGAATGGAGATTTTCAAAAAAGATTCGACAAAAAAAATTCTGGAAAAGTTCATGACCTCATTTATATAACTCTTTCAAGAGCACTGATTTTCATTGTCATGACTCAACTCTTTTATCAATTGCACTGACGAACCTAATTTATGTGAATTCCATCTGCTCTTCGAAAGGAAACTAAGTAATTTTCACTTAATAAATGACGTGTTTTTCTGCTCTGAATCGGAAGCTGTTTTGATTAATTGACGTCCGTCTTACTTGTCGCCAAAAAAGTGACGCCAATTTGTCATAGTCGAATTAATAAACTTTGAAAATAAAATTATGGGTGCTTTGGATATAAAAAAATAAAGACATAAAAAAATTCAGTTATTTTAGTTAATTTTTTATTTATTCATTTTCTCTTATGTAAAACTTTATTTGGTAAAAATTTTTGAATATAAATAATTTCCATGATTATTTAAATAGCATTGTCGTGGCTGTAATATAGCTTTTCCAAATAAATGCAATGAAATTTATAAAAACAAAAATTAATATTTAAATTCAGAAATTTTCTTAAAAAAAACACGTATAATTTAAATTTTCATTAAAAAAATATTGTATGCAGCATGATTATGTGTGAAAAAATTAAATACAGATTTTACTTGCACTCTTTTTTATCACATTTTAAATAATTTTCACAACTAATTTTTTTAACATTTTAAATCTATTTTCAAATTTATTTTACGCTTCAGAAAATTTATTTACTATGAGTATTTAAGTGCCACATTACGACTTAAATAATTCATCTACTATTTTAAAAATTTATTTTACGCCTCAAAATATTAATTTACCATAAGTATTCTTTTACAGCTAAACTGGATTTACGTGGCTGTTTTTTTAAGTTTCTAGTGGGCTCACCAAAATAGCTACAAGATAAATCTTCTACATATTTCTCAGTCTAACCACAGATTTCCAAGGTTACATAGTGAAAAACGCATGCGAATAGATTCTAATTACTCTTAAAAACAACGTTTGGAATTTTTCAAATTGGAATATTCATGCTTTTACTCAATTTGAAATTTATATTTTTAATAGTTTGATCAATCGTTGATCATTACTTTTAACCATTAACATTTTAAACTAAATTTGACTGCTAATTTTTGCTCTACGAGTAAAACTTCAAAAAACAAACTTTTTGAATGCTCAAGTGTTTGATAGTAATGTATAAAACTTTGGATTAAATTTGGTGATAAATATAGACATGACATGTAATTTCAAGCGATGTTTTCTTCTGATGCTACACATACTAGATGATAAGTTTAAGTTTTCATCACAGATCTTAACATGATTACTTTTTATGAACGTATGTGTAGTATGTTCTTTAAAAAATATTATTTTGAAGTATATTTTTATAGCATTATTTTCTTTGTGTGTTCAGTTGATAATTTGTATCTATAGATAAATTTATGTCTACAATGTATTTTTTTTTGAGAAATTATGTTATTTCTTATTGATGAAACAGTTTCTTAATGTTGCAATATGCAGTTCTAGCTCATATAATTGTTTATCCCAGCATAATAAATTTATAACATAATTAGATTAGAAAATAATTTTCAAAATCAAATAGTTAAAGTTACAACTTCTTCTTCATTGAACCGTTGTAAGAAAAAAAAGAACAATAAACCGACCGATATTTTTACCACACGAAAATTGTCTTGTTTTAAAATCTGAGTATCGTTCAACGATTTTCAGCATAAAAAATACAAATACTATTAAAACAATTACTTTATTAGTTTTGTTGCAACCAAATTGCTATAGGTGAAACTACATGAAATACTTCATCGCCTTAGGAAAAAGAACGAAATTAACATGTTCGGATAATAAAAGTACTTTATAATTACGAATACTAATACATCCATGTGCTATCTAATTCTATGAATCCTGCCAAGCGTTTCCATTTATCAGTGTTTATGTACCCTTTTACTACATATTTTAGCAAAGAGCATGTTATTAATGCATACAACTCATTGTCGATACAATCAGTCATTTTTTGGAGTAACTATTTAATATTAAAAAAAATAGTTCTCAATTTAATTGTAATACGTTTGCAATCTAAAGCATAAAAACATAAACTCGTCGAGGAACTTTCAGGTTATCTAATAATACAAATAATTTTTAATGGGTTTAAAAAAAACTTTTACATTTTAAAACTTAATAATTGAAGTGTCATATAATACTGTTTACAAGAGAAATTTCACTTAAAAATACATTTTTTTAAATATGAGTTCAAAATTCAAAAACTCAATTATTGCACATTCAAAACAAGTTGATGTGTTTGCCCTATTGCGTATCTATCACAGTGGCATATTTTCACCAAAATAGCGATAAATTTTCTGCCACGACTTCCTACGCACCCACAAGAAGATGGAGTTCCCGGATGATATATGGCAAACCCTCTTGCATCCCCTTGAACCTTTATTGGCGAAAAAAACGCAAAAAGCCGGTGAAACAATTTCTCTTTCGAATTTCATCTTCACCGGTTGCTTTTCATCTACTTGCTCTTTTCATTCGTAGTGAAAGGAATACTTTTTTAATAGTTCGTTTTAATTGATCTGTCTTTCCAATCTTTTTTGGTTTGGAGGTAAGTTTTATTTAAGAATTAAGGATATTTATTCTTATTTCCTTAAATCGTTTTTGTACTTAAATAGTTTGTTTTTTGAAATTTCTAGTGCGGAATTGACACACTCTAACTTTTTTATATGTCATGAATTATTTAAGTATCATTGTTACTTGAAATGTATAAAAAAATTTAAGGTTTCATTTTTTATTTAATACTATTATTTTCTCTTGTTTTTGTAAATGAGTAGTTAGTTTTGGAAGTTACTCTTGGGGATGTGGAATAGGATGGGTAACATTTTATTGATAAAATATGTATTTTTTTAATACAAATTTTACTTAACAAGTATTTAAAAAGTTTTATTGCTATACAACAGTAAAAATAAGTAATTTATTTATTATATCATTAATATTAATTAAATTATTTACTTTATATTATTCGTAATTATATATTTCCTTCATTTCGTAAACAATTTATAGTTAAAGTATTAATATTCTTTTTTAAAGATATTATAAACACGAAATATATTATTTGAAAGGCAATAATGGGTTGCTTAATTTTTATAATGAATACAGTTTAAATTACACATGCTTAATTAACGTGAATCTTTACTTAAATAAATATATAAAAATGTTGTTAAATAAATACAATATATTCTTATTTTGATAACAATAAAAACCGTTTGAATCAAATTGACATTTAAATACATGTGCCTTTGAGATTTGACATGTTAAGATTTAAGTCGAATTCAAATTTTGAAATTTACGAAACTACTTGAAGGGCTAGTTGCGAAACTCACATTCTCTAAAGAATAACTAAGATATAACTAAAATACGACGCCCGTCGCCAATACCCCTCGTGTAGCTCTAGTGCGACGATAATTCAAACTAAACTAAACTAAGATATAAGGTCCGGTCCGTTCATTAGTGACTTTTGATAATCGTAAATTCAATTGGGTGAAGTTGCCAATGAACGGGCCGGACCCTAAATATTAGTTATACTTTGCAACTAGACCCTTCACTTATACTTATTAGAGTCTAACATAATTTGTATAAATTATCTTACCACTCTAGCTAAAAGATGAATTCATTAAACTATTCATTAATTTTAATTAACAAAATTATAATTTGCTTTAAATGTTTAAACAGATTTTTTAAAAATATCAATTAACAATTCTTTCAAAACATAATTGACGAATGAATGTCATGTAACCAAATTTGATTTTAAAACAGTTACGCAATTAGTTTTACGTATTGTTTGTTCTAACGTATTATATATATAACGTGTAAGTTGTCAGTTTTAGTCAAATTTGCAATAAACAAACATTGGGATTCTTAGAGAGTATAATTTATTACTAAGACAACTGAGGTATTTGTCATACTTCAGGCTTAACACATAGAGTGACAACAAGCATAGAATAATAAATAATACACGAATTTGTTCAATAAAGGCAAATTTTCATGGGGAATTCGGTAAAAGACTTGTATTTCGAAAAAAAATTCCTACACCTTGAATAATATTTAAATAACTGAAGTGACACATTATGGAAAGGTGAAAAGCGTGTTGTCGTTTGATACGAATATCACCGATTAAATTCCGTCTTGCTAAACAATAAAATTTTCCAGTTCGCAAATCACGATTTCTTATGAATTGTCACGTTTTTTCTTGTGTTTTAAACGTTGGATGTGCTAAAAGACATTTTGGAAAAGTTATTCAGCCATTGATCTACAATTTTGCGGTAAATCATAAAAATATCGAAATAATATTTAGTAGAATTTTGATAATAATTGTGGTTTTTTTTAATTTTCTAAAAAAAATTCTTCAATTTTTTTATGATTTTTGAAAATATTTTTTAAAATCTTTATTGACAAGTAGAAAATGTAGAGATTTTTTTTGGCGCTAACCTAAATTAACGGATTTTTATAAATACAAGTGCAACAAATATGGAAAAATAGAGAACAATTATTTCCAAACAATTGATAAAATTATGACATTAAAAATAATATGCTGCACCCTCATATTTAAGTGCACATGCACTGGATCAAATATCGCTATTAGTATAATAGTAATAATCTTAATTATAACTGCTTTTATAGATGTTATCTCTCAGAAACGTACTAATGTATTAGCAAATTTTTAGATTTATGTTGACCCAATTTCTGTTTATAATTTTTTAAACACACTTAATTATTTTATTGAATTTAATAACTTTTTACTTAGAAGTCCATACAATTAAATATCATAAAAATGGTATGAGTTTAAATACAAGTTACAATATATTTTTTAAAATGTGTTTAATTTTTTGTGTGAAATATCTTTCTTATAAATTGGAACTATATAGTTATAACTTGAACCAATTAATATCTAACTTAGTACATAAAATATTAAATGCACTTTAAAACGCGTTTTCTATACATATAATAAAATGCTTGCTTAAAGAAGGAAAATAATTCACATTTATGAAATCGTAAAAGAAGATATTTGTGTTACTTTACAACACATTCATTTCTAAAGTTTTCTTAAATTGTTTTTTTTTATTTAAAAATTATTGTTTTTACTAGCTCTGCTCCTAATATTCGAGAAAGTAATTTTTTTTATGTCTGACTTTATTGCCATTATTCTTTCACTAAATTTGCTTTAACCATTGTTTTTATCAATGGCATTGTTGGTAGTTTCTAGTGCCATTCGAATTCGTAGGTTTGAATGTGTCATATTTTGATGATACAGCTGGTGGTAGAAATGCGCATTTACTTGTGACTTCACTGACAAGTAGACGCCATTATTTTCTATGGAATATCATTGTAAAAATAGCATCAAATTCTCTTTTATTTTCAATTTAATGAAAATAAAACTTGCATGTGAATATTATTGGAACTTTTTCTGTTGAACTTACATTCCCTAAAATATAACTAATGCATTTCTTTAATTAACAAAGGTTATAATAATATTTTAACTCTTTGTCTACATAGTTATATAATAGTTAATGATGTTAATTTCCTTTTTAACACTTTAACATTGCATTCGACTAAGTAATATTGTTTTTCCTGCAATGCGCAAAGATCAGACTTTAAAGAAAACATAACTTATATAGAAACGTTCTTTTGAGCAAATTATTAAAAAAAATACCTTTTCTTGAATTTTAAAAATAAAATGCCACATTTAATAAGGATTCGCCATCTATTAGTATTTGTTAGCAAAGTTAGCAAATCTTATAATTTGTATAATATGACCTAATTTTTCATCCTAGAAAAAGGTGCAACATTTTTTCCCCAATTTTTTCCCCATTTTTTCCCCAACGTTAACTATTATGAAATGAAGATACTTTTCAAAGTTTAAGACAATTTCAGGCTTATTCAAAAGGGGAGCTGAAATGTATATTAAAAACATTTCAATTAACCACACTAAAAGTAAATAAAACTTTAAATATTGATTGTTAAAATATTTTAGTGGGTTTTATATTACACGTTACAATGAATTCTACAAGTCAATCGCCTGACAACAAGCCTGTTGAGTTGACTTATGTGTCTACATATATCTTACAAATAGATCTATCTTCATTTATACATTTAAAAATATAGAACGAGTAGTAAACTGCTTGTAGATTCGCCTTCTTAGACAATTCAACGTACCATTTCGAGACCACAAATTAATAACTTCATAAGCATTGTTTATTTAAAATAGTAATCGACTAGACTTTTACAAAATTAAACAAAATATGATTTTAAGAAAAACACTCTTAGGATTTACTACACAGTGGATGTGTAAAGTCAATGAGCTTACAAATACTTTGGCTCGGGGAAAACCACTGCAAGAACAACTAGTCTATGATGTTACCTCACTATATACCTTACTCTTCCAAATATATCGAGGTTAGAATAAGATGAAGATGCTTGTCCTCAATAAAAGTGAAGTCTTTTGAAAGTCGACAAATCTATGTGAAACGTCAAAACAAAACACAATGTGCACTCTCAACTAGAATTCTATACGAAACGTCTAGTTTTATTCTTGAAGAATCGGTAATTCAAATTTGAAATATGATAATTTGCGCAGTATAGTAGTAGAAGTACAGCTGCGAAAAGGAACATCTCCTTTGAGATGCGGATCGTTTTTTTTTTTGTCGCACCTTTACAAGATCTGAATTCATATAAGGCTCGATTATTTTTATTCATACGAAAAATTGAAATGGTTATTTTTTTAATTTATTGTTTTCTGCGTAGCTCCAAATTATTGGCCAAGCAATTTGCCATTTAAAGCCAATACATTATGTTAGTACAGCCAAATATTAGTCAAGCAGCGCCGAATAATACACTAGCCGGGACAAATAATTAGCCATTCGGGCGTATAGCTAAATCAAACATAGCTTCACTTGTCCAACCATATTTTACATTAGTTTCAACCAGACACCATCTCCATATTATTCCAACCTTCATGTACCAAAGCAGCCTCAAGCAACGGCACACCTTATGCTAGACAAATGCTACCAAAAGAGTCATGTCCTTGGCCCAGTCCTGAACCCTAAAATCCCACTCTCTTTAATCTTCCAGAAACGAAGCATCACTTGCTGAACTGGTTCCTCGAGCAAGACCATCTCGCCTCGTAATTTGTGTTCATCGGCGGGGTTATGGGAAAGTGTTATTCGTGCTTCAGGGCTACTTTCAAGCCCCATGGCCAGGATGGCAAGTACGAGTTTGCCCTGGTGACCAAGCCTGAGGAACCTTCGGTGTTACCCAGGCCGCCGAGTGTGGAGAGTGACAGTAAGTGATGCAATTTTTTTTCATGTTTGTGTTTAAAACCCTATTAAGACATGATTTTTTATTTAATTTTTACTCCAAAAACATGTATTAAGATTAATGATGGTCATAAATTACGGGAAAAATATTTTTAAAAATCTTTTACTGGGACTGAATTATGAAAATTTAATTACTAAAACCCTCTAATACATTATTTTTTTTACTTCAAAAATATATATATTTCGATCTATGATAATTATATATTACGAGAAAAATATTTTTAAAAAACTCTTTGTGCTGGGACTTAATTACGTAAATTTATAAAACGTTGGCATCGCTATAGAATTAACATTGAGGACGATGCATTAGAAGTGAGAAAATTGTATCCTTTAAATAGTATAGTATACAACATACAATCATTTTTTCTATAAATAGTTAACTTTTTTATTCTAAAACATCAATAAAGCTTTTAGCAGATGACAAATTTCTAAAGTTGCCGAACAATTAATATATTTTAAATCATTAAGTGAATTAAAGTGAATGGTGCCAAATGGAAATAGTATGGATACTATACTTCGGGACAACCTAAGTAGGGTAAATAGAAATATGCTATGGAGAAGATCCTTCCGCGGATGTAAAGAGTTCCATAAATTATTTGCGAATCCATCCAGAAAACTTGTTTTAAACATTAATTTCGTTTAAAGTGTAACAGATTTGAATATTATCTGAGAAAATTTGGCAATTTTATCAGAATGAAAAGTGTATTTTGGTTAAATTGTATTCAGATAATTTTGTATGTAAATATTACCTTACAAGAGTTTCCAACCAACAGATCATTGTTTCTTTTTCGAGTTCTAGGGTTGCCGTCTCGATAGGATTAATTTATTATGACAGTTGCAGCTGATTTTTTTTCATTATATCATAATTCACTGTGTAATTGGCGATTGAAATGAATTTTTGTTTAAGAAAGAAGGCAATTCATAATTCTTTCCTTAAATGGAAAATATAAGTTATCAAATCATTTGCCCAATATGCCTGAACAAAAGATAGATTTTAAAAATTTAAAGTCGTTGGTAATGGTAGTCAAGTATTCAATGACTGTCAAACAGATTTTTTTTATTTCCTTCGTAACTTTTTAAGTCGCAAAGTACGAATTGTGAAAACTTGTGATGTACATTATTCCAATTTTTTAGTTTTGTTAATATAGTTTTACAGTGTCTCGGTTTTCAGAAATATTTTGCATGCTTTCTATAAAGGGCTAAAAAAAAATCTCCAACTATCAATTCGATTTTCTTATTTATTTTTTTAAACTTTTTGTACAGTTTTTTTTTAATCTCTTTTCTCAAGGTTTTGCTTCAGTTTTAATTGCAATTAAAAGTTTGGAATTCACACTTTACAATACCGTAAAAACATTTGGCATTTTTTTGCGGTGTTACACTCTAATGATAGTTTAAAATTATGAATAAGAAGTTAAACTGTCATGTTTATTATATTTTTGTGATGTATTCTTATTTTTCGCTTTTAAAAACAACCTATTACAGTTATAATAAAAAAATGAATTAAAAAAAATTACTACATTTGTTATGAAAACACTGTTACTATATAAATTTGGTGGAACGTTTACTCCACAATATTGGTGTCAGTACATGCTGCCACCGGTTTTACGGAGTAATGTTCCACCAAATTTTTATATTGGGCATAAGAAAACCTTATAATAAAATGATATTTTACGTAGTTAATGTTGTCATTTGAATATTTGTACTCATAGTGTACACTTATTCGAAAGTTTATTATTCTTATATAAATGACAATTCTAGCTTACTATTTTTACACAAATTGTTTCTAACAGTTTTATGGGGTAAAGGTTACACCAAAGTTTTACAGTGAACTTAATTAGCGTACTTTATTGTTACAGAATTTCTTAGTAGGTGTAAGTGTGTAGTACAGATAAAAACGGAGGGTGCGGATTCTAAAAAAGATGTTTTTTGAACATTGGTCTGTCTGTTATTCTCTCTGTCTGAAACTATTCTACAACACAAAATAAAAGGGTTACGGGCTTTAAAGTTAGCACACGAGTTCCTAGAACCTGTCGAACGTCACAGTAATAAATTAAAACTTAACTATTCCTCAGAAGAAAAAAAAAGCAGGGCAAGTCGGTTAAAACTTGCACCGCTTTTCTTCTGCTTATTCTTCTTTCTCTGCACCCTCTTATGTTCCCGAATCGTCATAAACTTTAGGGGTTGGTATAAACAAATGTCTTGAGTACTGACATTCTTGGGATTGGAAATTTATCCCTCTTGGATTTCTCACAAAGAGGAAATCATTCTGTTGCTGAAGCTACATTTCGTATTAGTGAATTTTTCGCTCCTCTTTAATTTCGATAGTTACCGTTTACCTTAGTTTTTTTTTAGATTTATATATTTTCTGAGTGCTTTGTGTTAATGATTTTTAATTTCGTAATTTTTAGGGGTTTTTTTTAGTTTATTTTCTTTTGTATATTTAATCTCTCGTTTTTCTATTACTTGTTCGAATATTGTTTTTGCTGTGTAATAAAATGGCGACTCCTTCAAGAACGAATCAAAACTATACTTTTCAACTTCATAAAAAGGGGAAGCCTTTAAAGAGTAGTGAAAAAGTAATAGCGATGAATGTCTATTACAAATTAAAGGAAGAAAATTCTTTGATGAGTGATAACATCTTGACAAAGAGAACGTCGGAACTGACTGGCCTTTCTACTAACAGCATAAGACGTATGCTAACTGATTATAAAAGCCTTAGATCCTTATTACGCACAAAGAAAATATTTGTAATAACGATTTATAATAGGCCAACTGAAGCGATATTGACGCCAAACCAGACGGGTGATTGAAACTTTTTTTTCTTGTTTTGTTTGAAACGGCGAGCCGGCGATGATTTAATGTCGCGCCGCGCTTCGCCGTCTGCTTTTTCCTTTTCACTCAATGGTGTTTACCCAAGTTAGCCTGTCCCGAGTGTAGTGGATTACCCACGAAATCGAGGAGATGAAATTTTTGTAACCATAGCCCGAGGTGGTGACGTTACAGTGTCCCAAACTTAAGTTCTTAACCTTGACCATCATTGATAGATAGATATGATCAACAGTGATATTGGAAGTATATCAGATCAAGTGTAAAATAAACAGCAAAAAATTATACATTTTTTCTTTATCTGTATGAAATTATGGTATTTATCCATTTCGCGAGCACAAGCGATCAATCCACCAAAAATGTAAAACCGCCGCCAAACGGAATATTTTCAATGGTTACCTTTAACTTTGTATAGTGTGGTTCTTTAAATATAAAATATATATATATATATATATTATATATTATATATATATATATATATATATATATATATATATATATATATATATATAATATTATATATATATATATATATATATATATTATATATATATATATATATATATATATATATATATATATATATATATATATATATATATATATATATACTGTAATCATTTAACTGTATGTACTGTGTTTTGTCGCCAAAAAATTCAGTTTGTCTCCAAAGATTACGTTTTTGGAAAAATTGTAGAAATGCAATTTCTCGTTTTTAGAAAAAAAACACCTTTTATCTACTTTAAAGTTTCTTTATAGTTTATGTTAAAAGGGAGAAAACAATCAATATATTTTCTTAACCACTTTTATTCTTCTTAAAAAAACGGACCAAGAAAATATTTAATTTGATCAAATATGGTTTTGAAGACGTCATTTAATACTTCAAACCACTTAAACTCAATTTAAATAGCAACAAATATGGTTTTGCAAATGTCATTTAGTACTTCAAACCGGTTAAACTCAATTAAAATCGCAAAAAGTTTAATGGCTGAATGAAATACCACGAGCATTACATTTTGCATTTTTAGTTAATCAAACACAAATTAATTATACACGAAAATTTACGGCGCAGATAATATTGCGTAAATAATTTGTAAATTAGTAACTGGAATCCTTGATGTGTAAATTACCGCAATGAAACGAAAAAAACCTGGAAATACGCCAAAGGAATTCAATTACAAAATTCCAATTGACAATTGATTTACACAGCTCGTTTAAAACTCAGAATTTGTGACGTTTTGATGTATTTAGAGTTTATGCTAATTTGTTTCTTTATTTATATATTTTATATTCTGATATTGTATTTACTTGAATAAATGAACTCGATAAGAATA
Source organism: Oedothorax gibbosus (assembly GCA_019343175.1). NCBI lineage: Eukaryota > Metazoa > Arthropoda > Arachnida > Araneae > Linyphiidae > Oedothorax > Oedothorax gibbosus. The sequence goes on from CM033271.1 coordinate 21,270,359, forward strand.
TCTCTAATACTTTAGAACTATTTTTAACATTGAATCTAAAATGTTAGAATAAAATCTTTTTATTTAATTTATACTGTAACTATTTTTACTTTTTCTCATATCTGGAATAGCTATATATTCAAAGCTTTACTTTATCGATACAAATGTACTTGCTTATCAATTCAATATTATTCAATTGTTTTGCAAGTAATCTCAAAATTTATCCATCATTTTCAATTTTAAATCAGGTAGAATACTATTAAGGATTTATTCCATGCATATTTTCAGATAATTTTCATTTTATAGCTTGAAAATGTTAATTTTTGTATTTATGAAACATACTATGATAAACAAGATTGCAGAATTTATCATATATCGCCTTTAAACAATGGTACTGTTCTAAAATTGAATATATAGGTCATTTTCTTTTATTGTAGTTTTTTTTAAGTAACGCGATATGTTTTTATTTGTTGCAAGCGAACTAACTAAAAACTTGCTTTAAGTAACGATTTGCAAGATTCACATACACATTTGATTTCAAGGAAACTAAAGAAACTAATAACGATATAGATTGTAAAATAAGAATTTTAATTAAAATATGTCTTTAAAATCATTATTACAAAATTAGGAGTTTTATAAAAAAAATAATGGTGTCACAAACCCTATAAATATAATGTTTCACTAGTAATTTCAACATAAAACAACTTACCCTTAATTTGAACACGATACCAAAGATCGTTACTCTTGTATAATAATTTGCATAACTAGCACAAGTTTTCCATCGATAAGGGGTTGTAAATAAACAGTTGGAGGTCACTTTTAACATTCATGGCTACACGCTACTGGGTGCAGGAAGAATGTAACTATACTTTAGTTAAACACAAATGTAACTAACATATTATGCAGATTATTGGATATTACATTTTATGTAAATAAACCAAATTATTCTGTCTGAAAAAAAGTTATATAAACAATTTCAACTACACATTTTTAAATCGATGGTGAAATCCGACAGTAATCTTCCCCTTTCTAAGACATATTCCTTATTTTATATCTACTGGCATCCAGTGCTAATGAAACAAATAGGTTTTCTCGAAAACTAGACACAAGTCAAATAAGAAATTTGAATTTTTACAAATTGTTTGAATTCTAGCTGGAAAGTCAACAAAAAGTATATAGTTTGTTTGGAATATTTGTAGATGTATGAATTCAAAGGTGCAGTCGTCGTAATTATAAAGATTGTAAGAATAAAAGCGCCAAATGAGAATATGAGTCACAGTAGAAGAAATTGTCAATTTAAATAAAAAAATATCATAGGCCGTTTCCAGCACTTTCTTTTTCACATATTGTCAGTTTTAGAAATATGGTTATTTTGCTTTTAAATACACTTTATTAAAAATATTCAAATGTCAGTTAAAATTGTAACAAGCCAACACAAGGATATACTTATAAAGTCGGCTTTCCTTTTATGTCTTTTTTTATTCAATTCAATCCACAAATTTGATTGCCTAGATTTAAAAAAAAGGTTTCGTGCATTTGCGTTAATGAGGAAATGTTACAAGACAAGGTATCTGAGTTTTGTTGTTTGTTTTTGCGGTTTGATTAAGTTTAATTAGCTAATTTCAAAACGGAAATGCCAGCAAAGTGAAAGGTTGGCTTTATGGTATAAAGAAATTAAGAAACAAAAGATGTTTGCATTCGTATAAAAGATTTAAATAAATATGACACACTATAAGTCACTTGTTTAAATGTATCATAATTTGTATAAAATAATAGGAGATAATTAGAAAATAATTATTATTAACAATTTTCAATTGTTCAAAAATAATTACATGTAATACCCATAGTCAAGTCATACTTTTAAAAATGACCTACTGAAATTTATTTGACGGATATATATTTATATAATTACTTGGAATACTGTAATATCCATAGTCATTCTTTGAAAAATGACTTACTGAAATTTATTTGATATATACATTGCTCAAAAGAATTAGGGGAATGCATGGTTTAAACCCTTTCACCCCCAATGATTCCATTTGGAATCATCAGCTTGCGATTTTTTTCTCACTAAGTTGAGCTCGCACTTATTTATCGTTAGATGGAAGAATCATGTATTTTTAAGAATTAAATAATGTTTGTTTTAATTAAATGAAAATATGAAAAACATGGCAAAATAAAATTCACCCCCAAAAAATTTTATGAAATAAATTTACCCTAAATTCTTCACCTTTGCATTCTTAGATGTTTAAAAATTGATTTAAACTTTTTTAACAAATTAAGTTTTAAAAAAATTATTGTTAGAATTTATTTAAAAATTATGATTCCAATTTTTTCCCCTTATACTTTAGTTTAAAAATTAAGATCCCCCCCCCCCCCTGTTTTTTACCATTTCATTCTGGATGCATAATGAATCTATTTCACAAATTTTAGATTTTTAGAATAAAAAGTAAATAGTTGGAACTGAAAGGGTTAACAAAAGTACGCAAAGTGCTCCCCTATTTGTTTTGAGCAGTGTATATATATGATTGCTCGGAACTATTAGAATAGCCTCTATTTTTTAATAAAATTAAAGTATTCATGTTTCATTGTCAAATCATTGATACTTTTCAAATTGTTTTTTTTTATTCTTACTACCTACATTTATAAAAGGAAGTTAAAAAACTCCTGTGAATTTGTTTACGAGCTGCAAGTAATTTACGTTTCTAATTTGGAAAGCAGCGTGGGCCTCGTAAAAATGTTTTGTTACATAAACTTTCGCTCTCCAGATGGCCATGGCGTATTTTAAAACTCAGAAAACCGCTAAGGTACTGAGATTTTTCTGTTTCGGAAGAACACACACTAGGTTCTGGTCTTTTCTGCTTTACGTCATTTTTGGTGTATCATTTTCAGCTAAATTTAGCTCATCTATGTTCAACGAAAACCCTTTGAGAATTTGTATAATCTAGTGTTTTTAAGCTTGGGTTCTTTCGGTAAAATTTTATATCGGCATACTTTAACATCCACAGAGAGCTCGGATTTATTGCAATCTAAACGTCAAAATTGGAGAGCCGCCTTGATAGTGTCAAACAAAAATGGCTCTCAGTTCTGAGGGGAATATGTCGTGCCTACAAAAGGCATAATTTACAAAAAAAGTCTAGAAAAAAAGTTTTTTAATGTTCTTAACTTAATGGAACATTTGTCTATTTAAGGTGCATAAAATTTTTTTCTTTGAAACTTAGTAATATTTTTTTACACTTAAAATTGTCAATTTTGACTCCGAATGCTAGTTTTTATGTTGTGGCTACGGATTTTATTAATTGATATATTCTAAAAATGTGTTTAGATATGTGTAAACTAAACTTTTACACAATACCAGTTTAAATGTGTTTTTATTAAAATGCACCTATTGGTTCAACCTATAAGGAAATGATTGCGAATAACTCTATAGATATAGTCAGATACTATTTAAATAAGTGGTCCTGAAATACTATTTTTAAATATAAAGATAAAAACCTTCGAAATTAAGCATATTTGGAAAAAAGAAATTTTAGGAAATAAAATATTCTTAAAGTTTCAATAAGGAAAAAATTAGTTTTCAGTATCACTAGAGTGGTTTCAAATATTTAATGCGGATTCGGTGCATACCACCCACATATATAAACAAGAATAATTTCCCTTAACCAAAACACATATTTTTTTTTAAAAAAACCCACCATTATCGTTATCGATGTTCACACTTTCTACAAAAACAAAGCTGTCTAACGTTAACCTTAAAACGGCAACATCCCCTTCCTCGTAATTCAAACGATCCGTTATTACGGCATTCTTTCCCGTTCCCACGCTTCACTGTACCCGTGTCGGAGTGATTCATTCATGGAATAATGGCATCTTCCACAATGTCACTTGTTTGGAATGAATGAAAGCACGTGACCCGCAACACCCCAGCGCCTCATACACCCCCGAATCAACTGTAAATGAGCCACAAGTATGTCATTGTGGAATTTTGTAATAGCGATTGGAAAAACCATTTTTTTTTTGTGTTGGAATCTTTTAGTTTTTAAAAAAGAAAACATGACTTAAAAAAACCTACTCATTTGAATCAAACTTTTTTTTAAATTAACCAGTCATGAATTATCTTTTTCTTCAATTGAGATAAACGTTTTTCAATTGAATTTTGTTGAGGTAAAATTTGTAGAGAATTGATGAAAACGATTCTAGGGGGTGTATCTTAAATTGACTAAATTTATAAACTCGTGTTTTCAGTTTCAAAACTCATTTTTTTCACTCGTTTTTCAATCAAATTTCGCAACTAAATTTTCAATGAAAATTTTTAATTTTACATTAAATTAGAACTCCTCTGTTAGGTTCATTGCTTATCTTCAAATGAGTTCGTTTTCTTTCATTTGTTTGATTAAAAACTAAGTAGTAATTAATCTACGATGTCAATACTTTTTGCCATGTTGTATTAATATTTACTTATTGCTGAGTGATAGCATTAGCAATGACGTACACGTAAAAAAACTATAAAATTAAATTATCATTTCGTTGCCTTGACTTTTACGTAAAATATTTTTCTTTAAAAATCCACACATAATTTCGTTATTCTAGTATTTCAAGGTTCTTACTTTTTAAGAACATTTTTACATTTCTTAAATAATGAAAAAATTGTACATGTAAGAAATATAAATCAGATTGAAATGTATGGTTTGTTAAAATCATTACTGCTGTGAAAAAGCAACATAATTTTTTTTAAAAAAATGCTCGTCATTTGTCTTTTTTTTTTGCCTTATAACGTGAAGTCTTTTTTTAACAATGCAACAGTATATCTCTGACTTTCCGAATAGCTGATTATCCGAATCGATGGTGGGAAGATAAGTCGCGATCCTAAATATTGAAGTTCTATTATTATTGGATTTCTTCTATCTCCAATTAACGACACAGTCGGCCGAAACGACACAGAGGGCAAGAATTCGATAATGATATTCCTATAACCTGGTACGCGGAAACAAAAATCCTGCGTAGTGAAAGTGTCAAAGTTCGTGTCCAATTTCCTTCAAATAAAATTATCCTAATAGTATCCAGTCCCAATTAATTCGGATAATTGGAGTTCTAATGCATTTCTCTGTTCTAGGGAAAATAAAACACAATTTTTGTTACTTTCAAAAAGTTTATTAAGACAACTAGTTTGTTTACCAAATCAAAATTAACCCATTAAAAAAACAAAGCCTAGGATGACGTCTAAGAAAGCCACCATTGTAAACCGAACATAATAGGGTCTCTCTGGAAGGCATTCTTAAGTGCTTTCAGTTGTTAGCTGAAATGTGATACTTTTGCGAATTCCCAAATGCAAAGACAACGAACTCAATGGTCCGATTCTTCTTGAAGTGTAAGTTACTGTGTTTCTCGTGTTTCTCTTTTTTTTTTTAGAGAAACGTGTAAGTTCTCATTTGGCCTTCAGAAGAATGTTAATTTGGTGATGGTATCTCCCTGTTCTTGAGAGTAACTGTGTCAAGTTTGTTTTTACCGGAAATGGTCAATTTTTTTTTCATTGAATTCATAGTTGAATATGGAAATTAAATGATTAAGATTCCATCACATTACTTATATATCTTACTGTACTTAGCTATCAATTTTATTCTCACATATTTTAGAGCATCGCAAAGTTTAATTATATTTTTTGCAACAAAACAAAAACTACATTTTTACCATATCCTAATTTTTTACTTTTTTATATGCATCTTGAAACTGTTCCTTTTGAACAGATGAACAGTGATGTTAGTAAGGTGTGTCCAATGAAGATATTAATTAGAAAACTCATTTATTTAATATTTATTTTTATTAAATTAATAAAACCAATCTACAAAAACAAAAGACAACTCTTCCAAAAAAAACTTCATATAAATGTCTCCAATAAGGAACTAATTTTCTTTCATTGCATGTTAAAAAGCGATCAACTTCATCCATAACAAGGCGATGTCGATTCTTTATTTGAAAGAGCAAAGAAATCTAATTGGAAGACTTAATTGAAGCAATTTCAGCTCTTGGAGACCAATCGGAATGCTCGGAGATAACAATGGGTTACTGATGAATCACAAAGCACCCCAGGCGTTTATTAGTCGTATCTTATTTAACACAATGCTTGGAAGAGTGACACTTCTGGGTTTGTTAATTCAATGAGAGAAGCACCACTTTGCAGCATACATTGCACCATGTAATGTGTTCGTGGAACATGGATGATTCTGCTAAGTAACGGATGTTTGGTGCATAAATTGTATTTTGTGGGGCCTTTTATCCTTATTTATGTCCTTTTCTGGGATATTTATGTACGTTTATGATTGTCTTTTATTATTAGACAAAGACGATGATATGTGGATTGTGTAAAGGGACGAAAAATGATATCATTTAGCAGCAGGGTTTTCCCCTCAAGTGCATTAAAGTATTTTATCATGAGATATCTTGATATCTCCTTCCGTGCATTTAATGATCTGCACGTAAAAAACTATGCAAAATGTTTACGAAGGGAAAAGTACGGAATCAGAAAATATAAACAAAGATGGGAAGATTAATACCTCCACAAATTTTTTGTAAGATGACTAAGACTGAAAAATAATTATGTATCATTGTACAAAAGTATTAATTATAGAAGTTTAAAAACATTGAAGTACGGGACTTTAGAAGTATCAGATTAATAACTTTCAAGTAAACGATCTTTAAATTATAAGCTTTTTAATATTGAAGTTCTGGTTAGAAATATGAACTAGATATTATCATTAAAAGTAACAATAGTTTTACATACACCAAGATCCTATGCAGAAGAGAGTATGCAATGAACTTGTCAAACTTCCTATCTACTTTTAAGGGTAAGGTAGGGTTAATTCGTGTGAAATAAGGCAAATTTTTATGATTTGTTTTGACAAAATGGTTCAAATCTATTTATTTAAACCAATGGTACACTAAAGTGTGACATTCGAAGAATATTGTGTCCAATTTTCAAGAAAAAATATTAAAAAATATGGCGATGGCAGCAATTTTTGTCAGGCTTCGCGGCAAAAAGTTGATTTGCGGTGCTCATCATAACTCCGTGCTGGATCTTTTGAAATAAAAAAATGAAAGTTACATCGTTAGATAAGGACTTTCCCCAGGATACGCTGGGAAGGCTGGGGGGGGGGGGGGGAAGGGTTCGAAATTTAAAATTTTAAATTTTTGGGAACACTTTAAAGGGGAAAACGCGATTTCGAGCGAAAAAAATCGGTTAAGTTGTTGTTATAAAAAGAAATATATAAACAAATTTGAAAAAACTCTCCAGCGTCACCTCGTAAATTATGTACAGAAATAGTGTGCAAAATTTCAAAAGGATCGCTTCAGTAGTTTTGAAGGTATGATTGGCACCGCAAATAATTCAACTTTTTTCCGAGACGCTTGACAAAAATTGCTACCATCGCCATATTTTTTTTAAATATTTCTTTGTGAAAATTGGATACAATATTCTTCGAATGTCACGCTTTAATGTACCATTGGTTTAAATAAATAAATTTTAACCGTTTCGTCCAAAAAACAATCGTAAAAATGTGCCGTATTTCACACAAATTAACACTACTCTACCCTTAAAAGTGCCGCGTAAGATGTTGCTATAAGGTTGCGTTGGGTGCCAGTCAGATGCCGGCCTCGTCACTTATTATCAAAAAACATTTTATTAGGACCGGTATTTGGATTCTTTTACGGTAGTAGGACCAGAAAGTTTTAGGATTTTGTCTTAGAGACTGCTCAATGTGACGAATATAATTTTTACGCTCAAAACGAATTTCAGACCTAATAATTTGTCTTGTAGATTTAAAAAGTTCAAAGTAAATGGAATTTTTGTATCTTTTAAATCGATTAAGATAGTAATTTTAAAGCTTAATATTATCAATAATACTCTTTGTAAACCAGGGTGGATACTTAAATTTGCGTGGTATATATTTAGGAACAGAAATATCGAAAATACTGTATAAGATATTATAGAATTCATCAAGGGCCAAATTTATGCAGTTGTATTGGTTTAAAAAGTTCCAATTAGCTAAGGCCAAATGTGTGTACAACAAGCCAAAGTTGGCTCTTTTATGGTTGTCTCTCCCATGGTTTTAAAATACGAAGTCCGCCGACTATAGCTCTAATGCGACGTTAATTAAACACTGACTACTTTTAAATAGGTAAATTATTTTACAATATTCCTAGCAATGAATATTTTTCCGACAAAAATTCCATCCCCAGCTGATCTTGAACCTTTATACCATATTCTCGTCCACACCTGACGAAGGTATGGAACCAGGAAAGAATTCCACAGCTGAGTGTGTTTACTCTCTTCCTACGAAGGTCACGAACACATCGGCTAAATATCGACGAAGCTGTTTTTTTTCAGAGTCGTTAAAGGACCTCCCTATTTCTTAATCGAGGACTCATTAAGATACAGTCCGGTGAGGGTTAATTTAATTATGGAAATTGACGAGGATTTTGTAGAAGTTTTCATTTGGCATTGCCAATGGGTGACAAATTAAGGCTACTTCAAAGATTTGATTTCTTTGACTAATGATGATAATTTGTTTTTCAATTGGATTGTTAGAATTCTTTTAAATAGTTGTCTCGCGTGCCTTTTTGTTAAATGGTCGAAATGTGGTTGTTTTTGCTTTTTTCTGTTTTTTTTTATTATTAAGAAAAAAAATAAAATTTCATATTTCACTAATCTTTAATTGTTTTCTTTAAACTTTTTTCAGTAAATGGCTTTCAGTAAACTTTTTTCATAAAGGATAAATAATTGAATGTGTTAAAGTAGACGAAAAAAATATAAAAGACGTTTTAAATTTTTATGTAAAGTTTAATTTATATACTACAGATGATTACGATGTCCACGGTGAGCGTCTACAAAAAGAACAATTAACTTAACTATGATATCAATCTTTAAATGAAAGATTACCAAATCTATTAAGTTCACAAAAAACAATATTTGTGTTAAAAATTTTCTTTACAATATATATAATATATGAATCTCTAACCTAAATGATAACCATTTAAAGTTTTTTGTATGTATTAAAAAAGGTTGTAAAGTAACAAAGGTTGTAAAGTTGCAAAAAAATGTGTTTTATGAATAGTATAGTATAATATAGTATTTAAAATATATCTTGTATTTTAAAATGTAATGTGGCAAAAACCAATTTAACAAGTTTAAAACATTTTCATAAAAGAATCATAAATCAATTTACCTTTTCCTGAATAAAAAAAAAGTCCATCATCCGTCTTATCTTGATATTCTACCCATTGATTTGGTTTAACCTAACAACAATGACTCAAGTTAAATTTTTACTCGGACCTATTTTGTACTTAAGTATTTAAATATAAATGCAAAAAACTGTGAAAATCAAAATATAGTTAAAAAGTTTTGAAATAAATAACCAAGTCAGAATGGAACTTGGGTCTTAGTTGCATTAGCACACCCTTTTAAAGTCGGCACAAAGTGATTTTTAAGTCACCACTGACCTCTCACCCCTGCCTTAACCTTAGACTTCCCAGGAAATCAAAAATTCATTTATGAGAGATTACAATGAAAGCTTCTTAAAGTTACATCACAATGCTTTGTTCGCAAATGGACTTAGTGGAAGTCTAGGGGTGTCGACAATCATGCATCGCCCTTCCCTCTTAATAGATCTATTCTAGTAGAAGAAAGGCCGTCAACGCATGTTGTAACACTGGACATTAACATTTTTATTTTTAAGTAAATATAGACATTTGAGTAAAATGTTTTTAAAAAAGTGTAGTTCTCTGTATGTATGAATAAAAGACGTTTGGAAATGACGTATGTTTTCCTTTATGAAGTTGCCTTGGCTGAATATTTAATAATACACTCATTTTTTTAAAACATATTTTTGTGAGACTGAATTTCCATGTCTAAGTCTGAAGATTGTATTAGGAATTAAGAAAGAGATTAAGGTTAATTAAATATTTTCATTTTAACCTTGAACTCCTAGTTTGAAACGCCAATTCTAGAAAATGATCGTTTCCTCCTTGTTTCTTCCACAGGAAATGTAAAATTTGACAATAAAATGACCTGCTTCGAGATAAACTTCAAGAAAATATATTTTTTAAAGCAATTGCGAATACACGAAAAAAAAACCTAAATTGTCAAGATATATAAATAAAGTTAAAACTGATCGAAACAATACCTTAAATATCTGCAAAAAATATTATATCTTTAATACACTGGTCAAAACAATTGGGGGGGGGGGGGGACGGCATGGTTTAAACAATAATGATTCCATTTGGAATCATCAGCTTGCGATTTTTTTCTCACTAAAGTAGGCTCGTACTTGTTTATCGTTAAATCGAAGAATCATGTCTTTTGAAGAATTAATTAATGTTTGTTTTAATTATATGAAAATATGAAAAACATGGTAAAATTAAAATTAACTCTGAAACAATTTTATGGAATAAATTGACCCTAAATTCTTCACACTTGCATTTTTAGATGTTTAAAACTGATTTTAACTTTTTTTTAACAAATAAAGTTTTGAAGAGGTTATTGTTATAATTTATTCAAAAGTTATGATTCCAATTTTCTCACCTTAAGTTGTAGTTAAAAAATTAAGATCCCCCCCACCCACCTGTTTTTAATCATTTCGTTTAGATGCATTATAAAACTATTTCACAAATTTTATATTTTTAGAATAAAAAATCAAATGTTGGAACTGAAAGGGTTAACAAAAGTAAAAAGTGCTCCCATAATTGTTTTGAGCAGTGTAGTTTGAAAATACTCCATCTGAAGCAACCAGAACACGTCCTCATCGACTCCTATTACATAACATCCCTCGTAACTAGACCTCAGCAACACGGTACATTAAAAACCATCACATTATTAATCACAATCGGGTAATAACAATAATAACACAAGGCAGAGCCAACGTTGGTGGATACTACCAATATATAAAAGAGAACATCTGTATTGGATCCTGTTCCAAAAGAGGCTCTCAAGGCTACAGCAGCCATGGTCAGTGCTTTTCATCATGGCTGGACAAGGTCGCTCGGCAAGTGCTTCACACCTGGGGAGGAATAGGTTTGGCGATCGTCTGCTTAGGTGCATTTTTCGAACGTGGATAGATGCAGGAGGTTGGGTATGGTTGTTTCGGGAGAAGGGTTATTTAATGGTTTGTGAATGGCTTTTTATGTTAGAAATAGGAAATGTAGCATGTAAGTCGAAAGAAGGTTAGAGTAAGGTTGAATTATCGTCGTACTAGAACTACTGGCGACATGCGTCATAATTTATAACCATAATCAAGTGACAGGTCGGCACCTGAAATGTAAAAATAGAATACATTTGGATTTAGTGGACAATGTGTGTGTGTGTGCATTGACCATTTTAGTTTCATTAATTTTGACTCTACTATTAAGGGGAAGAACGCTGGGTGTTAATTCGTGTGACAAAATCAATGAATATTAATAGAATATCCACAACTTTGCGAAAGATACACGAAGGCAGCATTGATTCTTGGAGTATATAGTTTTATTGTGTAAAAATTGACATTCTTCTCAGGACGGAGATCCTGCTTCATCAAAATAGTACACACATAATGTGTGTGCTATTCTGATGAGGCAGGTTCTCCGTCTTGCGAAGCTATTTGCGCAAAGAATCGACGTTGTCTTCATGTATCTTCATATATCTTTAAAATCAATAAAGTTATAAATATATCTATTTAATGTGTGCAGAACCAAACCTCACAATTTATACCTATTGTTATACTCATTTTAAAACTGTGTGTGAATCTATAAATTATATTAAAATTTTAAGTAAACTTATTTAATAGAGAAAGGACTTTTTTTCAAGGCTTTAAAGTTTCTTGTTATTCGAAGGAAACAGGTTCAGAATAACCGGTTGTTTCTTCGTATGCTTGCTTTATAGGCGTAGTCGGCCATATTAACAAATGGGATTGTATTTATGGGGGAGGGGGTAGAGTGAAAGTGTTCTTTTTGATTAATAATATTAATATGATGGTTGTTAATAGGTGGTTTTGCTGTAATGAATGAATTTGAATGGGTTGCTTAAGGAATTTAACATTGAACTTGTTGCCATTAACATAACTAAGGCAAAAAGTTATAATAGAACTAAAGTAGTCAACTTTTTATTTAAGTGTAATTTAAACTTTTAAAAGCCAAAATTGGATATTTTCATAAATTTTCTGTCTCGAATTCAATTAATATTATTTATCATTTGAAAAAGTTTATTTGCAGTTCGAGGACTAATCATGTAAAAAGGTTTGCTTAAAAATAACTTTTTAACGAAACAACTTTTTAATTTATATTTTTAATTTTCGAACAATGATTTATAGTTTTCGAAAATAAATAAATTCGATGAAAAAAATCTGTCATCTTCAAATAATCTCTCAACGGTGTGATTAATTTGTATCTTTACGGCCTTATACATTAATAAACGAAGAAATATAACCCGATTTTATACTTAAAAAGGACGGACATATAGGCATCGCTCCCATGTCAATTCCTACTTTCCATTTTTATTTTTAATTTTTTCGAATTAAAAAAAAAGATAAGCAGGCTGAAAAAAATTCTATTGATATTAGGAAACTGGGTTCAAAATTTACTGTTTTTTTAAACATAAATATTTTTTTGTTGGATTCTTTACACTTGAAGACTATTTATATGCTTATAAAGTATATAAAAATATTAATCAATAAACAATTTACCGATATCAAAACCAATACAATTTATTTTCAAAAAAGAAATGTAGATTTAGACTTATAGCGAGCATAATCTGCAATTACTTATTCTCAGAAAACATATTTCTTAGCATACGAATCATATATATTACGTAGATTATTTTGAAACTTCCCCGATTTCATTGGGCAGATAAAAAAAATGAAAGCATAATGAATATAATTTGTTTTATATATTTTTTTACCTCATAAATATTCATAGAATATTTTATCCATTGTTTTCGTACCACTCTCTTTACTCCCTTTATTTTCTTTGTAAAACAATTTGAAATTATTAACTATCGGGTCGTGATGATATTTCAAGGATAGTCTGAAATCTCCAATTATATTTGAATGTGATCGTTGCTACCTTATTTTGTGGTTTAGTTTAAGGTGATAACTTTTCTATAGAATGTTTGACATCACAAGTATTAATAACTGAAGGTCAACCAATCAGGATGTAAAACTATTTTTCCTGATTGACTGACCAACACAATTTAATTATTTCACTTCATATTTGTCATTTATGTTTAAGTACAATTAAGGATTGATAGTTGATAATTTAGAATTTCTCGATATTGAATATCTTCAATCTCCATTGGTTTTGTGAGCTGTTTGTTACAATTTATATTTTTGTTTCCTTGCCAAATTAAATTTTCCTTTCGAGATGTTACAATCGACGAAGTAATATTTAGTCTCAAATCATATGGAAATAATACTTTAAGACAAACGGGGATGTCCTTTCATACATTCATAAAACTTTGTAATCTAAATTTTAAATTATTACGCCATATTATACGTAATGTAAGAAGAACAATAGCTTAGCGGGGGACTTATATATGCTATGCGATTTTTTATTACCGCTTTTAAACGGAGTGTAACACTCCTAATGAATGATAAGAACTCCTATGCTAAAAACTATTGTAAGTTTGTGATTCTTAAGGATTAATATAAGATTTAAAATACTATTTTTAATTTGATCGTGCTTATTCTGTAGCGTAAAAAATGTTATAAAGTATAAACCTGAGTAAAATCAATTAATTTTTCACACGACCATATTACTTTATACCTCATTGAGTTTTTTTTATCTGAAAAATCATATATTTTTTTGAAAGAAATACTTATAAATACAATAATTTATAAGTTAGAATTACCATTGTTTTTATGTAATTTATAAGAAAGCAGATACTTGTAAAATATCTTACACCTTAATGAAAGTTTATTACACTGTTTTCTTAGTGTGTTAAACTCTATATACAAATATAATACCTACATGAAACTAAATATATGAACTTATACCCTTTCAGTCTCTCCGGACAAGCAGAATGAAGATGGCGTTTTGTCCGTCCAGAGCCTGGACTGGCGCATCGAAGAGAATGCCAGCACCCACCATACGGGCGACTACGATCTGGTGCAGTCGGAAACCCCTTCCCTGGTGCTCAGGAGAGGGTTCGCGTTTAAACTGGGACTCACATTCAATCGCGGGTTCAACAAGGACAAGGATGTCGTGTGTCTGGTCTTCACGGCCAAAGGTAGTTAGTTTTTTTGATAGTTGCATTATTTGCCAATAGGCCTCCCAGTGGGCGAGAGGGGTAATCGACGAGCCTCTCACTGAGAAGGTTCTTGGTTATGTCCTTATACTAGCCATACTATAGACGTATTTGTACTGGAGGAAAAATCACTGGGGTTCCCGAGTACACTGGGGCAGACGTGCTCGTAAAATCTGTGGAGTCTTAAGTCCCGACGGCGTTAGCGTAAGATGCCGCTTGAAGTTCCGTTGGGTGCCCGCTCAGGTGTCGACCTCGTCACTGGACCAGGGTTCCAAATTATGAGGCGTAATTGGCTGTGTTAAAGTTCTTAATAGAGGCTAGAAATAGGCTGCCGGAAACGATTACATTAAAGTGCTAATTGCCAATATGGTTTGGTTGAGTTGTTAGAACTATTGGCGACGGAATTTGTAATTTAGAACTATTTAGAACAAGTCTCAGAGCCAACACCTAATCTGGAACTCCAGATGTACGGGAACCCCAGATAACTTATGTTTGACTCTAAGATAAAGGGATGTAATTTTGGCTCTGGATTTTAGTATAATTTTGACGGAAAACATTTAAGAATATTGAAATTGCCCATGAATACTGGAATTAGGTCATTAATACGATAACTTAAAAAAAATAATAATTCTTGCTTATAAAAGCTCTGGTACTGAACAATGCAAAAAATATAATTATTAAATAAATATTTAATTTTGTACTTAAATATATTCTTCATTAAAATTTTATGTTGCTATTTACCACAGCCAGATGATGTAATGGATATTTGATACATAGTCATACAAAATTCAATAAACGTTCAGAAGCGTGATTAAATATTATTATTAAAATATTAAACTTTACAACAGTTAAATAAAAAATGCATATTTATTTTACCAGATGCACCTAATCCCTCATACTCTCAAGGCACCATGATTTTCTGTCCCGTAATGCCAGAAGATAATTCGGTGCTGCCATCTGACGGATGGCAAGCGAAACTTTTCTCGGAATCTGAAGAGAAGTCCATCGTCCTCGAAGTAAGATATACCAAATTTGAATTTAAACATAATTATTTTGCCGAATGGATGATTTTAATTTTATGCAGATACATAATCTATATACTTCTTATAAAATTGTCATGTTGGTTTGTGAATAGTTTATATTGGCAATTGCCGATTTTTTTTTGTCAAAATAAAATTATATATTTAACTTGAAACCTTTAAACAAACCACTAATCTCTAAGTTAAAGATTTGAATTTCCACCTATACATATTTAATTACAAAAATTCATTTAAAATATTTTTTTGTTTCAATTCGGTATTTAATAACTAAAATAATTTTTTTTAAAAAGTAGTTTTGTTACAGAATCTGATGAAATTTTTTTTAATAAATATCTTTTAGTCACCACAATTTAATTTACAGTTCGAAAAATATATGATTAGTAAACTTTATGCTTTAAAAATAAAAGCGAAACTTTGCATATTTTTTATGCAAAGTGAGAATTCTCTATGCATTTTTCTTCATACATAATATATAATGAAACATCCAAAAAACTCAATACTCAGTGATATTACAACAATCCAAACTGAATTATATCGCATAAATAAATATTTTTTCAAAAGTTTTATTTTTATTTTAAATAGAGTTTCTCGTACGTCTAACAAAATGGCAACAGTGAAAATATTGAATAAAAATGGAATTTGCATGTTATTTCAATGTACTAGTTAAAATTTTTACTTATTTAAATTTTAAATAAACTTCTAATTTAAATTTTTAATGAAATTTGGGATGTGGTCTAACCTTATTTTTTGCTTCAAAATGACGTTTCCCACTTGTTTGTGAGACTTACGGTTCGTTCTGTGAAAGTGGGTGGCAGACGGACGGACTGAACGATTATAATACCTTCCACTTTTTTACGTTATAAACGTAATGTGGAAGCTAAAAACACTATAAATTTGTGTTTCTCGTTAATTAAATGTAACCATTTATATCATGCTTATTTTAAAAAGGTAACATCTACGCCGACGGCAATTGTTGGCGATTGGATTTTGGAAGTGGACACCAAATTGAAGACAGACAAGGAAGGACAGGGCAAAAGTTTAAGATACACTGCTAAGAGGCCAATTTACATGCTGTTCAATCCTTGGTGCAAACGTAAGTCCTTTTTACTCATATACACGCAAAATTAATGTAATTTGTTTTGATAATTTATGGATATATTTTTTATATTTTAATACACACCAGTCACTTGGAAAAGGATGAGAATTTTACAAAGGTAATGGTGGTGTTTGTTCTTAATTCTATGTCAGTTTAAATATTTGAAAAATGAATACCCTTATTGATTGTACAGTATCATATGGGAAATATAAAAAAACATAATTTTTTACTAAGTACTAGAAATAGACTTATGTTGCGTTCAGACAAGGTTTGTTAAAGTGGTTGATGAGTTTCAGAGCAGTTAGAACTTATATAAATTTTTCTGCATGAATTTTGATGCACTGGATGATTAAACTAGACAATAATAGTCGGCTACTATAGTTTATATCTCAATTTCTGACGTGTTTAAGCCATGGGTAGTGAATCACTATTTCTATTACAGATAAAGCTTATAGAACAAAAGTGGACAGTTTCCTAAGCTGTCCAATTGGCGAAACCAGTATAACTATGTGTCATGTCGTTTTTTATAGTGGAGTCTTCTTCTACCCATTATATCATAGTACATATCTGCCAAGTCCCCGAAGTTAACCACACAAGACCAGATTTTTAACAATTTTCCGGTTTTCCAGGGCAAACGTACCAAGCCAGTTGCAACATTTTCGAAAGAGTTTAGAGCTTCGTAAAGGATTATCATTTTCCCTTTCATAATAAGATAAATCGGTTGCTAACACGATAGGCTTAATATTAACTAAGTTTTGGGGGGTGCAAATATCTATATATATCTATTGGATGCAGAAGGATTGAAATCTGCTTTTTCGTCTTTGCAATCGGTCGCGTAGCCAAAAAAATTAAACCGGATATTCGAAAATGTTAGTCTATTTCTATTCACAAATAGATATTTCGCCAACTAAAATGATAAGCTAAACATGAAAATATCATTTAGGGCGAAAAAGTTAAAGATCGATTAAATGCATAGAGATTGAAATTTGTATTCCGCCTTTGCAATCTGCAACTTCTCCTGAAAAAACGTCCCCATATGTGTTTCAATTTATTATGTCTTTCTTTTGTATATTTGTTAAGATTTTATTCTGTTAAAAACGTAAATGAGTCTTCACGATAAACATAATAAATTTATAGCAGGATTTTGCACATTTTGAGGTTGGCAGGCCTGTCGTAGTCCAGAAATTGAACGCTGGACTATACAATCAATGACAGAAATTTGCCGCATTTGTACTAACTTTAAGAAATTCTATAATTTTAATCCATGACTTTTTCACTACATATTTCTTAATTGTGACTTTTATCACCATTTTCAGAGGATACCGTATACATGGCAGATGACGAGCACCGAAAAGAATATGTTTTGAATGAAGGAGGTCTGATTTGGAGGGGAACTAACAACCGTCTGCGTCCTTGTGTTTGGAACTATGGACAGGTATTAGGGCATTCCTACTTTATGTATGGTATTTAAGAAAAAAAATTCTAATTCTCAAAATTAGTTTTGATTACCTAAAACAACTATTTTAATTTTACTGTTTATAAGTGCCTTTATTATCTAAATTGACACCAAAACAGAAAATGCTAATAGTTTCCTACCAAAATGCATTGATGTAATTTATTTCGCTAATTATTATTTTAATGTAGGTAATAATTTTATATTCAATGCAAAAGGCTATAACATTAACTGAGTACTAATCATAATTACTTAAAGTATTAAAAATCACAAATTCTTCAGAGACACAAAAATATCTGTATTACAAATGTGATTTAAAAAGAATTCTCAAAATCTTTTAAATTGTCCAACAGGTTGTACGCTGTTACGATTAGCATTTACTAAGCACTTTTTATTCTAGTGTTATGATTAGCACTTTTATAATCACCTTTTATTTTAATCTTACCTCTCATATTTTCTTATTTCTAGTTCGAAAGTGATATTCTTGAATGTGCCTGCTACCTTCTGGGCCACATATCTAAGCTGTCTATGGTTGCGAGGGCAGATCCAGTTAAAGTGGTGCGACACATTTCGGCTGTGGTAAGTAATTATTAAATAACCCTTTTCTTCGAAATGAATTTCAGGTACGTGTAATATTCGAAAACTGTACAGGGAATTGCGTTAAATAAAAGTGCATTTCGTAATAAAAAAAAGTGTGTAGAAGCAAGAGTTCAAGCATTGCAATAAACTTGTTGGTAATACTTAATTTCTGTTAAAATTTGTTTTATGAATGTAAACGTTTCCTATATCTTTTTATTACATTGATATTTGCTGAAATTTGATATTATACGGTTTTACTTAATATAATAAAGAGATTATATACCTGTTGGTAATATACCATTTTAAAATTAATAATAATGCCAAATATTGTTTTTAAAAATAAAAATGGTAATTCTGTTCTTTACTTAAAGCATAGTATTTTTTTCAAATTTTTGATTTAATAGTAGCATCACATTTCTCTTCTGTGGCAATTTTTTTTTTTTTGTATCTTCATAAACTGTATACCTAAATATGTAGCCGTTTTCCCTTCTGGTAGTCTGATAATACTTTTCAAACATGAAAATTTTAATTTAGTTTGATTAAACAGTAAAATAATATTTAAGCTCAGCTTAAATAAAGTATATTTAAGTTTATTTTAAAAAATACTTTAGGATGGATAGGTAGGAAGGATAGATAAGTTTCATTAAAATTATACTAAACTTATGTTAATTAAAATTATATGTAATAAATATTATTAAGTTTAATTTTGGTTTGCTTAATTAAATTTAATAAAGAATACGTTAAGTTTGAATCCATTTGTATGTAACTCTCATTATTCAACATCTAAGGTCAACTCTCCTGATGATAATGGTGTATTGGTGGGCAACTGGTCAAACGACTATGGCGGCGGTAAACCACCAACTCATTGGGGTGGCAGTGTGGCCATTCTGCAGCAGTACTACCAGCACAAGAAGCCGGTCAAGTACGGACAGTGCTGGGTATTCTCTGGAGTTGTTACTACTGGTAAGATATGAAAATAGTATAATTGTACTTTTATCTTTAAAGACTGTAAAAAATGTGTATGTAAAAATTCTGGACTGTAAAAAATGTGTATGCTGTAAAAAATATACCTATATCCTAAATAACCACAACCTAAGCATTACCAGCAACCTATACTTAATGCTCACCATCCTATAAAATCCTGTAAACTTTAAAAAAAAATTATTTAATATTTTAATGAAGGATTTTTCTAGCAGTCAAATATAAACTCATATAGGTAAAAACTCATTACGAAATAGCAAAAACGCACTACGTATCAATTTGGTAGATCTTAGAACTTTTCGAACTCTTTTTTTTTAAAGCCCAGCATTAGCAAAATAGCACCATCTAGAACACATTTGAGGTTGCGTGTGCGGCAAAGCCGACACAGATGGTTTATGATTAA
Organism: Oedothorax gibbosus; assembly: GCA_019343175.1. Classification (NCBI taxonomy): domain Eukaryota; kingdom Metazoa; phylum Arthropoda; class Arachnida; order Araneae; family Linyphiidae; genus Oedothorax; species Oedothorax gibbosus. The sequence goes on from CM033271.1 coordinate 21,290,153, forward strand.
TATGTTGTTGCGTTTCTACAGTTTGGTTGTCATTTAGGATTCTATACTTGCAACACTTAACACTTAGGTATCATTCTTTTCCCGCAGTGTGCCGTGCCCTGGGCATCCCCAGTCGCTCTGTGACCAACTTTGCGTCTGCTCACGATACCCACAACAGCCTCACCATTGACTACTTTTACGATGAAGAAGGCGAACCACTAGAGAAGCTCAACATAGACTCCGTGTGGTAAGTGCATTCAAGTTCGCATTCATAGAGAGTGAATTAGTTAAGAAATATCAGTTCAAATGTATCGATCTTAAATTTATTGAACTTTTCTTTTTAAAGAGTTGAATTACAGGTTGCTCCAAATTTACCAGTCAGTTTGAATGAGACTTTCTATTCAAGATGACTGGCCAATTGGGAAACACCCCAACGTAGTTTGCGGGAAAAAAAATCACGAGACAAAATGCCAATGGCAAAGATCTCGCCTGATATCATGTGTCCTCAAAGTTGCCTGTCCAAAATATTTTGGCTAAAAATATGGCGAGACATATGTTTAATAAAACATTTTTTGCGGATGGCGAAGCCATGTTTTTGGCAAGGGACATTATGTCCAGTGAAATTTTTTTTATCAACGAATCACAAATCAGGATAAAAATGTCTGATTTCCTCCTCAAATTTTTTTTTTATAATTGGATTCAGATATTTTCTTTTGATTTTAGAATTTGCATAGATTGATACATGTTTTAAATTGTAGGAACTTCCACGTTTGGAATGAAGTGTGGATGGAACGGCCGGATTTGGAACCTGGTGGTTATTCGGGATGGCAGGCAATCGATGCTACTCCTCAGGAGGAATCAGATGGTAAAGTTTTTTTTTTGTAATTAGATCCAAAATAATAATTAAAATAACACTAATTTGTTTTATTTTAAAATTTTTTATTATTTACAAATAGATTTTTTTGGAAACCTAGTAGCTGAACATGGTAACGTGCATCGATACCGTTATCGATGCACGTTAGTCGTTACCATGCTACAATCCCGGGTAGGTTCAAACCTAGACTTGGTTCACATTATGGCATTACGTGATATAGCATCACCCAAATGTAAGCAACTGTTCTTAAAACAGATTATCATAAATTTAAGAGGGTGACCTATACTATAAACATTGGACTCAATTACCAAAATGTAACTTTAAAAAAATAAAATTCTTAAAGAATTATTTAATTCAGTGTTGTAGTAATTTAATACTGCATTATTTCTAATGTTATAATTGATTATTTTTGGTTAAGCGTGATACAACTCAATAAAGCGATTGATTCAATTAACCAGTGATTACATTAAGACGTTTTAATCTCACTATATTTTTAACATACTATCATATCTCTGACTTCAGGTCAGTACCGTTGTGGCCCGTGCAGCGTGTCTGCCATCAAGCGAGGCGAGATCCAGAAAATGTACGACGGTCCTTTCGTCTTCGCTGAAGTCAACGCAGACAAAGTGTACTGGAGGTTCAGAGGCAAGAACCAACCGCTGAAGCTCATCAACAGGAAAACAGAGGCGTAAGACTTGGATTATGCATTGCTTATTGAGATAAAACCTTGCTATACAACTCAAAACAAATAAAGTACACTGTTAACAAAAATTTGATGCAAGATTGCACTGGAATCCTGGAACTGCCACTTTATTTGAAGTGTGGAATCATAAATTGTGTGGTAAATCCATAACTTTGATACAACACAAAAGTGGTAAATCAACGCTCCAAATAGTAGTGCAGCTAGAAAGTTTCAGGATTCCGGTGCAATTTTGTACCAACGTTTTTAACTGTGAGATCTCTATTTTTTCATTTTTAAGAGTAGGGCTTAAAATCTCATGTTGTTTTCAATGCTTGCTTAGTATTGCTCATACCTTATCAAAACCTACTTTACCATAATACGATATTTAAACAAATCGACTTATCTTCCCAGTTTTTTGAAAGTTTGTGATGGGCATCGGTATTAATATTTTTCAAATGAATTTGCTGGATCTCCTATCAAGTTTTGAATCTGGAGAATCTTTATATCTATTCTATCAGATTCAATTATGATTCTAATAACTAAACTATGTATTTTAATTAAACCATTTTCCCATGAACTTGTTATTCTACATTGCATTTTTGAATTTAACATCACTTTATGACATAGAAAACCTCAATTAACAAATATAATACAAATACAATACAAATATAATAATTCTTAATGCAGGCTTTAGAATTAAATGTGCTATAAATTAACACACCAAAAATATTCTTTTTTACGCACAATAAGTTAAAAACAATGTACTTAAATCGACACATGGCCTTTAATTCATGTAGCAGTTTAACGAAGTAACAACAGTTATGAGCAAAGTACTGCAGTTTTTTAATTTTATTTGTCAATTGAAGTTAGTCTTTTGTAGCTTTATTGTACTTTTTTTCAAGTAAAACATGTTTTGTTAAATAATCTTTCATTTAAATACATAAAGTACTAATTATATTTAGTTGTATTTCGGAAAATGGAATTTGGATTTAAGTAGTTATTATTACCCTATATTGGATATGTTGAAATTTTAACTATACATATATTTTTCTTTCTTTACTTTTACAGAATCGGACAGTTTATAAGTACCAAAGCAGTAGGAGCTTATGAAAGAGAAGACATCACAAACGAATACAAATACACTGAGAGTAAGAATTTTTAACTAACGATCAGTAAACAATAAAAATATTCAAGATGAATTAGCAATAAAAGGTGCTAATTTTAGAATTCGGGAAATTCTAGGAACAGTATTTCGTTTTATTTTGCAACATGGATCTTTCATATAACTTGATGGATTTCTCAATATTAAAATATTTTGCCTTTTCCCGATACTCAAACATGATTTCTTCGGCTCATTTGTTGGCTAAACATAAAGTGAAATATCTTTTTGAAATCTTTATTAAAATTTAGAAAATTTATTCAATAACTTAATTTTTGTCGAGAAATTTCGAAATTTTTCTTTTGGTGAAAGAACGATTTTGTACGGAAAGGATGGTTACATTTCCTACACAGGTCCATTATTACCAAATCATTTGACGATACATTATGGTGTATTGTCACGGTAAAACTTTTATAAATTTACTGACATTCTTCATAAAGAGGCTGGATAATAAAAAAAGTTATCCGACTAATTCATACATTCAAAACTGGCGAAGAACGCCAACGTAGCATAGTGTGTTAAAGCGTCACGCCACAGAGGATAACCTCGTTGGTTTCGTTTTCGGCTAAGCCATTCTATAAACGTATCGTGCAAAAATACTACTAATAACTCTAATGCTACTAATAACTCTAACTACTAATGCATATATTGCACTTTAAATCTGTAATGGCCAAAGTCCTGGCTCCGCATATATACGATGTCGCCATGACGTTGCATTTTATATCTCAGGTGTTACGATCGTCCTCAAAATTACGAGACCAGTCACCAATAGCCTTCGAGTAGCTCGAGTTCCATGTTAATTTAAATATCCCCCCCCCCCATTTCCAACAAAAATACCAGTATGCATCATATAGAAGGTTAAACTGCTAATAGTGGCAAGTAATTAACATTTTGTCGCCATTAGTATTTGTGTACCTAGGTATAAACGAGTACTACGTTACGAGTAACGAGTATAATTAACGACTAACGAGATTGACTTTTCATTGCATTTTCAGACAGCAAGGAAGAGCGCGAGGTGATGTTAAGGGCCCTGCGCCAGTGCGGCAACGCATTCTCGCGCTACTACTTGAACGACGAGTTCGAAGATGTGCAGTTCGACTTCCAGCTACTCGACGACATCATCATTGGAAAAGCGTTCAACGTAAGACCGCACATTTGAATACATCTACAAAAATCTGGCTCCGAATTTCTTGTGGATGGGAAATGGAGGTTGAGGAAATCCATCTGGGAAATCAATATGACACGAGAAAGAACTCATCATCTGAGGGATTCAGACGTATAAACCCTCATGTTTTCCAGCAACACACAAAACACAAACATTACATTTTACAAATTTATAGATTTTATAATTTAATATTTTTTAAAAATTTGAAACGTCGAAGGTTTTTTAGAAACATCTGATGCAGAAGTATAATTAAAAATTTAAATTTTAATTAAAATGTTTAACTTTGAACTCATGAAGGGAAGACAAGTTAAGAAAATTTGTTTATCTCGCAGAGGGTTCATATATTGTCACCCCGTATAACATAAGATTAAACCCGGATTAGTAAAAGTTAATTTTAGACAAGTTTATATAGCATAGCATAGAAGACCTACCTTCATATATTGTCACCCCGTATAACATAAGATTAAACCCGGATTAGTAAAAGTTAATTTTAGACAAGTTTATATAGCATAGCATAGAAGACCTACCTTTTTTTGAGTTTGAGATTAATACTAATAAACGAAATATTTTTTAAAAATAAATTAAAACTACTTAAAATAATGGCATTTTATTTGGTTCTCTTAGGTAATCCACTCTCGTCAAATTCCTATATTAGTTAATGCTTGCATTGAATCTGAAAATTATTTACGATTATTACATCTAAGTAAATACTATGGAAACGCAGTGAAATGTAAAACAATTTTCATTCTTTTGTGTCACTTAATAAATTTTGAAATTTGATATTCGAACTATTACGCACACATATACAAAATATTTAAATTATCTTTACCAAATTTGAATTATTAACATTTTTACATAATTTTTCGTTTTTATGAATTTAGGTTAAACTCACAATAAGAAACCGTGGGGTCGAGAAGAAATCATACACTGTGAAAGGCGCAATGGCCGTACACACCGTTCTGTACACTGGACAGCTGAAGAATCAGGTTAAAAAGGAGCGATTTAATGAGGTTATCAAAGAAGGAGCAGGTTAGTATAAGTTTTTAAATCTAAATAAGGTACCTAACATATTTATCTGAATTAACATTAAAATATTTCAATAAAATAGATGCTAAATCACAGGTAGTGAAAAAGGGTTTATACAATTCTTGACAAATTTTTTATGCTTAATACTCTAGTGCGAAAATCAAATTAAACAATTAGGATGAAAAAATCACTCCCGAAAACGCTTCCGGCTGTCACGTGGTATCTGTGATGTCACTAGTGACTATAAACAAACTTTTAAAACACCACATTGGAATCGATTTTAGGCAAATTTGAAATATCCGCTTCTATAAAAAGCCTTACATTATCTCAATATTTATTATTTCAAGAGTAAATTAGATTAAATCAAGTTTAATCAGAAAACAAAATCATCACGCCGGTTTGTTTATAGTTACTAGTGACGTCAGCCAAATCGTTGTGTTTGTGATCACGTAAAAAAAATACCTTTTTAAATGGTTTTTTTAATGATTTAAAGATTTATTTCGCAAAAAAAATTATATGCATTTGTTATTTTGACTTTCAACTATAATTTAAATAATATTGGAATGTATTTTGGCGATGCAGTCAAGTACCCTATCGACAATTTAGCACTCGTGTAGCTCTAGTGCGACGATAATTCAAATTAAACAATTCGACAATCACTTAACCATCATATGGTTTTTAAAAATAATACAAATACCTGATCAACAGGGGCCGTAGTGAGCCTAGTGGTCAGCGTCTCGGTCTCGGATCGGAAGGTCTGCGATCGAGTCCCGGTACCACGAGACCTACCGAGTATATGCGGAGTACGTGCTCGTTAAATCTGTTGGGTCCGAAAGTCTCTAAGTCCATACCAAATCAATACCTCTGGGGGTGACAAGCCAATTCTGGGGATCCTCTAGTTGGCCTCTGTCTCTAAAAATGAGATGGATCACTTATGTGTGTGTTGTCTGTTGGTGTCTTACTTGACGAAGGTTTAGAAGCGGGTCGCTGACCAAGCACGACAACCTTAAATATATGTCTAAAAACCAACCAACAACCTGATCAACAATAGGCCAAAGGCCCAGAAAGGTTGGTACAAAAGTTTACTTATTTCTTTTATCGGTATCCAATAACCATCAAGGTTCTTCTTGAATTCTTCTACTCTCTCTTCGAATATACATCATAATCTGGTGAAGCATTCCACTCATTGATAAGTCTATTGTTTTCTTATCTCCTTTTTGAAGTATGAATTTTTTGTAATGTCTGACTATGTCCTCTGGTTCAACCTATTTAAATTCAAACCTAAGCCCTCCATATCTCCCAGCTTGATGAATTCGAATTTAACTGAATTACATCTCCTCTCTTGTTCTCCTTATTCCTGGGATTACACGTTTAAGGTTTTTAATCTATTATTAAAAATTGTAGATGGAAATTAAATGATTTAAAAAATGCATTTCAGAAAAAGAAGTGATAATGAATGTGACCTTTGACGAATACGAGAAACTTCTGGTTGACCAAGCGGCATTCAACATGATTGCCATGGCCCACGTTGAAGAGACAGGCTTCGACTATTTTGCCCAAGACGACTTCAGGGTCAGGAAACCCGATATCAAGTTCGAGGTATGCATTTATTACATTAAAGTAATTTGGTAAGAAAACTTGTTATTCGATATTAGAACGTTTCTTGCATGAAATTTGCGGAGAGTGATTCTGCTTAGTATTTTTGACATTTAAGAGATTGGCTATAAAAACCGTTATGTTTGAATTGATTATAATTGAATTTTTCGGTAAAAACTTTGTGATAACTTATTTTTCTTTCACTACCAATGACAACTAGCCATACAAGAAATAAGTGTTTACAAGTTTTGAAGTAAAATTTGTAGTTTATTGTACTGATATGAATTCGTAGTTTTCTTATGCACCAAAAAATTGAAAAATGTATTTAAAAAAAACCCCATTAACATACTTTCAATCCTCAACAGATATTGCTAGGGAGAAATTATTTTAAACTATATGTTAAAAATAATGAAAGTTACTGTCGAATGAATCTAAAGTAACAAAAAGTAAGAGAAAAATTATTAAAAAAATATTAAAGTAAATTCGGTAATGGGTTAAACCACCCTCTGAAACATCGACTATACAATGTCCCTCAAAATAAGAAGTAACATCTAAAAATGTAGAAGGTACCCTTAGGATCTTAAGTACTGGAGAAAATTGCTTAAAAGCTATAACTCCTTTTCGGAATTATTCTTCAACAAACAAGGATAATTATTTGATATTATCTGAATTTTTAAAATAGGAATCATGCTAATAACCAAGATCAATTGTTTATAAACTGCCAGAATTTAGTCTCACTAGTAATGTATTCAGTCAATGATCATCGCTTGGCCACGTTTCAAAATAACGAATTCCATCCCCAATGACCCTCATGTAGCCTTCGTGCGGCGTAATTTTAGTCAACCAACCATGAAATCAATGATTAAATGATTATTAATTTCTTTGCAGTTGGAGGGAGAACCAGTACAAGGCGAGGAACTTAAGGTAACCGCCAAACTCAGCAATCCTCTACCAAAGGCCCTCAGAAAAGGATATTTCATCATTGAAGGATCTGGATTGGGACAAGCAGTCAAACTTCGATTGCCAAAGTAAGTGCATTTTTATTTTTAATTAAATTTCATATGACCTGTAGCTTGATTTTTAGGTCACGTCAACTTTTGTGTTAATTTTTTAGTAAAGAAATCTTTTAAAGTTTGAAATCCTTTTTTTTTTGTTGCTAGCTTGCCATAATTGAAATCTGCATTATGGTAAGCTTTATTGGCAAGTTTTTATTAAATTTTGCATGAATAATATATTAAACAACCTTAAAATTTTGAAATGCGTTTTTAGTTCAAATTGAAGTTCATCAAAATTGTAGTTAACAATTTAACTCCTCGGCGCAACAGCCCATTATTGGGCCAAGGCCTGCCGTGCCCATTTCAGCTTTCGTGACCTAGGGCTCTGGGATGCTAGGCAAATGTCCCGGTAAGGTGGTCAGACTCAGGTGAAACCACCAGTGTTTAGTTCACAAGCATGCTTGGTCCCCATTTTATCGACCCACTTAAGGGATGAAAGGATGGGTTAACCTCGCCCAATCCGAGATTCGATCCCCGGACCTGTGACGTGGCAATGCGAAGCACTACCACTAAGCCGATGAGCCTAACAAGTTAAGAGTTTACTATATTTGTAATTAAACATTTTGCGTGTATGTTCAAACAATTTACTACTTTTGTAATTCCCCATTTTGTAAGGTTTCCAATTAAAAATTATTTACTATATATTCATACTAAAACAGTATTACATAGTTTATTTCAATCAGAACATTTCTTAATTGTTAATAATAATGAAATATGTATATAACATATGTATCTCCGGATTTGGCCTCTTACTCTAAATTCCATGGAAATTTTCACCAATGTTCATGTCGGCATTTTTCATTCATTGTTTTTTAAATTTTATCATTTTACTCAATTATTTTTTATCATTCTTTTTATATATAGTTAAAAGTGCATTAAAAAATCTCAACTGAATATAACAATTACATTAAAAATATTATTTATTACATTTGTAACTTTTTTCATAAATATCAAACTAAAAAATATGAATTAACTATTATATATAAATTTACTATAGGAATTCAATAAATTTATTATACATTATTTGAATATTTATATACTTTGACTTGAATATGAATATACTTTATGAACTAAATATGAATTTACTAAAATTTAATTTTAACAATTGCAGCGATGTGGCTCCCGAGTCTGTGGCCCAAGTCACGTGCAAACTGGTTCCCAAGTCAAGCGGCGAAAAGAACATCGTGGCCAAGTTTTCGTCACGTGAGTTGGATGACGTCGACGGATATCACGTCATCAATGTCAAAGCCAAACCGGAAGCCGAAGAAAACAGCAAACCCTCCGAAACCGTAGTTGAGAAAGAAAAGGAAAACGGAGTTGAGAAGGTTGAGAACAACACCATTGAATGAAACTGATGCCATCAATTTTAACGAAATAGTGGTATGAAAACACACTTGTGTGAGGGTTTATATACTGTAGAACGTGAATATCAGTTCAATGTGATTGTGATTTTGGTATAACTGCCCGCCGTTAAAGGTTAAAGTGAATTCACGAAAGTGCCTTTGATTGATTGAATAAGACACCAAAAAGTTAAAAATTTTAACGTAATTTTGTTTATTGCATTTTATCTGAATTAATATACAACAAATAGAGAAAATAGTGACAAGGTTTTGAATGATGAATTTTGTTTTTATTTTGACAAATTATAAAAATTTGAATTTTTAAAAAGCTTTAGTTAGACATGATTCGTTGAATATTGAGTATTTGTTATATTTGTCTTTCTGTGTTGTTCTGTCAAATTTTGTAATATATATATATATTCCCAATTTTATTTTATTTTTTATTGTGTTAACAATTATTAATGCAAGCACATTGGTTTTTAAATGAATATTATTTTTCATAGTACATCTTTGAACTGGTATCTGCAAATTTATATAAAATAATTCTAAAAAGAATTATTTTAAAGTTTTATTTTAAAACCAAAAAAAAACCCCTTTTGATTCTTTGTTTCAGTATAATAATAATAATAATAATATGTAATTTATTACTATCATTCTGGTATACAGTTTATGCATTTACATAAGAATTACTTTTTGTAATTATGATTTTTATACGCAATGCATATCGTTATATTGTGGCTTCATTACATAATGAACATTTATATTGCTTTTTAATATTCACCTGTATCAAATCATCTTTCTTTGCATTTATATTTTTGTGTTTTTAAGAATATTTACTTTTTTTTGTCTGTTTTCTATTGAGTTAAGATCGCAATCTCATTTTCTTATATTGGGAATATTAAATCTGATTTTTAAATATGTTTTATGTTTATACGCAGCGTTTGCTTTTGTCTAACATCGGATCAAAATACTGGTGCAGCTTTTTTTTAATATATTACAGAGAAGAAAATGAATGGATTTCAAAAACAATGGCAGTTTAATTGTATCATCAATTTAAATGTGTATTTAGTCCTTTATTGTAATAAGCCTTTTTATGTACTGCATTATAATCTGGTATTTTGAATCGTGTAAAGACAGAGGGATTTACTATTTTTTTTTCAAATTAAGGACCATATTAACAAAATAACGTTATATTTTAATCGTTAATTTAATTTCACTTCTGAAAGTATGCAAATAAACATTAAGTTATTTTATAAACACATACTAATGGTAAATATTTTAATTAAAAATATTGAGGTAGACTGATATTATTATAATTGAGATAGTTATTTAAAGTAAAGGTAAAAACAAAATACACATAAGTTAAGTTAGTAATAATTTATGCATTTAAATAATATTTCTTGTAACACTTTAAATAAATATTTCCAATGTTACAGTATTATATATATATATATATATATATATATATATATATATATATATATATATATATATTAATATATATATATATATATATATATAATATTATTAATATATATATATATATATTATATATATATATATATATATATATAATATATATATATATATATATATATATTATATATATATATATATATATATATATATATATATATATATAATATATTTTATATATATTATATTATATATATATATATTATTATATATATAATTAATTTTTAAGAAATGTAACTATTGTCTGGAGTACAATTTACTCTAAAAGAAAAGTCGAATAGAATTTTAATGTACGAATTTTACCTAATGTATTTCTTAAGATATTAATATAACTAAGCAATTTTATTTTCTTATTAGAGAAGCCGCATTTAAATTAATTAACTGTATTAAGTATTAAAAATCTATTTATGCTGTTTTGCTATGGTGCAATTTTTGCTATACGAATTACCATTTTAAGTTTTCTTAAATATTGTTATTTTCTTTTGTTTTTAAGTCTATTTATAGTTATCTAAATATCCTAAAAAATATTTTAACACTTATTATGCGGTCAATATATTATCAAAATCATATTTTGTTGTATTTTTATATTTTGTTTTGTTTAAAAAGTATTAATAATCTCATCTGTAAATATATTTAGTAAAAAAAATGTTTTTGTTTATAGTTTTCATATTTTAGCATTGAATATTTTTTAAAAATTTGTTTTCATCATTTATCAATAATAGCATTTAATAATTTAGCCAAGCATAATTTTTTTTTATAAGAAATCGTTTTCTTATATTGAGTTATTTTGTGGGAATTTAGGGCCAGTGCCTGTATTTTTTTTAATTGAATACAAATATTTAATGGAAAATTTATTTCTTATTAAATACACTTCTATAGTTAAAATTTTTTAATTTTTATTTGTATTGTTTGATACGTAAATAAAAATAATTGATATTAATGTATAGTTTCTTATTCAAAGAATATTATCCGCAACTTTGCACGTGATACATGAAGAATGAAGATGTAAAAAGAAAACAACGTTTATTCTTTGCACTAATACGAGGGCTGTTTTTTTTCAACCTCCGATGGGCAGTAACAAAAAGACGTGTCAAAATACAAAAAAGATTTTTTTTATCAAAATAATGTATAATACTGCTTATTTCTCCACATGTAGACGCCAAGTGAGAATTGAGAGCTGTTATTCGTTTCTCACAGGCAGAAGGGAACAACGCAACAGAAATTCCTCGAAGAATGAATAGAGTGTACGGAGACACCTTTATAAGTGATGACGTTGTTCGTGAATGCTGTTGATAATTTAAAGGTTGCTGAACTGATGTTCATTAAGAAGGGGACCAAGGAAGCAAGTCTGTCTCTACAGACAACAATGTTCATTGAGATGCCCAAGCGATTAGGGAAACTCGAAGGTTCACCATAAGTGAATTATTGATTAGCAGTGGACATTACTTTTTGTATTTTTTTTTTGTATTTTGACCCGTCTTTTTGTTACAGCTCATCGGAAGTTGAAAAAAAAACTGCCCTCGTAGTTTTATTGTGTAAAAATTGACATGTTTCGCCTGACAGAATTTAACCTTGACCTAGTACATGACCAATAAATTAAAAATGAACTCTTTCAGTTTCATTTGGTTGCGCGATCTACTTCACACTAGGTTAACAATGGGTTGTAGTGATATTCCAGGAACATTTTAAAAAAAGATTGCTGTAATGTGTGTCTACTAGGTCGTTGGATGAAGTCAGAAAATCCCTCGTTACTTTTCTTACGGCCTTGAAAACTACTAGTCAACGAAATATTTTTTACTGGGGAAGTGTTAACCTCAACGCTTCTTGCAGCGTGTCTGAAAAAGGCCAGTAATAATTAAGAAATCATTTCTTCTTTTCCTTGGGGGGTGGAAGCTGGTTGTTTTTTGGCTTCATGGTGATAATAACGCTCTGCGAAATGCGCTTTGGACAAAGGACAGTTTTTCAGGCAATTTAAAAAACAAAAAATTAAACATTTTATAATTACACAGAGTAATAAAAAAATACTGACACGGCCTTGAAAACTGCTAGTCAACGAAATACTTTTCACTGGGGAAGTGTTAACCTCAACGCTTCTTGCAGCGTGTCTGAAAAACAAAAGTCTTATTTCGATGTTTTTCTAACCAACCTTCAATGAAAATTGCAACTACCTACCTCCTTAGTTATGACGTAAACCCGCCCGAGTAGAATTTATAGGGTTAAAACAATTTTTAAAATATATATTGTAAAATGAATTCCGTATACTTTCGCATTATTCTAAGTTATTATTGTTCTTCTTCGAAATGTTGGTTAATTTTAAACTAAGTTGTACGCTATAAAAATTTATTGTATTGTACTCTATAAATCTAGAAGCAGCTCTTGCTACCACCAGTTTTACGAGTAAAGTTATGCTAAATTCGCACAGTGTGTGCAAGAAACTTTGTAATAAAATATATTTTAAAAAGTTAATGTGTTTATATGGACATTTATGAACTCACTATTGAACAGCTTTTTAAAAATTATTCTTCCATCATACAAAATGAAAATTGTAGGCTATTTTCCAGTTTCGTAGTGTAACGTTATCCAAGTCACACCAATTTGTATATAATCATAACTAATCTCTCATCATATTATAACTTTTTTTCCCATTTAACTTCTAGTATCTTTTTATACACCTGTAAGCAGTGTGATAGTTTTTTTAATCATTTTATAGAGATAAAATTTTATCACGATATTAAGACATTGATACACTGACCTGTTACACTAGATACGCAATTCACCTGTGCTTAAAAAACACGTGTTTTTTTTATTATTGAAAAATAGCTTAATACATGTTATGCTAACCTTGTAAGTTATGCATTATTTGTTTTAGAATGATATAATTCGGGTTTATTTGTAGAAGTTCTTTAGAGTAAATACAATATATATTTGAAAATTCAATTATTACCGGTTGTCAAAGAATTGTGAGGCTAAGTAGCCTACCCTGAAAGTATGAATATTAATTTTTATATGCGAATATTTGTTTCATAAAAATTGGTAAGGAATTTCAGTTAAATGTTTAAGTGGGTCGATAAAATGGGGACCAAGCTTGCTTGGTAACCAAACACTGGGGGTTCCGCGTGAGGCTGATCACCTTACCAGGACATTTGCCTAGCAACCCAGAGCCCTAGGTCACGAAAGCTGGAATGGGCACGGCAGGCCTTGGCACTAATGGGGTGTTGCGCCGAGGAGTTTAGTTTTTTTAGTTATTCAGACGTTCAGTACAGAATAAGTGTGCATAAAAGGGATTATCATTTTCATAGGGCTAATGTATTAGTTCTGGAATCACAACTTCCGCAGAAGTATTGCTTTGCCATGTTAGCCCTTTTTCCCCAGGTACGGGAATCAACATAACATCGAAATGAAACAAATTTGAAACGAGAATGTTATCTAGTTATTTAATTATATATTTTTAAAGTTTTAAAATGCCAAAAATATACAGCAGATGGTGACACTATTTTAAAATTTTATCAATTAATAATTAAATAACCGGATGTTATTTTCTTTTCAATTTTGTTTTAAATTGATATTATGATGATTCTCTTACCTGGTAAAAATGCTATATCATGGCAAAGTAATTCTTTTGCGAAAATTGTGATTTCAAAACTATTGCATTAGCTCTATGGGACTGACAATCCCTCCTCGCTCAACACTGAAACTGCTTTAAAATTTGAAGGAAAATAGATAAAACAGTAAAGTAAGATACATTATTGAAAAGAATTAAATTCTCTACCACTCCAGGGTCAATATTTAGTTTTTCGGAGCATCATTGAAGAGTTATCAAGTTCAAGAGCGGATATCTCGAAAACTACAAGATATTAAAACACTTGAATGGTGAAACTTGTAGAAAATTTAATAAGCTTTCATTTTATGTATTACAAATAAAACGATAGGATAGTTTTTGAGATAATATAAAAAAACAAGAAATGGGACCTTCAACCCCCCCCGCCTTCCTTCGGCTGAGGAGCTAGGGGCAGGGACTTTTGATATGTTCACCTCCTAACTATTCCAAACAAAGTTACTAAGCCAAAAATTGTGTTCCAAACATTTCATTCTATACCCTCTTTTGAGCCTTCGTTGCCTGGACTAAAAATAAAAAAAAATTTTAATGAGAAATATTTTCAACTAAAATTCAACAATCGGAATTTCTTTAAACTAAAGCTTAAGTTCTTAATCGTTTTGGAATAGCTTATTCTACTATGAATACTAGTTTCTTACTAAAAGCTCAATGCAAAGAAGTTATTACAATTGCCAGTTCCTCTGAAGGAATTGATTTGTTATTTTCACTATTAAAAAAAAAGGCAACGTTGATTTTTTTAACACTGGGTTTCAACGCATTGACTGTCAGGCTATCGATAGAAAATTGTCATCGATAAAAGGCTTATGTGAAGCACAAGAAAATTTTTAAACCAGTTCGTTATAACGAGAAGGAACCAACTCTTTATTTTCGAAAAATTAAAAATCTTAGTTCGAGGTAGGAAAAATACGAGGAATAGATCCTGGCCTTTTCCAATCTGATATTTAAATTATAGATTTAAGTGAAACTACATATTTTCTCAACTAAAAAACATCAATAAAGAAAAAAGTAAGATCGATAACTCAAATCCCTCCAGCGTTTTTTAGAAACCAAATTATTAAAGACGTATAAATTTTTTTTTCTGGCTGATACGTTTAGTAGATTCCGAGAAAAGTTTAACTAACTTCGTTAAAGGAGTTGTTGAGATATAAGCATTTAAAGTAAATTGTGGTTTCTTACCAATAAAACACGAGTGGATTTTACCTCTAAACATTTTTTTAAAAAAAATTTAAGCGTTGAGTACTCGAAACTTTAATTGTAAGACATGAAATCTTACCTCTACAACGATATCTTTTAAGAAACACTAAAAACATTGAAATGTCCCTTTTTTGAAAACTTTGGTTGTATGGTCCCCCTAAATATCTGTAGCGAAATATCACCAAACGATCTTTGAAGTTATGACATACAGAAGGGTGGTCGAAATCGACAAATTTATCATGATCTAGATAAGCATACCAAGACTATTATGCTTGTGTATTTAGAAGAACTTGAACTCACAAGGACAGTTAGTGAAATGACACTGAATTTTATCAAGATGTGGTGTTATCGGTGAATCGGAAATCAGGACGAGATACTTTGTCACTGGCAGTCAATGCGTCAAATCTTTGTCCTTAGTTCCCCACTCATTAGACGCACAATTTTTCTCTTTATGGAAGTCTGGTCCCATTACTTAGATGCCTTCAAGTAATTCACACTTTGACAAGAATAGTATCGATAAAGACTGAATACAGAGGTAAAGAAAATTTATTAAATTCATAAAAGTGTAGAAGTATACACAATTGACGCATTCGATCAAATCTAATATAAAATGCAATGTTTAAATAACAGTTCCAATATTCACTAAAGACTTTAGTTTAACGGGCGTAATTGTAGCCTCACTGGTCTGTCAGGTTCGTTGTGGAGTCGGTTTACTACATCAATTTTCTCATGGTGATAGGATATATCGAAGTTCCTCACAAACTGCAATAAAGAACATTTGATTATAAGCACGGTATAAAAATTACAAAGGAACAAGATTAGACATTTTCGATTTGTTTTAAACATATAAACTGCTGCTGGTTATTCTTTGAGAATCTTACTAAATTCGACACGTAAATAGAAACTGGTAAGTATACCTTACAAAATAACTAATCTATAGTAGACCCGTATTTTGTCACAATGTCAAACTTGAATTTTACTTAAGACTATCGTTAGATTATGCCATTTAATAAAAGTTCCCCAAACTACCAATTGCATTTCCACAAAAAGTTCAAAAAAAGGTACAGTGGGTACAAACTTTGAAAAGCAGGGATTTTGTTTCGTTAAATCAACGTCGCACTAGAGCTACACGAGTAAACTGTCTTCGGTAGAGGGAGCCCAAATAGAGAAAGTTAGTTAACCTATAAAGTTTGTAAAAATAGCTTAAATTTTTCAGAACACAGCGATATTGGATTAGTTTGAAAAACGTCGGCCTAGAGCGACAAAAGGGAAGGATTCATATCCCTAGACCTTCATGTGCGTATCCATTTTGAAATTCCCAAAATAAAACGAAATCCTAAATATTTCAACTAGTTACGTGAATTATGAAAATTTAACCTACTTTGGAAACTGCTATTTTTATTTCTTGTCTAGCAAGGCCCTGCCCAATGCATTGCCGATGTCCGTAACCAAACGGCTTCACGGCATTCTTGTTCTTGATCATGTCAGGTGGTGCTTCTTGTGACCATCTCTCTGGAAAGAATTTCTGCGCATCACTAAAGTTCTCTTCTTGCAGACTCGCCACTTGGTGATGCAGCAGGACAATGGTCTGCAAAGGAATCAAAATTAAGTTTTAATATCCTTGTTTCCTTAGTCCCCCCCGCACTTAAGGATAATTATTTCAGTTTATAGGCGGAGTGCAGAATACTAAGTCGTTCGAAGTTTAGATACTACGGCTTATACAGGGCGGCACGTTTAAAAGAGGCCTCAAAATAAGTGAAGCTAGTGACGTCAGTGTGAAAACCTTTGATGAGGGCAGCAGTGGCTGAAGACAGCCAGAAGAGTCAATCAACAAATCAGTCATTTGTTTTAGGCTCTTCAAAGTGCCACCTTGTATATTCGTTAGTTCATCGATGTGACAAGGTACTTTAGAAATAATACATCAATTCGAGCTTAAGTTACATTTTAGGTTCCTTTACGGCCCTATTTTAAAAGCTTTTATCGCCAATCCTCGGATAAGATAAATTTATTTTAATTAGCATAAGTCAAGGTAGCATTGATCAAATTATGGTTCGAATCGAACTTGTTTACAATATAATTCTTACACTAAGCAACTTGGGTTCTCTAAAACTGTCGTAACTAAAGTCTATGTAAATCTGAATATACTAGATTACCAACTTACCGATTTCGGTACGTTATAGCCACCCAAGGCCAGGGGAGCTTGCAACACTCTTCCATTACCGATTGTGGGTGGATTTAATCTAAAGTACATTAAATGTTAGAAACAGGTTTTAGTTATTCTTAACCACATCAAGATTTTATCAAGTGTAACAGTTACCTTAGAGTTTCTTGAATGACGAAGGACAGATAATTCGAATTCGCTTTTCCTAGTTTGGAGTCTGCAAAACGGCTCTCTTTGGTCGGCAGTTCTTCAAGTATCCCCATGCGAAGCTTTTCTTGTACGTTTCTGTTCAGAGCAAGATGATAGAGAGCGAAGGCTGTTGCCACTGCGGTCTAAGGAAAGCAATATAAAATCTAATTGGATTTCGTTTTCTAGGGGAACTAAACGAAATAGTTGATATTAGTACCATAGAAGGAATCGCCTCATTTTCTACTCGATTTCTCGCTTTAAATCGACTACATAATCCGAAATTGTAAAATGTCTCGACATATTTCCGAGACATCAACTTCTTTATCAAACTAGTTATCTTAAAATTTTTATTTTCTGAAATAAGAAGTCACTTTATATTTTGTTGTGTGACATAGCCAGTATAATCGTAAAAAGCTGCGGCGTTTTATTTGCGCAATTGTAACTGGCACTAAGCAAGTCGTGATCACTTGGGAAGTATAATTTTCTATTTCATTACTTATCTGGCTATCTTTTACCGTTTAAAAACCAAATTTTACGGAATCTTTAAGCAGATATTCAAATTCCCGATAGCTTTTTTATAAAGCCCGAATTAAAAATGGAAATTAAAAACAGGCCGTTATTCTCTATTGCATGAAGTCCTAGAGTTCACTTCAAAATCCAAGTTAAGCATTCAAAAGTGGAAAACAGGCTATCAATTTGTCATTAACTATTTTAAATATTGCCTACGATTTTATGAAACCAGGATGAAATTTCTTAAAACCACCCAGTTATTTCATCGACTTAAAAATATACTACCGCAGAAAAGTTAATGTCCAATTGTAGTGACGCAACAGAAAATCCATTTAAAAGAGCTATCTACCGTGTGAATTCCTGCATGGAACAAGTCCAATACATATGTGTACAGATCGTTCAACTTGGTCTCAGGCTTTAAAATAGTTGAAAGGAATTCATTTTCAGGAGATCTCGGCAGTTCTTCGATGGTTTCATCGATATACTTTCTTACAACACTGAAAAGTTAAATATAGTTAACCTTTTAAATAACTATTTTGCAACATCTAGTTTAAATTGGCAAAGTAAAAATAGAATATTTGCTAACCCTGCGAAGTAGTCCTCAGCCGGAATCAACCTCTGGTACTGTTCCTCGTGTCCGCTCTCCATCAACTCCGTTCTGTAGACGGCATCGTTCATGATCTGCGCCGCCTCAATCAGCCTGTCGGCTTCTGGAATGGGCACTGGATCAAGACATCCTAGACGCCTTTTGAGGGTCACTGTACCAACGCCTGCCATTAAAATTGTTTTTTAAAGAATCAGATTGATAATCGACTACGTCTAGTGAAGTCAAGCAACTATAAGGGTAAGAATAGTGGAGCGGATTTCCAGCTCTAGAGAGTCTGTTCATATCGGAAAAATGCAAAGCTGGTGTGTATAATAGCAGGCATTGATTCTGATAGTTGTATGCACAAATAAGCATTAAAACGCTTCAACATTCCAATCAGAGCCGACTCTGAAAATCTGCTCCACTATACGCTTACCCATAGAGGCAATTGGTCACACTTTATCCTATAGACTTAAGCCAAAGTATTCTGCATGTAGGCATACGACAAAACGTAATTAGTAACCGAGCTGCGATTTTTCTATTATGTGCAACAAGATACTATCCAAATATCACGTTGTAACAAAAGACTAATACGCATTAATGTGCTCCAAACCTATCACGTATTCGTATAATGAAGTATATAACTAACTTACGTGTCTGTCAAAGTAAACATTAGTAAAGATTTCCACATTAAAATCAAAAACTCGTGACCTCTCGTTGAAAAAGGCAAGGTAAAACAGGTATAAAATTTAAGACTTAAACCAAGCTTTCTAATGTGGTAATGTCCCAAAAAATTTTAGGAGTTACGACGTTCGTTTAGTTTGAAGCTTAGTTGCCGCGTAATATATTCTAGCATTATCGAAACCTTTAGTTCTTGATGCATCATATCCAACGAAAGTGTGAACTATTATCCAATCTTTTAAAGGGTGTTGATAATGTTTGAACGATCAAAGTGATAAATTTATTTTACATTATTTTTTAAAAGGTTACACATTTTAGCCAAGATGCTCCAAATTACAATAATTAACGTAATCACTTTCCCACTTAGATTTCAATACAAGACAAGTAAACAGTACTTACTTTCGAGCGTCCATCGGAAAATAAAAGGCATGACATCGACTTCTCCATTTTTGTCAAGGTTAGACTGCACCCTAGTAATCAAGTCATCTGCTACGCTCTCCAGGTTCTTTGCTTGGCCTTTCACAAGGTATGCACCGTTGTGCTTGGCGAATTCCTCTCGAAATGACTTCCACTCCACACCATTGCTAGAAAATACCTCACATTGTCAGATTCAACTTAATGGATGTATTTTGTATCAAGTATTTATCGATACAGAAGTAATGTACACTAATCCAGAATACTATAAATATAAAAAAATTTTAGACGATAGAAATGTAATGATTTACAGAATAATTTTTTTAAAACATCCTTAAGTGTGAAGCAACACTGTAGCAGTAAGAAATCCTGCAAATATAATATTTTCATACATAGGCAAGTCGCTTCAGGTTCTGGCAAGCATCAGTCTTCAAAAATTCTTTCAATGCCACAAGAGTTTCACAACTTTCAAAGGCCAGTTACAACAATTACTTTGAAATTAAACAAGGATCTTACCTTGGTCCGAGTCCTGGACTGTCGTACAAATCTGGCCTTTCTTTCCTGTACCGGGCCATGACGCTATGAGAAGTTCTGATCGGGATTAGTCCGTCGTGTTGGTACACCGTCTTCATGTCATCCGGGTGGAACAGGTGTACGATGGCGCGATCACGTCCGATGTATTCTTTCACGACGGGCCCGTATTGACGGAACATCTTGGCGTAGGTGCGATTGACATAGTCGCGATCGTAGATACCTTTAAAATATGGACAATGGACATGTTAAAGCTTTTTGTAAGGTCAGCTTTTAGTTTACTTTTTAAATAATAGATGGCGACATCAACACAAGATAGTCGCAAGTAATTTACGTCAATTCAATATCGGGAAGCAAGATAATACGTAGCTGGACTAAACTTTGCTCATTAATAAGCTCTATTAATGAACAGTCATTGAACAAGCTGTACCACATAGTCATCGCGAGAGAGAAAATTAAGAGCAATTTAGGGTTGCATCCATACGTAAAACGCATTCAATTTTTAAATATTGTGATCAATTTGGTTTGGAAATTTTTTTCCTTGCAATACAATTAAATTTTCAATTCGCATATTTTGAATTTTATATTACCGCGAAGTTATTAGATCTTAGAAACAGTCGCATTTGGACCCAATTGAATTCTGGGCCACGTTGATGATTGGGTATAGAAGCTCAATTTTTAGTATTAAAAGTAGTACTTAGACAAAACATGGGGTTTACCAAGTACTTTTCTAAGCCATATACACATCAGGAAATCTTCCAATTTTGATTCTCGTTTATTGCGTCAAAGTATTTTGTTTTTTTACAAAAATAAGTTTTCAACTGAAACACTTTAAAATATTGCTAGTCATCAATAAAATGAAAGTTTCTGCAGAAAAGTACCGTTAGCTTAAAATATGGGTCATGCTATTTTAGAGCAACTTGGCAATTTCAGCACATTGATTATTTGCAAATTATTCGTTCATTAAACATTTTTAGTAAAAAATAAAGGAGCTAGTTTAGCAAAACACTCTCTAAAGTATAACCGAGATAGGGTGCGGCCCTTTAATTTTGAGGCTTAACGATAGTAAATGCAATAGAAACCGCTAAAGAACGGACCCAATATCTTATACTTAAGGAATATTTGCAACTAGACCAAATCAATTGAAGATTGTATTAAACTAATCTCACCAATCATTTTATTGTAACGCCACTCATGCCCGAAGAACGGCAAGTACTTTGGACCGGGTATCTGCTTGAAGTCCTTTAATTTGCCACCAGTTGCAGCGTGCCAGTAGGGAAGTATGTCGTCGCCCTCAGACTGCGGAGATTGTCTGCTGCTAAACCTTGCCGAAAATTTCCCGTTGGCGGAAAAACCCTGGTTATAAACAATTGATTAAATGTAGTATTATTGTCAAGCTGGGGAAAAAAAAGCACAGGGCCCCCAAGAACACCCATTCAAAGTCAACACATTTAACGTGCATCCTCAGATACACGGTGGTCGGCTCTATTTGTTGGGATTTTTTTTTTGCTCAGCATGATCACTTTACAAAGGCAAGTAAGAAGAAAACAGAACCCTGGAGGGTACCCTCAGTGACATAGTGCCCGTAACCCACGCTCTATTCCGGCTTTATAGCGTCCCTTAATTTCCATCAATTACGAAAATCCTTACGCCACTAAAATTTTTCAAATATTTTCCCACAACTTCAAAAAACTAAAATTAAAGATTAATGATAGAGTTAAGGTAACCTTGTACATAAGTTAGAGCCAATGCGGTTTGCAATTCACATACTGTTATAGATACTCATTATGTATATCATTTTATAAACTGCTTTAGTCTGTATTGTGCTATGAATTAGAAGTCGCATCTCGTTGGAAATTATCGGGATTCACTAAAAAGTGATCGTCAATAAAGGCCGGCATATTTGAAATTAATTTTGTTTGCGAATCATTGACGTGAACGCGAAAATACACTAAATTGTATTACTGATGTCAACTTGAGGCTAAGACAAAAACACATTTGAAGCCTAGGATGTCGATAGTACGCACTTATAAACAATTTTAAATCATAACGGGAAAAATTAGATTACGACAAAGATTTAACCAAATTACTTGGTTAATAAAAAAAGTTCAGAACTTTGACAATTAGTTTTAACTATTTAAGATACAAGAAAATAAACTTACGTTAGAACGCTGACAAACACGCAGAAGAGCCATCTTTTTGTTCAACTACCAAACTTGGTAAAAATAAAACTAACTCGAACCTACTCTTTTGGGCTTTTATAGGGACTGTAGATTCACCTTATTTGCATACTAAGTATTTTTAACCGTTGTATGTTTGTTTTATAAAATAAATATTTCCCTACATTATGGTCGATTAAATAAACGCTTTACTAAAGCTACACAATGGGACAGTTTGGGAGTCGATTGGAAAGATGGGTTATTTCAAGAGTTTCGATTGCAGTTCATAGTAATTTTGAAGCATTGAAATGAGAACAAATGATCTGCAACCAAAGGCGATTTGAACTTTACTTAACCCTCAATCACACGGCGTATTTGGCGGAAGGACTTTTACACTGGTAGTGCACTGAATGCATCATTTTGATTGTTTAGCAATCGCGTCAAAATAAAGGTCAGACTTTTTCGAAGTCCGACAAATGCAGCCGAAAGTCCGAGTTCCATTGAGTGCTAGTTAAATATGCTCCAAAGACCCGATTCCAAGTAGGGTAGGGTAGGGTAGGTACATATATATTCCGGCTTGTGTGCTTGATCAGATCTCAGAGACCCGCTTATAAGCCTTCGTCAATTAAAACAGACACAGAAAGAATTTTTACTGTCACAGAGAAAGGAAGTACACACAGGGCGAGGGCGGGAAACAAACCCGCACCCGTTACAGCACGCAGACTGCTAGCGTAATGGTCTGCGATCAAAACCACTAGGCCATCCGTGTCCCCCCCGACTCCACGTACAATGTTGCCTTTAAAGTTACGTTGGCTGCCCGCTTAGGTGTCGTCCTCTTCACTTGACCAGGATTCTAAAAATTGCGATTTATAAAAAAAAATAAAGTTTTTTTTTTAATTACTGGGGATTTAAAGTGCTAAAAAACTCTTTTGGTGAAATTCAAGATTTTACGCCATTTTTCGTACTATGTAGCTCCGTTACATTTCATCGTATCTAACACACAAAACAACCTTTTTATAGAAAAATTATTTTGAACAAGTTTTGTAATCACAAAACACTGAAAAAATACACTGGGAAAGAGCTATTGGTTAAAAAATAAAACAATGTATCGTCGGATGAAAATAACCCTTTTTTTGTTTTTCTGTAAATTTAACCTTTCTTCTAGAAATCCATAAGAAACGTATTTTTGATAAATGTACTTTATAGGACATTAAATTTAATACGACTTGTATAATAATTGTTAATTGCTAAAAAGAAGTCTTATGTGAGTTACGGTGATAGAAAATCGTGGGAAAGTAAAAAAAAAATCGAAACACTAGATTTTGCACCCTTTTTGCAGCTTCGTAGCTTTTTAACTGTTTGTCGTACAAAAAAACTTTTGTTACCGATTTTGAAGAAAATTTTGTTTTCAACATATTTATGTCAAAAAATTACCTTCAAAAATGCTTAGGAGAAAAGTTATAGGCCAAAAACGGGAAAATGGGCGAAATTTCGAACGTTTTTTTAAGATGGCGGAAAAAGCAATAGAACGAGGATGACGAAAACTCACATTTATTACTACCTAGGGGTCATACACATCACATAAAAAAATCAACGATACCGGACCTTTTGTATGGTATATCCATTTTTGAGTATCTATTCACTGGACTAAATGTCGCATTTAGTAAAGAAATCTTAATAACCTTACTCAGAAAACAAGTGTCATTGTTAAATTTATTTCCTAAACATATCGGAAATGACTAGAAATAGTCCAGGCAACGAAGAGTTACAGAGGGAAATGTTTGGAACACAATTTTTGACTTCGTAACTTTGTTTGGACTAGTTAGGAGGTAAACACATTAAAAGTCTCCGCCCCTAGTCCCTGAGCCGAAGAGGGGAAGGGGGGGGGGGGGGGGGGGTTGAAAGTCCAATTTTTCGTTTTTTTGCTTATATCTCTAATACTATGCGTCCTATCGATATATTTGTAAAGCACAAAATGAAAGCTGATTTAATTTTCTACAAGTTTCACTCCCTCGAGTGTTTTAATATCTTGTATAGTTCTCGAGATATCCGCTCTTGAAAGTCTGTAATTTTTTAGAAAACACATTTTTTTTCACTTTTTTCCTCTTTTTTGACCGGATAACTCCTCAATGATGCTCCGAAAACTAAATGTTGACCCTAGAGTGGTAGAGAATTTAATTCTTTTCAATAATGTATCTTACTTTACTATTTTATCTATTTTCCTTCAAATTTGAAGGCAGTTTCAGTATTGAGCGGAGAGGGACTGTCAGTCTCTAAGAGCTAATGCATTCATTTTGAAATCCCAACTTTTGCAAAAGACTTACTTTGCCATGTTATCCCATTTCACCAGGTATGGGAATCATCCTAATATCAATTTAAAACAAAATTTAAAAGAAAATAACATCCGGTTATTCAATTATTAATTAATAAAGTTTTTAAGTAGTGTCGCCATCTGCTGCATATTTTTGGCATTTTAAAACTTCAAAAATATATAATTAAATAACTAGATAACATTTTCGTTTCAAATTTGTTTCATTTCGATGATATGTTTGATTCCCGTACCTGGGAAAAAAGGGCTACCATGACAAAGCAATACTTTTGCGATTGTTGTGATTCCAAAACTAATGCATTAGTTCTATGGGAATGACATTCCCTTTTATGTACACTTATTCTGTACTGAGCGTCTAAATAACACAGATGCTCATTTTGTACACTGTTAAAAAAAACCTGAAATTTCAGGAGAAAAATTACTGATTTTAACGGAACTTTCCCGTATTGGCTGAAAACGGTTTTTTTCCATCTGAAAACGGTTTTTTTCCTTCTAAAAACGGAAAATGTCCGTAAACCACGAGCGAAGAGATGAAAACGGGAATTTTCCATCTGAAAACAGGTTTTTTCCTTCTAAAAACGGAAAATTTATGTAAACCACGAGCGAAGAGATGAAAACGAATTTTTTCCGTCTAAAAACGGGGTTTTTCCTTCTAAAAACGGAAAATGTCCGTAAACCACGAGCGAAGAGATGAAAACGGATTTTTTCCATCTAAAAACGGGGTTTTTCCTTCTAAAAACGGAAAATGTCCGTAAACCACGAGCGAAGAGATGAGAACGGATTTTTCCATCTAAAAACGGTTTTTTCCTTCTAAAAACGGAAAATGTCCGTAAACCACGAGCGAAGAGATGAAAACGGGTTTTTTCCATCTGAAAACGGGTTTTTCCTTCTAACAACGGAAAATGTCCGCAAACCACGAGCGAAGAGATGAAAACGGAATTTTCCCGTTTTTAGAGCTGCCATACTTTTATTACCCTATCGTAGAATTGGCGATAATGCACTAAGAATACACACATCGAAACTCGAACATCAAATACCGGTATTACCAGGCCCGTCCTTGGCCGAGTGGTTAGGGCATCAGCCTAGACATTCACAATCAACCTTCTCAGGAGTGCGGGGGTTCGAATCCCACCTACTGCCAGTCATCCTATAAATCGGATCTGTGATGGAAATAGTAGAAAAATCCTCAATTCACGGATGGTCCCGAGTACACTGGGACAGACGGCTCGTTAAATCTGTGGAGTCCAAAGCCCCAAGGCGTTAGCGTACGATGTCGCTCGAAGTTCCCTTGGGTGCCCGCTTAGGTGTCGACCTCGTGATCTGACCAGGGTTCTAAATTATGAGGCGTTATTGGCTGTGTTAAAGATCCTAAAGGAGGCTAGAAATAGGCAGCCGGAAACGATTACCTTATCTTACCTGTACGGGGAAATCAAAATGGAAAATTTTAATAACGGAGAAATAAGAAACGGAACTTAAGTACAAACACGGGAAAATGCAAAATGGAAAATTTTAATAACGGAGAAATAAGAAACGGAACTTAAGTAGAAACACGGGAAAATGCAAAATGGAAAATTTTAACAACGGAGAAATAAAAAACGGAACTTAAGTAGAAACACGGGAAAATGCAAAATAGAAAATTTAAACAATGGAGAAATAAGAAACGGAACTTCTGTAGATACACGGGAAAATACTTAACGAAACGGGAAAGTCCCGGAAACTCTGCTGCCGGTACTTTCCCCGTTAATTTCAGTAAATTTTTTTTACAGTGTAGGCACGCCGTTACTTTATTATTTTTTCTATTTTTATATTTTATTTTATCTATACTATTCGTTGGACTATCGGAGGGAAATTGTCAGATGATCCTCCTGTTCTACTTCATCTTCGGAGTCAACTTGAGGGACCCCATTGAGGCAGTTCCAATGGTAATTTTGGCATGTTGGGGAACATTTGAGACTTGCTTTTATGCTGCTACACTTTGAGCTGCCACAGTCTTTCGTGCATCGGCAGAAAATTATTTTCAGAATATCGTCAAGTGCTACTGCTAACTCACTGTGCACTGGGACCAGGTAGTTGTTCTCATTCTTCCAGGAGGAGGCAGGTCATTTACCAGCCACAGCTGAACTTGGTGGAATGTTCGGAGGGAATGCTGTGCTACTGCTCCCTCGGTGGCAGGAAGACAAGAGATATCAGGCTTGATGGTGGCTACTTATTTCAAGAATGACTTATACTTGCAGGCATTGAGGGAGGCCTCTTTTGTTGGAGTGCCATACCACCTCAAGATGCGGGTTTTGTCTGCCTTTTGGTACCTGATCGGTGGTAAAGGAAGATTCTGAAAAGACAGATGCTGCTTTCTGGACCTCTGGCGACTTCATATACAACTTTGCAAAGGCAACATTGCTTTTTCGAAATGCGGAAGATGCTGTGTCGCATCCAGTTAATGTGTGCAAAAATAGCATGTCCTTTAAACCCTGTATCTGAAGCTCTTGAAACAAGAATAAAAAAACCTTTGTCTTCCCACGTCCAGGCTTTATGAAAGAAATGGCTTTATGCGCATCAGCTTTCGCCATCAAGAGGACTTTGAGGTCGACATAAAATAAAAAAGTAACAGCGTGCCTACAAAATGAGTACTTGGGTTGTTTTCGATATTACCACAGCCGTACCCACAATCAGAACGTCCGCATCACTTTCTGCTTGAAGGATCCAATTGTCCTCAACTACACCTTAAGTATGTTGATGGGTCTACTTTTATTGACATTGTTCGACAAAAAATCTTCTTGTTTGACGTTTATCTCGGTGTCTTCGGTGAAATGGATATCAACAGACTTTCCCGCGTAGATAGCACTTCTGCTGTCCCAGTGCACAGGAGTTAGCAGCAGCACCTGACGATATTCTGAAAATAATTTTCTGCCGATGCATTAAAGTCTGTGACAGCTCAAAGTGTAGCTGCAAAAAATAGCAAGTCTCAAATGTTCCTGAGCATGCCAAAATTATCATTGGAACTGCCTCAATAGGGTCCCTCAAGTTGACTACGAAGATGAAAAACAGCAGGAGGATCATCTGACCGTTTCCCTACGGGGGTCCGACGAATAAAATAAAATAGAAAAAATAGAATGTGAAAATAGATGAAATATTAAAGTAACAGCGTGCCTACAAAAAGAGTATCCGTGTTATTTAGACGTGAGGCCCAGTGGCTTAGTGGTATTGCTTCGCCTTGCCACGCCACAGGTCCAAGGATCGAATCCCGGATTATGCGAGGTTGACCTATCCTTTCATCCCTTAAGCAACAAAAACTTCTAAGATTATCTTTTTACTTGTAAAGGGTAGTAAAAGTCGTACAAAGTAGGTTTGGGAAACAGTGTTTCAGCTAAAGTTTCATGAAAATTTTTCAATCTTTATTTATACGAGGTATATATAATAGCAATGTTATGCAACTGATCTTTGTTATTGATCTAGGATTGGGTGATATTTGCTACAATGTGTCACTTGACTGGAATGGAGACTAGACCTGAATTAAAGAAAAATAGCTCTCTGCAGAAATGGAGATTCCAGCTCTGTATGTTAGAGAGAGGGGAATCGATTGGCATAAAATAAGAGTTTACTTAATATAAAAGTCACTATTAACACCCGTGCAAAGTCGGGCTTATGAAACTACTGTTATAAAATCGATCTTTATATTTTTGATAGATACAAAATGTCATTCAAAGAAGCTAAGAAACTTGAATGAAAAATTCTCATAATAAAGAGTTACATATATGTGTACGAACGCCTTATTTTTTGTAACAAAACACCTTATCACAACACCCGTTATTTTCCTAACTTTTTCCATCTGTTCTGATAACAAAATTCTCTTACTCCTTATTTACAGAATTTAGATAATAAGACATATGAAGGTATAAATACTTTAATTCAATTAAAAGAAATTTCACGCCGGTGTAATATTTGCCCGCCATGCTGAAGTTTGTAGTGTTTGTTTCCCTTGCTTGCTTGGGGCTGGTTCAAGGCCACGGCAGGTTGGAAGAACCCCCTGGCAGAGCCACCGCGTGGAGGTATGGATTCAAAACCCCGACCAATGTGAATGATGCCGAGTTGTTCTGTGGTGGCATTTCAGTAAGTTATCTATTTTGGGCGATTTTGTTTTAATTTTGATGGTTATTGTAAGTTTCGAAAGTGGTTTACATTTATAGAGCATGATACCTAGGGTATTGCCGTGACATAGACCCATGAAATAGAATAGAATATTCAACCGTCAGAAATAGTTTATGAGATGACTGTATATTGTTTATCAACAAAAGAAACATTAATCCGTCCTGATGATACGAATTACATTATAAATATGTGTTCAATGCTATACAGCAAGCTGAGTTGAGAAGAATTATCATCGTACCATAGAAATATTTACTAGAAGCAATTTTGACACTGCCACACACTCCGATTTGAGAAGGTTTTTTTACTCAATTTTGAAACGTCATTTTCAGAGTGCAAGATGAAAAACCAGAAAAAAGTTTTGAATTTTCTTTAATGAAGACATATTGTTGTAGGAGTCGGAAAGGTCGAGTACTGATTATGTACCCATGGATGCAAGAGCTATAAGCAGACGGTCGATTGGGCCAAACTTAAAAAAAAATAGTAGACTTTTGAGCACATTGAAGATTTTTTTTTGTTCCATTATAATATAAGGTGGTGGCGTCATCTAGTGCTCATATTGGAACGCAAATTTAGACCCCAAATTCTGTAAAAAGGTTTTATGGGTTTGAAAAGTCTTTTTAAATAGAAACATACAAAAGCCATGCTAAAATGAGTGAAATTCATCCCAATTTGATGATATTAATAGCTATGATAAAATTTAATTCGTTATGATTGTAACATATTTTATTTATGCTTGCAACATTAATTAAAAATGTTTCTTAAGTACAGTCAGCTTTAAATTGAAATCGACAATTTTTTCATGTGTTCTTATTTAGCTTAAAAACTATGATTGTTCGAATAATAACATCAATTCGTAACTTCCTAAATGTTTAGGAGTTACTAATTAAGATATTAAGCCTTTGCATTCTTTAGTTACTTACATGCGTATAGAAATAGCGCAACATCATGTTTTCTTTTTATTAGAGTTCAACCGTCTATAAGAAGATTTGTTTTTTAGGAATGGAATGTGAACATTTATAGATGAGAGAGACTATATTACTTTAAGAATTATCTTGTTTTGTTTTTCGCTTGGATTAATTTTGTTCAAGTAATCTTAGAAATGATCTTACTTCAAATTGATTTTTAGTTGTCAGCATGATAGAATCGTTTATCTTTGTTGCTACTGAAGAAAAAGAGTTGTTTTAGAATTTAGTAAAGTAAATATTTCCTTTTTAATAAAAAAAACCAAATTCGTTACATTTTATTCAATATAATTCATAATATTCTATTTAATTAAAATTTATTATGTCCTATCCAATGGGAATATTTCTTCTGACGTCACGCACTCTAAACTGCGATTTCATTGGTTGTGTGGTTTTCTTTGGTTTTCTTTGACGAAGTGTCGAAATAGCTCATTGGTTTAAAAAGGGTCACGTGATTCTAACTGCGATGTCATTAGTTGTTTTGTTTTTTGTGTCAAAGTGTTGAGACAAGCCCATTGAAATTTATTATATCCGATTCAATTAATCTACATTCGATTCAAATATATTCATTCTATTCAATTAAACTTCATTCGATTCAGTTAAAATCTTTATGTTCGATTGAATTGAAATTCCTTCGATTCAATCAAATGTCATTATATTCTATTCAATTGAAATTAATTACATTCGATTCAATAAAAATTCATTACATTCGATTCAACTAAAATTCTACTTATAGCGCCACTGGCAAATCAACCAGGGCAAGTGCGGCATCTGCGGTGACGCCTGGGACCTGAAGCCTCCGAGGCCTCACGAAGATGGAGGCCTGTACGGAACAGGAACCGTCACAAAGACATACAAGTCTGGACAGACCATCGATGTAGTCACCAACATAGTCGCCAACCACTTCGGCTACATGACCTACAAGATCTGTCCCTTCCAAGATGGAGTGGAGGTCACTCAGGAGTGTCTGGACAAGTATCCCTTGGAGTTGGCCGATGGTTCTGGAACCTCGTACAACTTGGGAAGTCAGAAGGGTCCAGTGAAGGTCCAAGTGAAGTTGCCTCCTGGTCTGAAGTGCGAGAGGTGTGTCTTACAGTGGCACTGGAAATGCGGTAAGTAGAAGTAGTTTGACTCGGGTGTGTCGTTATTTAAGATACCACGGTAAAATTAACGTTATAAGCATACGATTCTGTTGTCCCCAGTGGCCGAGATCGACAATAATCGACCAGCCTTTCACCAAGAAGGTTCATCGAAAATCGGATCATAACATTCGCAGCAGCGACGCGAAGCGTCCTTTCTGCACATCGAAATAAGTCCCAGAGGGCAGAATGTTCAATGAAATGAAAGTAAGCCGTACGGCCTGTCGAAAAATATGAAGAGCCAACTAGGGGGCAAGCATATTGACCAGGGCCAACATCTTCTCCTCCTTGCTGGTGGAGGCTGCTAGGGCAGCTGCATTTCTCTTGAAGGCCTCTAAGTCGCCGAAGACGTCAGCAATAGCGTCTTTCACTGCTCTCAGGGCCGCAAAAAGGGAGGCAGGATCCTCTGCGCTCTGGGGGCGGGGCTCCGACTAGTGCTGCCGCTTGACGGCACTCCCCGGAAGCTCCCTTTCGGGCGGATTTCGGTCGACCCGGGCAGGTCGCCGAAGAGCTGGGGTGGGGGCCACCGCAGTTGGCACAGCGGTGGGTTTGAATGTCATCTCTGGAGGGGCAGGTGCGAGAATTGTGGCCGAGGCCGCAAAACCGACATCTGGCTTCCATGTGGCAGTGGGTGCTTACGTGGCCGTAGTTTTGGCATCTGTAGCACTGGGGGATCCTTGCAACTTTCCTGTAGGGCTCGAAGGAGACCTTCTTGCCCAGGAGGCTGCTCTGCTGGTAGATTGCCTTGAAGTTGCCCGTTCGAACAACAAGGACTTGGAAGAACGGTAGTGGGGCTTTGGTCCGGGCTTTCGTCAGCTCGGCCACCTTGTTAACGATGTATCCCTCCGCCACGAGTGCGGCGGTGATCGACTGGGGATCTGTATCACGGGGCAGGCCCTTGACAACCGTCTTAATGAAAGATTGCTTGCGATGCGAGTGGCGGAAGTACCCTAACTTCTCTTCGGCAAGAATTGCAAGGATATTGGCCTCCTCTT
This sequence comes from Oedothorax gibbosus, assembly GCA_019343175.1. Classification (NCBI taxonomy): domain Eukaryota; kingdom Metazoa; phylum Arthropoda; class Arachnida; order Araneae; family Linyphiidae; genus Oedothorax; species Oedothorax gibbosus. Next base: position 21,322,117 of record CM033271.1, read on the forward strand.
CAGTTCGTGGATAAAGCTTAACAAACTTATGGAAGGGTTTGCATCCTATGCTGCCGCCCACAGCCTCTCGCACTCGCAGGCAGACGGTATCACCGACTTCCCCTCCGAGGAAGAGAATCGGCAATGGTTTGGGAGTCACCGGGGATTGGGCATCCGGGACCATAGGGGCATCGACCGCCTGGAATTGGGCATCAGGGGTCTTAATACCAACCGCCTCCGGGAATTGGGCATCCGAATTTGGCTTGGTCTTCTTGGCCGCCGGGACATCCGTGCTTCACTCCTGGGACATCCGTGCTTCCCTCCTGGGACCGGGCATCCAAGCTTCCCTCCGGGAATGGGGCATCCGGGGTTACAGTCCCTGCCGCCGGGAATTGGGCATCCGACGACAGCTCCATGGACTCGGCCAAGGCTTGAAACTGGTTGGAGGTGGGGATGTTGGCCACAACTTGCGGCACAACCTTCAACCTCATCACTTCGTCAAACTCCTCCTTCATCCGTCTCATTTCGGCCTCGATCGCGCCAGGCTGGGTTAGCCGGTAGCGAAGCTGCTCGACTTCCATCGCAGTCACAGAATAGTCATCCATCGTAGTCTGATGATGATGATGAGAAGGTTCATGATTCTATCCTATCTATATTATAGACATATTCGAGATGGTTCAATATCCCTAAAAAAATCAGTTGGGTACCGTGTACACTGCGATATACAGTGGTGGTCAAAATTATAAGGACAACTGAAAATTGAACAGAAAAAATTTATTTCTGAATTAAATGAAAATGTATTTAGACATAAAATACTTCTTTATGCTATAAATCCTTTAATAACAATAAAAAACTTAAAATACAAAATTTGAGTTTATAAAAATAAGAAACAAAAAGTACATTCTTAAGAAACTGGACAAAATTAAAGGACATTTAAAATTTTCAAGTCAAAACAATTAATAATTAATAAGTTCACCCTTATTTTCAATTACTTTAATTAATCTTGACGTCATAGAGCTCGTTAGTTTCTTTAGGGTGCTCACATGCATATTTTTCCATGCATTTTCAATTGATGACATCAGTTCTCATTTTTTATGGTACTGAGTGCCATTTTTGTAAACTCCATGCGCCAAACTACTCCACAAATACTCGATTGGGTTTAGATCTGGACTTTTAGCTGGCCAATCAGTCAACAGTTTTACAGAATTAGCGTCAAACCATTATTTTTTGCAGCTGCATACACATGTATTGATGCATTGTTCTGCTGGAATAAATAGTCACCAGTCACCACTAGTTATCAACGATGCTTCTGGCAAAAGATTGTCACCCAGCATATCAACATAGCTATTTGAGTTCATTTTCCCTTGAAGAAATACTATTTCTGTAGTTCCAGAGGCTGCGTAACCTGCCCAGACCATTACTGAGCCGCCACCATATGAACGCTTTGAAAATATTTCTTTTTCTTTGCGAAGATCATACCATAAATACTCAAGTCCAATTCACGCTTTATTTCCGTCGATGTTTGTTTTTTCTAGCTATTGCAAGCTCTACTTATAATTCGTCTTTTATCTCTCGAAGACACAGAAGATGGCCTACCTGGGTGTTTTCGTTTTCCATAATTTCCAGGATTTTTCAAAAAATTATATATTACAGTCTTTGATCTATTCAATTTCAATGCTATTTCACGTCTAGTATGTGCAGAATTTTTATAAGCGATTAATTTTCCTTTTTCAAACACCGAAAGCTTCGTACCTAGTGGCATGGTTGAAGATAAGTGTAATGAAGTTTTCAAACACTCGCAAAATCTTTATAATACCATGGAATGACATGTACAAAGCAGAAACTTTAGTTTGTTTTATGTAAATTTATGCTTTAGACTTATAGAAATGCAATTGTCCTTATAATTTTGTCCAATTTTGCTGTATGTTAAAATTTATAACGCATTTTTTTAAAATTATGAATTTTATGTATATTTGCAAAAAATCTTATTTAAAATGCTTAGTTTACTATTGGCTAACAGGCATAAAATTTGCATAATTCAACCGTGATTTGTCGAAAAGATCTAGCGATTTTTCCATTGTCCTTATAATTATGACCACCACTGTACAGTGTACATGCTTGATGAGTGGAAAATCCCGACGTCGTTATCGGGCGAAGTTGTGACTAAGATCTAAAAAAGTTTCTTCATTTTCAAACTAAGCTTGGGAAATGAAACTCGCTTCAATAACTCACATAGTGTCAAATGTTATAAGTTGCCTGCAAGTAAACTTTAAAAAAAAAGCATGTTTTAAATGGATTCTTCTCTTCAATTTTTTATTTATTTTGAAGTTGTTTTAATTGTTATTTTGGTGTTAGCCTGGAAAATAACATAATAAGTAAGAGTTGGTTTTAGTCAAAATAGCTCTGTAGGCTAAAGGCAACAGAGGGCTTTTATGAACTGCAGTCAAGTGACGGCCAAAACTAAGTAACTATGTTTATAGTTTGAGGGCAGTTTAAAATAATTGTAATTTAGAAGAATTGCGATAAACAAGTGTGAGAAATCAATAACGATAAAAATGACTGTTGTAAGTGGTTTCAACTGTCTTCAATTTCAATTCAATCTTCAATTTGTATTTTGGTTCATAATTTTTCCCAGCATTAAAAAAACGTTAGCACAAGCGAAATGGACAAAAAATATTAAAGTATGAATTGTGATTTAAAATCAAAACCTAAACATTTATATTTATTTATCTATGTTTATAGCCAACAACTGGGGCATCTGCGAAGATGGCAAAGGACGTTTAGGATGCGGACCACAAGAATTCTTCCGAGGCTGTGCTGACATCAAAATCGAATAGATTTTTGGAAGCAAAACTATTTCATCTATAAACTAATGGCCGACCTAAAAAATTAGACATATTGAACATTACGGCTTGAACGTCTACGGGTCTAAAACATCTTTTATAAAATGTTAACATGAATATCAATAAACTATTTTTTTATGAAATATGTGTCATTTTTTATTTCTAGGTTTTGTTAAATGAAAAAAAACATGTTTTATAGTGGACATCATTTTTTTGTAACTCCTCAAAAAATAAAAATTTGAATTTTTGTAGATTTTTAAAAATTGGCGATAGTAATATTATCAAAGTATGATGTTAATGCTAGAGTTTTTATATTGGATCTAAGTTATACACTTAGAGGCCAAATTTTCTTTGTTTAAGACAATCTAAATCTAAAAGATAATGTTTACTCAGTGCAATATCATCACTTTTTAAAAAATGATTTAAATGAAAATTTTCTGGTAGTAGTTAAGAGTACTAACTTATGGTACTAGAATATTTACTTTAATAATGACTTTTATTACCTCGTATAAAGGATTTTTTTGCCAAACACACGTAACATTTTAATTACTTCGCTAAATTAAAAAATCTTTTACATAAGAAAAGTTCCCACCACAAAGATATTCTGTCATATTTTAGTGCTAAAAAAGGGCTATGAAAATCTTTCTTGGAAATGGGGAAAAAAAGTTTAGGAAATCAAAGTATTCACATTTCAGTTCTAAATAATCTTGCAATCAGGAACAAAAAATCAATGCAAAACAATTTATTGTTTTAAAATAAAAAATTTAAATATATAGAGAATTCAAAATAAACGCAAAATAGGGCATTATGTTTTAAGTATAAATATCAGCAGTATCACTGCAGGTTAGAAATAAAATATATAAAATACGCTAAGGAAATTTAAATAATATGACTTAAATTGTAATCTTAGTTTTTGGACATTCATTATTACAAAAAACTTCTTAGAGTGTTTGAATCGGAGTGGAATTTTGGAGTGTTTCAGTTTGGATGTTTCAGTCTCTGTTTCGAAATGCATATTAGTATCATCAGTAGAATCTAGATGGCAACACCGAATTTCATAAAGTGCTTATTGCCTGGTGCCTTTGGTTATACTCCTGTTTCAGTGATATCCAGCATGTGTAGTCTATTCGCTTTACGTTTAATACTTAAGATATAGAAAAGTAAAAAAAAAATAAGTGTAATTTTTTGTTTTTCTATTTGCATTTGGCTGTGAAATATAATTTATTCAAGTGTTAAGCTCAGTATACGTATGCAAATAAAACTGTTTCCCACCAGAATATTTTATATTTTATTTCTTATATACATAACATAAAAAAACATTATCTTAATGTAAGAGGTTTCATTAAAACAGTATTTTTGTCTAGGTATAATAATCCAGAACCAACTAAAATAAATACGATTTCTCTTAAAGATTAAAAAATATCTGCCGTAATATATGAATTATATAATAAAATAAATATTAAACTTAATTATTTGGCGATATTTATCTAGAGGACGTTTTCGGAGGCTTTGCTTTTATATTGGAATAGCAGTCGATTATAATTATAATGCTGATTTAAATGGAAAAACCGTGGACAGATCTGGCCGTACAGACTGACAGAAAAAAAGTTAAGAGACAGGACCTTTCAAACAAAAAATGAAATTTTAACATCCGACGGATAGATCCGAATAGGGATGGGCATATGGACAGACAAACGGACATCTCCAGTATGACAATACCTACTTTTCTCTTTTTCGAATTTTAAAAAAAGGGAAAGTGTGTTAAAAATAAATTGTCTTTAGTTATAATTTATTATTGATTACAAAAACTTTCTTTTTCACATTTTTTAATTTTATGAAAAACAGCATAAACGAACAGATTTCCTTTATTTTCATAACAATAAATAAGAAACTTTCAAATCATCAACAACCACAATCTTGGACAACTTTTAAACTGATCAAATAAATAAAGACACTAATACTGTTCCATTCTCAACGTCTTCTCTCATGCCTATATTGACCGTGGTGACGTCTTGCTTGTTTTGTAAGCATCCTGGGAGCTTTTGGCCTCGGGTTGAAGCCAGCTGAACCGCGTACTCCTGCGCCGGCTAACACGGATATATCTGCGCAGTTTCTGTAGATTTCTTGGGGTCCACAGCCCACAGCTTTGGTCTCGTTCTCGCACTCTCCCCAGTTATTGGCTAAGGAAGTTGAGGGAATGTAAAAGTAGTAATTGGTAGGATTGGCTAAATATTGCATATATAAATTTAAATGAATATATGGTATACATGATCTATCAAATAATCAAATAAATTGCAATTTTACTAAAAAGGCCGAAGAGTCATTTACTGAGAATGTGAGAAATTGTGGATGTTTTAAATTCATTAATCCCTTCACTACCCTTTGAGAGGATCAATGCAATGTATGTCCTCTCAATTCGATCATCAACGACCAGGACGCACTCTGCAACAAATACATTCGTCCAATCTACAGTTGAACAAACTCACGAGAGATCAAGCTGTTGTTATTGACATGACTTCTTAAGTGAAGAGATTTTTACTCTAAGATTTAATCCTGTGAGTGAAGGAATACATTTTCTAAAATGTAAATATTAAAAGAATACTTCTTTCAAGCTGAAAGTTACTTTTTTATAAACATAAAAAATTTTGTTGAGCTTTAGAGGAGGATTTTTCTTTGTAATAACACATAGTCATACAGTAATGTATGCATTTTCAATGTGAGAACAGTACTCTTAGATGAGATGTGTGGGCAGGTAAACTGCAGTATCTAGACTGATGACCTGAACCATTTATGTAAGAACTCAATAACTTTAGCCTACAAGAAAGTATACTAACGGAATTATTATTTCAGGGAAAAATGGTTAACTTCATGGTTCTTGCAGTTTATCTGCCCACGGCAAAGAAGTCTTTTACAGGAACCCATCTTAATGGTTTAAACACTAGTTTCTATTAAATCAGTTAGCACCTAACAACACTTTTTAAATAAGATAATAAAATAAGATAATTTATAATCTTTTAAATTAGATAATCTTTTTAAATAAGATAATAAACCTTTTGAAGTTAATCTTCTACTATTTTTGCAATGTGATAGTTAGCCAACATAGAGAAGTTGACGGTATAATATCTTGTGTTGCTGGGGTATCGTTATTTTATTATTAAAGTATTCCTCCATTTTTGTATGACAACCCTTCATCTTCTTTGAAAATTAGAAGAACTAAGTGACCAAAATAAGTGGCCAAAATAGTTTCTCTTAAGTACTTAAGAGTTTATGCAAATATGAAGTACAATTAAAATGATAAGATTGAAAAATACAAATAAACTAAAAGAGATTTTCCCATCACTTAGTTTTATGTCTATATATTGTTTATATAATGTAGTAAGCTGGGATTGAAGTTCATAAAAAAACTGTATATATACTTGCTAAAAATTATATATACTATATGAACATTTCAGCAGCATTTGGTGTATTATTGAATCAGAATTAACCCTCTGAGGGATGCAGACGTATAAGCCCGTCACTTGAATGTTAGGATTTCCAGCAACACACACAGGATTTTTTAAAATTTTTAAATTAATTTTTTTAATTTTTAAAAAAATTTAAATTTAATTTTTTAATTTTTTTTTTAATTTAACTATATTTTACAATTTAAAATACGGAGGAGATATTTACTATTATCTGCCATAGAAATAAGTTCTATGAAATTTAAAGAAAATAAATTTTTGGTTAAAACTTTTAATTTTAAACTCATGCAGCGAAAACAAGTTGACACTTCAGCCAATTAAATTCCAAAATGCGTGACTAACCAGATCTCCAGTGCCACCTGAGGATACAATGGGCGCAGCTCACGTTCCTGGGTATTTTAACTGGCACTACATAGAATCCGTTATCGTCCCTCGGTATGTGGAACCTGGTGCCAGTCTCATCAGCCAGTTCCAGCAGCCTCTTTTCGAAGCACTCCTCTGTTTCTCTTTCTGTAGGATCGTCCCTCTCGCACAGGGAAAATTCGAAGTACCTGGTGGGGCAGAAGATAGTTTAGGTTTATTATAAGTAACTGATAGAGTCAGTCATGTATTGAATCTTGACATCCTTGGCGCGTAGTAATCACAAGGGTTACTATATGTAGATAAAAGCTGACTCTAATAGTTGCCCCAAATAAAGTTGATTAGGGACTCTCAGAAATAAGTCTTACTCTTTTAAGGATTATTCAATCTTCAAACAAATTTCGTAACTTTGGACACAATCCTTTCCTCGCGAAGTCACTCAACTTAAGATGATGCGCATACTTTAAGACATCAAAATTAATTCTGTTTCTCGCAGCATTTATTTTCACGGCATCATTTTGTCAAAAATGACGACATTTTCGTGCATCCATTTTTGAGAGTGTGTGATCGATGATACTTTACAGACACATGGGCCAATAACCATCTACTGTCACCTTATCATGGATGTTTAAAATCGTACAGAATAGAAATAGTTTACCGTGCGATACCCCAGTGTAATATGTAAAAGGAAGAAAATTAATATAGTTTACATGCAAATGATTTCTTAAATAAAAGGAACTGTAAATGGCCATATAAAAGGCTTATCGACAAAAAAAATTTCGTTGTAAATGTCTTTGTGTTCACCGTACGTGTATAGGATGTGTAAGTCACTTATGAAGTGATACATTTTAATGAGTACTAATATATTACAATTTTAAATGTAGTTTAAATCGTACATAAAGCAGTAACTAGTAAAAAAAGTATTATATTACAAATTAGTAGAAATTACTATATATTGTTAGAAATTACTATATATTGTTAGAAATTACTACACATTTTTAAGTAGGATTAAATAATAATGTTATATCTTGAGTAGCATTTTGCAGTTTTCTTAGTTTAAACTATTATTCGAAATCAAAAGCAAGTAATGGTAAACATTAAATTAAAAAGTACAATAATAGTATGCATTGAAATTCGAATAGTAAAAGATTAGACCATCAAATTTCATTAACCGTTAAATTTGTTGAATCTTTTAAATTTTTACGATACACAGCATAGGAGCAATAAAAAGATTTAACGTCATTACATACCCTTTGTGGTTGGCAACCACTTCCACAGTGACGTCCAAAACACGTCCTGGCTGGTATGTCCTAGAGATGACGCCGGACGTAAAGTTGCCCCCAGATTCGTGGGGTCTGGGTAGGGGAAGGTCGTATCTGTCGCCGCACAAGCCACATTTACCGTTGTTGTCTTCGTGGGTTACCTAGAGCATTGTAAAATTTAGGAAAAGTGAATTTGTTGATATGTTCCAATTAATAATAAAACGAGAGGTGTGTAATACTACGCGACTTTCAATTACCGCTCAATAAATCAATACACACATTTAAAGGAAATTTCAATAACTTTAAATCTAATAGTTCATCAACTATTACTGCTCATAATGGGAATGTCTTTTTTTAATTAATTAAAAAAGAGACAAAGTTCGGAAAGAAATGAAAAAATAAAGCAAATAGTCCAAGAAGTGCTAGTTTTTAAAAGCTTAGCTTTAAAAAATATGTGACTAACGATATATATATTATTTTTTGAAAATTAAAAAGCATTCTAACCAATTTTAACTAGCGGTAGTTTAGATCCATGTTAGGCAGCTACATTTATCATATGGTAAACCGTTTGAAAAATATTCAATACAGCCGGAGTAATATGGCTTTTGAAAATAATTTTTCCATTGAAGATTAACACAGAGAGAAGACATTAGTTTGGAGACCCGGTTCCGCTCCCATTCCCACTTAATATAATAAAAAAGTATTAGTGAAATCACACAAAAAAATCATAATAACGGTAAAAATATAATCGTGTAAGAACTGCCTACTATCAGTAAGTGTAGGTGTAAATAGAAACAACAGTCCATTTTGGTAAATATTGGTTTTGCTAGTTGTCAATTTTAATTAAACAAAATAATTAAATGTTTCTATGCAGATTGTCATTGTCATACGAATGCCACTGTTTCACTTAAATCTACTGTATTAAGTATCAAACATTATTTGACGGATGTGGTAGCAAAAGTCCCATTCTCCAAAGTACCTTCCAAAGTATTACCCAAAATATAACTAAGATATACGAATAACTAAGAAATAGATATAGGGTCCGGCATTGGCAACTTCGTCCAATTGAATTTTCATTTATCAAAAGTCACCAACGAACGCGCCAGATCCTCTTATATCTTAGTTATGTTTTTTAGTATGCGAGTTTTGCAATTATACCCTTCATTTCATGGCTCTCTGGACCTTATTAGGTTGTAATCAATGCACAAGAGACAAATAATACTTTCATATAATAATTTTCGCTATATATAGAGCCATGGTTATGCTTTATACTTATTATCAACATAAATAATAACGCGACCACTTACTTTTAACCCTCCACAGAACAGCTCCGTATCATCATAATTCTCCGGGGTGTAGAAATCCATCCTCCACATGGTGTTCCTAGCCGGCGGTTCCACCATCCTCCCATGGCCATCCACACCAAAACAACACAATCCCAAACCAATTACCAAAATGGCCACCTTCATATCTTAACTCATCAGAGGACAGAAACGGAATAGGAATTAAAATTTTATCAAGTTCAAGACCATCTTTTTGATTTGGGTCAGTCGAGGTGGTAAGCCTGTTCCGGATGTTCCAGTGACCTCTAAATCCCGGGGGCCCCTGTGTTTGCTATGGAAGGATTGGATTCTTCTTTATCGTATCATGTGTCAAGTCATTGGGATAGGATTAATAATCGTGACTGGGTTGAAGAGGAGAGATATTACAGTTAAACCGCCTAAAACGGATAGTTAGAACTTCTGTAAATTTGTACGTTTTTCTTTCTGCCGTATTAACGAAAAGGCATGTTTAACCTGCAACGGTTGCGGTTTGTGTGTTGTAGTGAAACTGTACTTACGTGTTATTAACCAAATTAGCGTCAATGCAAAATGAATTTGACGTGCGGAAATATTTGCTGCCGCACATTGCTACTGCTTCATAGTTTGACATTGTCACTACTTGATTGAAAACTGCAGGTTAAACCAAGTATGGCTTTCACTATGGCTAACATTACCGGAACCCCTGTGAAATGAGCCAAAGTGTATTCGGATAAGGCGAATTCACGCTAAAACGAATTTTTTTTGCAGGACCCTTGGGTTTTGAATTGATAAGGTTTGACTGTATAGGAAGTTTTGTAAAATTTGGTTAAATGTTTTAGCGTTTGGTTAGATGTTTTTAACGTTGCTTCAGGCTTGGACAAAGTAACAAGAGTACTGGATTTCTGTAGAATAGTCGTAATATTATCAATTTTTTTAGTCAGCAAACACAGGGGAATTTAAAATTCAATTGTAATGTTTTTAAAAAATCAAATTTTATGGTGGTTTTATCAGAAATAAAAAAAAATATCATGATTTTTTTATGACAAATCTTATAATCAGAAGGTCATGTATTTTTCAAAAAAATGAAATTTAATATTTAATTTATAATAGAACGGCATTTATGTTTTAATTATTTTACTTGGAGTTTTGCAGCTGATTTATTGCTTCGCCGGAGCGCGCTTATACCAATCACAATATTTCCCCTCAGTTTTGACTAACAGCCAATACATTCATCGTAATTTAAATATATACGTATATCTAAACTACTGATCAGCTCCACATTTTTTGCAAATAATGTTACCTCAAAATGTGTTGAACTTTAAAAGAATATGAAGTTTAAAAAAATGTTCATAGTATAGGATATAAGATAGGAAGATTCAAAAGGTACGTGCTACAACATACCATAATAAAAAACCGAAGACTTCCTAGATCACCCATCTTACACATGACTTTTCGCATTCAAAACTGCTCATTGGTATTCAAATTAAATCTGACAACTGTAAGGTCAGACAATATGATGCCGTGAATCAGGTTTGCACGTATAGGTTTTAATAGTTCCTTCAACCCACTTCGACTGTTTCCGTCACCAAAGACATGTTTATATAACGATCTTCTTTTTGACTAATACTTTACTTATTTTTTCTAATTACATTTTTGGCAGTGAAGCTAACGGTGTTAGAGAAGGATTTAAATATAATTTAGTGTTAAAACAACTTTGCCCTTTAAGCTAATGAAAATGGTTTGCTTTCTACAAACTGTTAGATATTTATAAAAATTATAAACGAGTATTTATATAACTTGATGTTGCAATTTAATGGAAACTATGGTAGGTAGGTTTTGCTTTTAAAAATATATTTTTTTAAAAAAATCATAGAGAATGAAAATTCTAATTTTTAAAAGCATAAAATAAGTGTTTAAATATCATAATTATATCGTACACAGCACATAAAAATAAGATATAATAGTTCAAATTGTTGTGTTCAACTTTTAAAATCATATCTAGGGCAGAAAGACCGGTCTCCAGACATGGATATATTATCGACTACTTCAACTTTAAATTTTTAAAATTAGGGTTGTCTTGCTCCAAATTGATCCATATTAATTTTAATTTTATCTATAGACTTTAAGCCTGAGTGTACATAAGATGATTTTTTAAGACAATAAATTGCCAGCTGTGCGAGGCGATGCATGTTTCGAAGGGAGAATCAGTTATTTAACGAAAAAATTTAAGGAATTGAAATTTAAAAAAATATATAAATATATTTTTGATGTCGGAGATAATTTTTTTTCTGAAAAAACCAAGATAAAAAATATTTATAACACACTTTTAAGGTCGAAAATTGTGTTGAAAATATGAACATTCGACGCATCTTGTAACTTTAAACATCTAGTAACGAGCCAGTGACCTGCACTGATATTCAATTTAACTTAATAGCACATCGAAGTCGGCATCAGGACTAAGTAACTTCTGTTGCACTGCTATTTACATTTTAGCATGTTTTTTTTATGGTTCGTTTACGAGGGCAACACCTAGGCAAATATTATGTAATTTTGTTTTGTTTTTATTGAATTAACGTTGCAGTAAAACTTTACGAGAGCTATTAACAAGATGGCTCGTCATTTGGAATCGCGGACAAGTAACGGAAATGAGACATAAGCTGGCATTCAAAGCAGACTGGTAGCGAGCGACATCAAAAGCAGTTTGAAGCCTTTCAAACTAAGTAACTAAGACAGCTTTTGAGTGCAGCAGTATCTTATGCACAGCGTTAATGCTAAGAATGATGATTATGGAGATAAAGATAACAAAAGAAAAACAAAAATTTCCGAATGAGACAGTTTGTAGAAAATAATAGATTAGCCAAAAAAATAATAATATAATAGTCACTAAAAATATTTAAGTGTCACTTATAAAAACATCACTGTAAAAATTTTATGGAACGTTACTTCGTAAATACGATAGCATCTGGTAGAGGGCGGAGGTGGAACCGTGTTTACGGAGTAACTTTCCACGAAAGTTTTAACAATGATCCCTAGAATCTCTAGCAAAATAAAAATTAAAAAAAAGCTATATCTAAACAAGTTAAATGGAGAGAGATTGCAATAACACAAGAACCAAAACACAGTCGGTTTCCCTAATGGGGGAACTCCGAGAATACCTGCCATTCCAATGGGACAAAACCGAATTCCGCGACCCTTTTTGCGACAGTATCTCCAGAAAACCTTTCTGGAAATTACTGTGTCACCCTCCTTTTGTATCCAATTAGGCTCTTTTGGGACGAGGCAGTTAGGGACATTGGGTGGATGCTTCAAATTCCAGTCATGTCTGTTGTTATTCATAGAAATTACTGGGGTGGGGTTGAATGGATGGATTTGTCTGTGGTTGACATGAGTAGATGTTTTTGGACTTGAAATGTGATAATTGTTTGACATATCGTTCATGTGATAGATGTTGTTTTCTATGGGCCTCTTCTACTATCTTTACCTTTTGGGTTTAGCGAGGTTACTAATTGAGTGTTATCATACCTCTTAAAAGGGATGGTGGGGCCCGATAGGTTAAGAGGGAATGGGAACAGTAGCGGGGTTTCCGAACTGAAGTTTTACTCTCTATTAACCCCTTACAACATACAATTATTTTATAAGATATCGCATTTGTTTTTCCTTATCACTATTACCTAATGCTTTTTTATACCACAAAATATGTGTGGAATACCAAAGTTAGCCTTTATTATCAAAGTTAAAATTTTCGTAGTAGTATAAATATTAAACATTTATAAGTAAATTAGTAATACTGCTCACGGCACTTATAATAAAGCGTTTATCTTGTCTTGCCTAAATTTTAATAACTATTGCAATTTTATTCTATACAATTAAATTTTGTATGTTTTCCTTACAATGTATTAGGTGTAAAATTATTGTTGTGTTATGAAAATGAAGTGAAAAATAAATCAAAATACAAAAACTTTTGGAGAAAGTTATTTCACTTAAAATTAAATATTTAATACTAAAGAGAAATTAGTAAAAAATAATTAATATTTATAAGTAACTTCTGAACTAACTTTCGGAAACCGAAAGAGGGGACCGCCCGTGACGTTGAGAGAAGCGACTTTGAGAGATTAATTTTTAAATTCAAGTATAGATGGCAGTACCTATCAGTATTTACAATGCATTACCAAATACATATAAGGTACTTTTTAAATTTGTTTAGTTTCAATTTTAAATAATACATGCACATGTTAATATAACCATTGAAATTAAAATGAAATAAAAAAGATGAAAAGTGGTATTTATATTTTTAGTTTTTATTGAACTTGATCAGTATATATATATAATTCAAAATTATTATATATTATTTCAAAATTTGGCATTAACATTTATAATTTCCATGTTACTATATGGTATTTAGCAATACAATTATGTTTTCCAACAATTAACTAGTGTATTATTTTAGTTTAATTTTGGTGTGCATTTTCCCAAAATCTTGCAATGTAGAGGGACGCCTTAATTTGCCTTTAATACTTTGACTAATTTCTTTTCCACTAAGTTCATAGGTCAAATTTCGTAATGAAAATGTCTTATTAATAGTATTAATTAATTATTTTTGTTTCAAAATATATTGCTAATATACACGCTTTTTAATCGCATTATTTTAAAACGCTTATTTAATAAAATATTTATATTATTTTATTAGTGAAACACATTGTACTAATTTTAGAATTGTTATTATTTTTTTTCATAGTAGGAGTTGAGATGTAGTAATTTAACTGGATTTAATAATTAAATAACGAGTCAAATGCCAAGGTGCCATGGGCCCATGCACAAGGACACATGATTATTAATAGGCAGTGGACGCACATTTTGACAAAAAATATTTAAATTTTCTTTTATTTGGTTAACTTCAAAGAGTAGATCTTAAATTAATTCAAGTGGAGGCATAGATTTCTTAAATATGCAAGGTATCTTGGGGAATACATGGTATAGTACGTTTCATCTTTGTTGCTGAAATGAAATCTTAAAACATAGTTTGATGAAATGAACAAATGAACAGCGAAATTTTATTTTTAACTATGTTACCTCCTTGATTAAAAACATAGGTTTTTATGTTTCATTTAATCCTGCTCAGAAGAGAAAATGACACAAAAATGTAATTGAATCCCCGTCACTGGATTCCACTTTGTTAAAAGTACTTCATTACCATAAATTAATTACTTCGCGAATGTAATACACCCCGAAAAAAACCTTGTAAGTTAATTGAAATTCACGGTACAAAATGAATATTTCGTCGATCAAATGAATATTCAGAATTATGCAAATCATAGTCTCTACCAAAATTTTTCATGAAGCATAATCAAGTTTTGGGATATTTTTAGTTTTTTCCTAATTTATGAATGAATTTTTAATAACTTACTAATTTTAAGTCTAAATAAATGTTAAAATGTATAATGAAGCGAAAACATGGTGTTTAAGATAAGAATTCTTTTTCAAATTAATGTATTTCAATTCTTTGTATTGCTTCAAAACAATCCTGTTATCTAATAGTTTAGTTCCTGTAGGTAATTGAACCAAATCCCAGTAAAATTTTAGTAAAATAGCATTTAGATAATTCCATCTCATTTAAGATTGAGCTGAAAATTTATTTTTTAATTAATATGTTTTGCGTCTTCAATCATAAATCAATCTGATTAACCTATGATGTTTTATAAACATTAACTATCAAATCTTCTGTAACACTTCTTAAAATTTTTTATTCGTGTGCATCTTTATAAAAATTACGATTTTTTGCTTGCAAAAAATGCAAAAGTAATTTTACGAAACACATGCCTAAAACTATTTTTAAACGAATGTAGAAGTACTACAAAAATCAAAAGAAACCAACAAAGATATTGTCATCCTTGACATACGACATTATTAGAAATTGATCGAGATTTTGAAGAGCTCTCATGGGGTATAATGTCGACTTACGTACTATTACAATACTCGTTCCGCCAAATGCAATTAAGCTGATAGATCAAAGAGATCTCATAATTTGGTTCATTAGTTTCAAGGATATCTGCCATGGGTCGAAGAGGGACAAGAGATGTAGTAGTTCGATTACTTAAGGCTTTATTGCTATATTAAAGTTTTTCTTTTGAAATGATTGTATAATTTTTTTTTGTTTTTACTCGAATGTGTCGATAAGTTATATTTCCCTGATTGTTTTAGTTAAAGTTAGAAATAATAATAAAAGAAAAGTTAAGTTAATTAAACCGATATAGTAATGATAATAATATTTGCTCGGTAATAAAACCGATGTTGGATTTCTACAGTTTTACAAATGAAAGTACAAATATTTTAACACACTTAGAACTAAAAGTTCAGTACCAAATTAAAAACTTAAAAACAATAAATTATGAGATAAACTACGAACCCTAGCAGCAAATAATCGGTTGGCCGAGCATCGGCCAAACGTCGAAAAAAAATGCTGCGACATCGAGCCGACACGTCGGAAAGGGATTGGGGATGTCCATCGCAGCGGCTGCGTTTCGTCCTTGGCAAGCGACCATTTGCCAATCATGTGCGACCACTTACCGACGCATTTTGGTAGTCGGCAAGAGATCGAAAATGACAATCGGCAGCACATGGGGCCGATGTACAAAACACAACCTTTTGCCAATCGTCGGCGACTAGTTGCCGCCCCTTTTGCGACCCCAAATCGTCGGATATTGATCGATTTAACCATCGCAGCGACTTCCCAAGCAGCAAATAATCGTTGGCCGAGCATCGGCCAAAAGTCGCAATGCATTCTGCGACATCATGCCGATCACATCGGAAAAATGTGGGCGATGTCCATCGCAGCGGCTGCGTTTCGTCCTTGGCGAGCGACCATTTGCCAATTAGTTGCGACCACTTACCGACGCATTTTGGTATGTCGGCAAGAGATCGGAAATGCCAATCGGCAGTGCATCGGGCCGATGTACCATATACGACCTTTCGCCAATCGTCGGCGACTAGTTACCACCCTTTTTGCAACTACAAATCGTCGGTTATTGATTGGATTTGACCATCGCAGCGACTTCTTGCCAATTCCACGCGCGACGATTTACCCACGTCACGCCAACCGAACTTGCGTTATTATACGACCGTAAACCAATTATATTGCGACCATTTGCCTACGTGCAGGCGGTTACCCAATGCTTAGCCGAATCGATTCCAACGTTTTTCCTACGTATTAACGGTATCTACCCAACATGCTCCCGATGCTAAACCGAGGACTTACCAATGCATTTTTTATCTTCCGCCGTCGTTTACCCGATGTTTATCTTGTAGATTCCAACGCATTCCGTACGTAATAACGGTTCCTACCCAAGGTTTAACCAACATGCTGCCGATGCTGAACCGAGAACCTACCAATGCAACTAAAGCCTTGAAGGTATTTTGGAGCTTAACCCTTTTATTAGAAAACCATTGAAGCAAAGTAATTTCTCCATTATTTCATATAAGCCGCTGTCTAGTAGAATTTTCTTTTAATTTCAAATTTTCTTCACGACTTTGTCAAATTCATTACCTACCTTGTTTAACAGCTACCTATTGAACTCCACTTAATTTAAAACTTCCTAAAACCTGCAAGCATGTGGACACTCAAAAATTTATTTTAAACACACAAAAAAGAAACGCTACTTGAATTACTAATATTTTATTAATAAAATGACAGGTAGCAATAGAAATACAGTACATATAAATGTAATACTTAGTAGTCTAAGCCCTGAAGATGTTCCCTTTCTATCACATGTGTGTTGTTTCCTGAAACTGTGCAGTCTCACAGCAGCTGAAAGCAAAAATTAACAAAATAAGTATAAACAGTGAAAATACTACACTTTAATAGACTTATATTTATAACTAGCTAACATCCAAGTATATTTTAAATCATTAAAATGTAGAAAAACAAACTTTAATACTATAAATTATTTAAAATACCACTTAACTATTTGAATTTCATAAACACTGATCTAAACATAATTTTTCATGCAATAAAGAATTATTTATTATCAAAGATTTTAAAAAATCAGTATTTTTTCCTGATAAGCAAATATGCAATGCACTAGATCACTTAACACGTTGACTGCGACGATAGCGATAGAAAATTTTCATCGATAGAGGTTGATGTGAAGTAGAAGAACATCCTGTTTTTTAAACCAGTTCGTTACAATGGAAATTAACTTTTCTTCATTTTCGAAAAAGTAAAAATCTTAATTCGAGGTCTTAAAATTACAATATTAGGTTGAATTAACGTCGCTAACTAAAGCTACACGACGTCACTAATTATTGAATTGAAAGCCAATAAACAAAGAAAATATATAACTTCACCATTGTTTCATAGAATTTTTTTTTTGGTTTATGTATCTTTAAATTTCTGTCAAATAATTTCCACATTTTAGCCTATTATATAGCATTTTAAATAAGAATAAGGAAAAAATATCAAATATAAAAAAAAATCACGAGGGCTATTGCGACAGGCGTCGTAATTAACAACCACAGTCAAGTGACGAGCCGACACCTGCGATAACTGAACCTAGGACCTTCTGCAAGCAAGGCGAACCAATTGGGCCCTCCAGCTTAATATAGGTCTTGGTAAAATAAATTACTTTACTTCAAAAATTGATTAAAAGAATAAAAAAAATCGAAATTTTAAGTGAGATCTTGCATGTCATATTCACCCTATATTGAATACTTACTTTAATTAATAGTAAAATTGCAATCAATGGTTAAGTGTACTTTTGTTAGTTTTCAGTTTTCATTTGGCTGCGAAACATAATTTTAATTCGTGTTAAACTCATTACTAGCATAAAAATAAGAAGTTTTCAACCTCGAATATTTAATTTTTGTTGTCGATGTTTTTTGTCGTTGTTTTTTTTTGTCTCGAATATTTAATTCATTAAATCATCAACTTTTTGGAAGTCAGAGGCTAAACTCGTTCGGTAGTTTACATAAGGCAAATTCCATACAAAATTATCCTTTCTGTAATGTAAGTCACATGTGTAAAAAGTGATTATTACTACAACTTTTAACATTAAATGAAAAAAAAATTAGTGGAATAGCTGATCTACACTTATTAAAACTAAATAATGTAACAAGCTTTATTTATTTTGATTTATTTTTCAAATTTAAAGTTTTTAATCTCCTCTTAAATTGTGACTTACACTACAGTTACATGAAATTACTCATAAGCACTTAACGCGCTAAGCCCATGCAGGATAGACACAAATGAATGTCTTTGAATCTTACTCGAAATCGTTGATAAGGTCAGAAGCCTAAATAACAAAATCTGATACTAAATCGTGCACCCTTTCTGGTTTTGATAGACCACGAAAATTAAGCTAAACAAATCGTATTAGTGGTATTTTAAGAGAAAGACCAAAACACTTAAAAAAGATAAATTTACTTACCGTAGTTGCTTGTCCGACGGTACCTCACACTCACGTGATAAAAACTCTGCGACCTGCGTAATGTAATCGTTTCCGGCTGCATATTTCTGGCGTCCTTTAGGAGCTTTAACACCGCCAATTACGCCTCGTAATTTAGAACCCTGGTCATGTGAGGAGGTCGACACTTGAGTGAGCACCCAACGGAACTTTGAAGAAACTCTGTTATTGCAATGTTTTCGATTATGAAGTTCGCGGTTAAAATTAATGGATTCGACAAAATCTTTATCGATTTTGAAAATATTAAGATTATATATTCTTGATAAATGTATTCCACGCTACATTTCAGAAATCTTTAAGCTTATTAAGTTTAAATAAATAGAAAACTTCGTTTCACTCATCACAGGGCTTGTCACTAGATTTTTTAATTTATTTTATAATCTATAAAATTTATTATCTTCATGATCGAATTGAAAGATCGTACCGACATCGGCCCAATCACCACAAACGACCACTTTTAATTGATCGCCTGAGGAGGTCGGGCCGACCTCGTAAACCGACGCTTAAAATACCAAAAAATCGACTGATTGGCAGACGACTTCAGCCCCATCTCTATCCGATCTCACAAAGCGACCGGTTTTTGTAGACGTCGGAGTGACAAGTTGGCGCGACATCTTTCCGATCTCGTAAAAAAAGTTCCAATCATTTGCCGATGAAATCGATGATTGGCCAACCATTCGCCGATTACGCTTGCTGCCTGGGAAACCACATAACTAAGGGTTAAAAGTATGATGTTTAGTCGATGTAAGTGGTTTTTGTTTGCGTGAATTAACATGCTACCATAATTAAATGTTTATTATCTTCATTAATCTTCAAAAAATTTCGCAAATTGCGATGTGACTAAGGTTACATCTGATGCACTAAAGGCGAGTTGTTGTACCACTACAAATCTAACACACAGGCTTTTCCATTACATTTACAATAAGAGCTGTTACAAAACAGTAGATTTACCTAATTTATAATTTCTGTCCAAAGCAAAGTTTCGTAGTTTACCTCGCTGTACTTCATACATATGTTTTAAAAAATACATTTCCCAAAAGACAAAATACAATCCTTAATGGCACCAGTAAAAATTCGAACATTTCCGCTTCTGTGCAGTGGGTGTGCATAAGTAGCTGTCCCCCTTCTGTTTCCTAACATTAGAAACTGAAGTCGAATTAAAGTGCCGCCAACGAAGACGTCCATTCCGCAGTTACGGCTGGTTGCCCCGATGGTCTATTAAAGGAATATTCAAGAAACGGAAAAAAAAGTGGGGAAAACTTTTTTGGGAAGAGATCCAGACTTTACCGTTTTTAAAATATTCAGAAAACAATAAAGTACTCTGTTGTACTCGTTATTTTGAAAGACAACTTACTTGTTCAATTTCCTTTAAAATTATATTGATTTGGGGTTTTTTTAAAGCAAAGTTTGGCCTCTATTTTAGTAACGTTGTTCACATCAAATTCAAAAATTATTCATGACTCTGATGAACATGAAGATGAGACTTTATATTTGCATACTTGCTGTAACTATGAGGTAGTGGTGTATCTTTTTGTATAGAGATTATTGGAACATAATCATTTAGCCATATAATCTTGGAAAGTCTAAAAATAACTTTGTTGCAGCAATATTATTCAAACAAATTTACTTCGAAATTTCTTTTACACTTCGGAAATTTTCAAAAGAAGTTTCTTATTATGTATGTTATATTTTAAATTTATTTATATGAAATATTCAAATAAAGAAAAACAAAGAAAAAAATGAAAAAAAACCGTTATATTTATTAAAATTTATTCAAAACTATTTAAATTGGTTTTTAGTAATTAGTGAATTCAAAAACTCATAAATATTCAGTTCCGGGTTTTTATTTTAACAATGTGGGGATCATAATAAAGATAATGTTTTATAAAATATTCCAATCATAAAATATCTGTTTTAAAAATAGTAACACATCCATCGGTCATCGATTTCTACAAGGCGCATATGCTAACTGTAACTGCTGTTCTGCTTGAATGAACTTAAAAGTAAGTGGAAAACGATAGGATAAAAAATATGTTTTACGAGCTATATGTGAAGTTTAAACTGCATTGAGAGGATATATACAGTTTTGGTCTTGGCCTACCTATCTTTCTTTTAAGGGACCTTGACTTAATTTTATTCCTGGTCATGAACGGAACATAACTGTACTTGGTCTTGAAAAAGAAAGACATATAGGCTGAATGTAGGACAACTTTTTACTTGTCACTAGGCATTTATTACATACAATGTACTTAGAAATGTAATAAATTGAACTATCTTATTTAGGGTGGAGTAGTTTTAATAAATACTGAAGGTTGTTCTTAGGGAACATAAAATGCTTTCGAATTTCGATACTAGATGCTTTCGCAAATTAAATTTTTTGAAATCTTGCTTTGAAGTGGTGCTAAATGGCGGTTACTGCCACAACCTCACAACCTTACTTAAAAAAATTTAAGCTTAATGAAGTTTGAAATTTGTTGTTGTTGTTGTTGTTCCTTATCCTCCACCTGTCTGACGGAGTCAGACAAGATCCAATAAATTGTTGACCCCCAAAAAGTCGATGACAAGAAGTGGAGAAGCGTATAAGTCCTCCTTGGAAAGACCCAAGCAGTCCAGGATATGTTCGGCAGAGGCCTGCTGAGCCCCACATTTGGAGCAGACAGCGAAAGTTTTTCTACCCTCAAAATACGAGAGACTCTTCGTGTGTCCACTTGCCAGTCTAGAAATTGCCGTTCGAGACGCTCTATCACCAAAAGAAACAAGTGAAGAGCCCGGCTCCTTGGCCGCATACCAGTGGTGAGAAGGAGGGATCTTCCACTTTTTTGAAAGATTACATTTGATTTTGGAATGATGCTCTGAGTAGGTAAGAGCTGAAGAGGAAGGTGATGAGTGACAACAACCCTCCTTGGCTAAGCGGTCCGCTTGTTCATTGCCAAAGATGTCAACGTGGGATGGTATCCACTGAAAATGAACGTCATGACACTTTGAAATAAGTTGGAGTTTAAGAAGGATGGAGATACTAGTTTTGTCTCCAACTTTAGTCCAATTGTGTAGGTGTTGAAGGGAGCTGCGACTGTCCGATAGGATCCAAAGATCTCCAAAGTCACACTCGTTGATTATAGCTTCGATGCCCTGTTCAATTGCTATTAATTCACTTCTAAAGACTGAAGTAAAATCAGGGTTACGGAGACAGATGGAATAATTTTGCCCAGGTTTTTCAATGAAGACACCACTACCAGCAAGGTCCCCCAGTCCACTACCGTCAGTGTAAATTTTTATGGCGTCACCGGGAATCTCACCTATAATTTCCAATGCTAGCTGCCTAAGATGAGCTGGAATAAGATCTTTCTTCGTGACTGGGGCAGAAAGGCCGAAGTGGAAATGAACTCTGGGGATTCCTTCTGAGGGACTCAGACAAGATTTTAAGGAATGGGTCTCAATGTCTTCAGAAGGCAAGTGCAGAAGTTCAACATGACTGAATGGGCTGTCTTTCTTCAGTCGCTGATTGTTGCACCAATTGTTGAGGTAAAGAGAGGTTTTATTGTGCTGGCCATAGCTGGAAAGTTTGTTGAAATATTTGGCGAGATTAGCCTTTCTTCTTGTATGGAGAGGTTGAAGATCAGCCTCAAAGAGGACTATTTCTTTAGGGCAACTACGTTTGAGTCCAGTAATTATTCTCGCAGCACTTAGTTGAACCCTTTCCAACTTATCCAAATTGGTGGCAGAAGCACAGCAGTACACAGGAAAACCGTACTCCAGGATGGGTCTAATGAGAGTCAAATAGGTATCTCTCAGCGTCACAGCATCGGCTCCCCAATCTTTGCCCGCAATATATTTAAGAATGTTTAATCGTTTTCTGCATTTTGAGACAATATGCTCAATATGTTTATTACTTGTCCATTCTGGGTCTGAGACATATCCGAGATATTTTGGATGCTTCTCGTAAGCCAGATTCTTGTTATCCATCTTTATATTTGGATGATAGTTGTACAATCTTTTGTTGGTGGTGAAGAAAGTGACGATGGATTTTGCAGGATTGAAACAAAGTTTGAACTCCAAAGCGTAAGCTGAGAATGCAGATAATGCATTGTTGAGGTTCCTCCTTTTGAGGTTGAAATTTGTAATTACTTTTAATCTATTTTATTACTTAGTATACTTTTTAAAAAGCTTTAACATTAAACAATAGGAATTATTTTTTATGCATTAAAATAAGAAAGTTTTTTGAAAATACATAAAAAAATTCTCGAATACAGTATATTTTTTTCATAAAAAAATTGTAATTTTTTAAAACTAACCATTAAAACCTTAATTAAGTCTCCTCTATTATTATAAACAACTCAATTGAAAAGACTATCCACATTCTATGATGGAGTGAAATAAACTATCTCTTTTAGAAATCGCAAGCAAAATTACAGTTTCCTGGACGAAAATACATTCAGAAACCACTGATAGCATGAAAGGAAAGTGTAATCGAGAATGATTACATAGAATCAACACCTTTCTCTTCCGCTTCGTGGAATGTTTTGATTACTATCTTAGATTCCGGTTGGATTCTTTTAAACTGTTACAATCTAAGAAGAGGCGGAGTGGTCGAGAATTCTGTAATAGCAAATATAGCCCTTTAAAAAGCTATTACGGATGGAAAATTGTCTATGTTACGGGAAACAGTATACGATAGTATATAAGATATGAAATGAAGTGTGTAAGCATGATTTAAAAAGGATCATTCATGGTCACAATATTGATTTTTAATAACTAATATATTCATTTAATAACATAAAACAAAGGGGAAATACTATATTTCTTTTTCTATCATTTTCTTCAAAAATTTGTCAGAAATATTTGAGCTCAAAAGCATGTGCAAAAATTTTAAATAAAAAAATTAACAAGATCCAATCACAGTACACTGTCAAAAATTTGGCGATTGGTTTCACCAAAAATATGGTTTAGTAGCTGCAAAAGCTGTATGATAAAAATGTTTCACCATATTTTTGGAATTCGTCTAACCAGGTTTTCGTTTCTAACAGTGCATTCATAGTAGTGTATGACTATTTTAAAATATATGCTTCTATTAATTAAACTCTTACGAAAACTTTGCTTTTACACACATATTTACGGGGAACACAATTAAGAAGATTAATTGGTATGTAAAATATTACACAGATTTTCAAGACAGAAAAAATTAAAACTATCGAATTTCTTCTTTAAATAAGAATGTGGTGTTTCTTTCAGCAAGATAAGAAACAATAAATTATAAGAATAAGCAATTGTTTAGATACAAATGCAGAATTATCAACTGTAGCACTTAAATAAACTAACAAATCTTCATTTACGAAGTACGCCTTATAGGATCTATAACATAAATACCCATTTACAAAAACTACCCATATATAACAAGGAACCAAAATAATTAATTTTCGTATTAAAACATAACTTCTTCATATTGGTACAAATATCCAGACCCCAAAGCAGTCGATCATGCAGTTTCAATTACTTTTGTTCTGAACCACATTTAATATGAAAGCTACGGCTCTTTCCTTGATCAAATAGCAATAAAAACAATACCAATTAGGCCCCTAGAATTGCGGGGGAACCCCCTTTAGATAAATCACCTTGCGTGCTTGGCTAAAATAAAAGCACACACTAACGTATAAATCACATAAAACCACATGCACCGCTCTATGGGCAAATGACCGTAATTGCAGAATTCTATAGCTATTATTTCGTTACAATAATTGGCATACATGTATTAATTATCAATGTGACAAGGTACTGCATCAATAGCATATTAATGCATTTGAAATGAGGTTGTTATTAGATATTGCCCTGTTAAAAATTTGTTTTTTTTGTGGTTTCACTAAAAATATGGTTCTTAATAGCTATTATGTGGTTGTATGGTGAGATGTTTTACCATATTTTTGGTATATGGTTGAACAATTTCTCCGGTTTTTGTTTCCAAAACCTGAAAAATGGTTTGATCGAATATTGAAAATATAGCGAAATATTTACCCACACAACCGTTGCAGCTACTAGGAACCATTATTATGGTGACGCCAAGAAAAAAAATACGGTGTATTATGGAATGTATGAAAAGTCTTTCTAATTTTAAGTGTGTATTTTTTAAAATTAAACTAGGTTTTTTTAAAAAAAATAATTTTTAAGTAAATGCACTGTTAAAAATTTTGTGCTTGGTTTCACCATGATATTGGTTCCTTTCACCATGATATTGGTTCCTAGTAGCTGCAACGGCTGGTTAGTGAAATGTTTCACCTTTTTTTCGGTGTTTGGTTGAACCATTTTTCTGGATTTGGAAACAAAAATCTGAGAAATGGTTCAACCGAATTAAAAAAATATGGTGGAACGTTTCACTATTCAGCCGTTGCAGTTACTAGGAACCAATATCATGGTGAAACCAAACACAAAATTTTTAACAGTGTGTCTTGAAGTGCGAAGAAGAGATTTCCCATCCTATTAAAGCTTTTTTATGCACAATATTTTTTTTAAAAAAAAAAGAAATGTTCATGAAAAAAATTTGAAATGAATGAAATTTTATTTAAAATCCACTTACTTCTTTTATAACAAAGAAGTAAGTGGATTTTAAAATTTTAGGCATTTGTAAGAGAGAGATTGTAAATATAACAGGTTAGGGTTAAACCATATAGCTTAATTTTGGATTCAACACATAAAAGCACATTGAATATGTTTAGGAGACAGATACGTGTCTTAATAATTTTATATTCATTTTAATGACAACAACAACAACACATTCAATTTAATTTTTTTAATATTTATAAGGAAAAATGATTGATACATAAATTAATGTAAATAAGTAAATTTTCATTTCGCTAGAATAATTTTAAGATTCGACTATAATGTAAAACATCCCCTGAAAATAACTTCATAATCCTACGAATAGTAATATCAAATCCGGTCTTGTTTTTTTGTTCACAGATATGTATTTATGTTAGAAATGGCACGAAGTCCAATGAAATAGGCATTATTATCAGCTCGAACCTAAGATCCGATTCAATATTTTTGTCTGAAAAATTTCTTACGTATCCCACTGTATGTGCGAATTATTATTATTATCACTTATTCTTCCTCTTTTTCTTCTTCTTATTATCACTTATTATTAATAGCATGATTTTGCAGGATAATTGTCAATTGTCGTGTGTTTTACATTTCTACTGTATTTTATTGCGGAAAAGTTACATGTCTCCTTATTATAACAAAGCCTTTGTATTGATCTACTTAAGACTTGCCTTAATCACTAGATCCTCGCATTTAACTAATTCAATAGTTTCAACTCAAATCACCATATTATAGTCAGATACATCACTATCACACACGCCGTCCGATGCACAATTCATCTGCCTATATTACCTGAATACAACCAAATTCCCATTACATACATGAAACAAAAAAAGAAACGCCTTGGAAATAGGCAATAAAGACTATATAGGATTTATGGGGTCTATTACGCTACTACAATAACCGCGCATACTTTATAGCAAAGTGGGCGTGGCGTAACGAGCGGGGGACACACATCATCCAGTAATGAAACTATCCTCAAAAAGAAAGATTCCACGGAAAGAAGAATTCCCATTGAGAAGAGAATATTCTCATGCGTGATCTTGAGATATAAAACGGAACCGGGAGGTATTCGGATCCTTTTTCGTGTGACCGGTGTTCGGTGTCTTTTTGAAAGATGGTGGAGATAATAGCAGAGCGTTCTCTGTTATTTGTTTCTTATAATTTTGAAACAAATTCGGCTCTGAAGCCGTCTGAGGGGTGTAAATTAAATCCATCTCAGGGCTGTCAGTTTTCCCAGAGAATAAAAATAGTGAGTGGAAATAAAAAAAAACCATCGTCAGTTAAAGGGACAATGATTTCTGCTAAAATTGATTCAGCGGCTGAAGTTGCCTATAAAGATTGTTTAAGAACTTAAAACCAAACCAGTAAAGAGTAAAAGTTTTACACAGGGCATAGTTTAAAAGTGCACACTTGGTTTTATGTTTAAATTATAATCTGATTAAAATTTTAAGGATTGGGGAGTCTTTTAAAGCCATTCGCTGCATTATTGAAAGTTTCAAAATATTTTAAGATATAATTTTTTTAAAATTCAAATTTAAAATACTAAAATCAAGTTGACCTTTTTTGCCCATTTGCTTATCCATTCAAAGAGAGAAATCCTAAATATATTTCGACATCAATTTCTCGTTAGCCGCTATTTGTGAACTTTTCTACTATAAGTGTTAATAACTAATGCAAACTAAGCTTCCAAGGGGATCAATAATAAGTCTGAACTGAATGAATACCGTACACAAATACCGTAAAACAAACCGTAACACAAACCGAATACCGTAAAACAAACGAGTGGTTTTAACTCAGTCTGAGTTAATTTCCACTCCTTTCCGTGCCGAAAATGCACTTCTCCTATAGGAGTGAATTTCACTCTTTTGTTTTAAGAGTGTACCTGCATTTAAGAAATTAATGGACATGTTTCACGTCTTGAGCGGCAACAGTTCTATAGAAATGAAAATAAGGTATCCATTGATTAATCAATGTACTGGGCGAAGCTTATCGTGTCATACCCCCAATCACCGAAAACACCAGTCACTCAATGGAATACAGGAATCAAAGCAGAAATGATGGACGTCACGTGAAACAATTAAGTCAATTGATACTACGAGTACAGCCACTAAGACACCAGCCCACATGTACAATATCGCACAAATACGGTCCTTATATCCTACAGGGTACGAAAGGGCTGACCATCAACATGTAGAGATTGCCATCTACAATGTTATACGATAAAAGTATGTTTAGAACTAAAAATTTGAAGGATTGTTTATTTCCCCTTTACATATAGATTGTAATTGAAGAAGAGTTTGTTTAAAATCTACTTATGACGCTAAACATTGGTAGTTGGTGAAATTAATTTTGAATGACTTTAAATAGAAAATCTTAAACGTTCTTTATTTAAAAAAATTAGTAATTGCCAATATTTATGATTACATTATTATCCAAAAAAAAGTTAAATAAGTACAGTAGTTTTAATAAGTACTACCCGAGGGCATGTAATTATTAATTATGCGGGTTACTTATGGCTTATACTCTAATTTTTTCAATTTTTTTTTTCCAATATTCTTTAAAAAATAGCAATAACTAAATTTAACTTTTTCCTAAAAATAACGTGAACATTAATAAATCCCTAATGCCCACTTAAATTCCATCATGTGACGGGAGACTGCCCATAGTCACGTGACTTCTGGCTTGTACCGGAGGGAACAGAGCGTGTAGGAGGGAACACCGAATTTCGGAAGGTTGGGATCCCATTTTCTTTGTGTTTCAACGTGTTCCTGGTGTGTTTCTCAAGATAAAAAATGAGTTTAAATTTCGATATTCGATTTTCGGACTGTGTCTGGTCCATTTATTCGAATTTGAGCTCTTCATTTTCTATTTCTTATCTTTATAGTTATGTTTTTATGGATGTTGGAATTTTTGAAAAGGTCGAACTTGTTCGGTTTCTTTTTTCGTTCTCGTTTGAGTTAAAAGTAAAGTAAATTAGTAAAACGTTATTAATTTTTAATATGGTTCCATTTACACATTGTATCACTCTGATAAAAAGGGATTAGTTAAATTATATTAATAATAAATTTTGTAAAAATGTATCGAGGTCACTAAAATTTTTTTCCAAGATACATTTTTTTGTATTATAACAATTGATTGATATTATGAATACTTAAAATAATGGAACATCCTCCTTCATTTTTCCCCCCAAACGGTAAATGGAACTGACACAATTAGTTCACATTTATTTCAATCGAAGAGCTTAGTGGAAGATCGTGCTATGTGACAGTTTTGAACAAACTGCGATTTTTGTGTCAATGAATATGTTATTCCCTCTTTAAAGATAACAAGTTTCCCCTTTTTCATAAAGTTTATAAGTTAAGTATAATTTGCACTGTTTGCAAGTATCGTTTTTAACGCATATAAGAGTAAACAAAACTCTTCGAAGCTTATTTTCTCGTTTTCACCTTTTTGTCACTTAGCACGTTCTTCCACAAAGCTCTCAATTATGATTACAACTTTTATATATTTTTTTTATCAACAAACTTCTGATTATATTAAAGGCCTAAATATTTTTGCTATTGCCGTTTCTATCCACAATACCCTTACAAATAGATAATATTTGTTTTTTTAAGAATTACTTAATAGTCTGTGAACTTTAACCTTTAATGTTAATTGAAACCCATGGGAATTTAATTATGTGAATTTAAAATACTGTAGTTTAGTTCGATGAAAAATAAATGACATTCCTTACAGAATAACACCGATTGCTAATTACTTGCTTGCTTTTATATCCTAATTACTTTTTATATGTATCATTAAACTGCGTTTCCAGCGAAGTCGATTAATTAGCAATTTATTTTAATTAACCATTAGGTAAAATTGCTAAATCAACATTTAATTTTTTATAAATATATACTTTATCATCAATTTGGTTATTTGTTTAGTTTTATATCGTTTTTAAAGGTCGTTTGAGAGTATATCATAAAAAAATCGCATGTCTTGAATCAACGAAGCACCATTAAACAGTATTTCCCTATCATTTTTTTTAAGCAACTATGCAATTTACTTAGTTAAACTTTTTAATATTATTTTATATGTTATAAACAGAAACGGAATTATTTTTTTAATCAAACTGATCATGAAAGATTTCTGAAATTTATGATTTGAATATTCTAACATTTTTATCACTAATAACCACATCTAACTAATAAAAACTAGTAAAATCATATTTGACCTCTTTTTTTCAAAATATATCGTAATTTTTTTTATTTGATTTTAATATTTTTATTTTACCATGTTGTCAACTAATGTTTTTTAAAGCACATTAAAGCTTTCTAGTAATACTATTAACCTTTATAACCATTCAAATATCAATTTTTAGCTTGGTTTGCAAAGATTAACCTTGAACTACAGCTACACATGATCTATTCGGACCATTACAGCATATTTGACATCGTATTAAAACCACATGCAATCGGAGGTCTTGAACCAATGACTTACCAATAGGAATCAAACTAATTTAAGAAGGTAATATTGGAATGCCAGTTGTTTACCTGATGATAATTGAATTTAATGATAATCACATAATTCTAATTCAAAATTCACAATCTTAAGTTTTAACTCACACTACTTTATTACGTTTTATTTACTCTGTTTTCTATTTAACACAACAATCTATCTTACAATACAAAACGGTTCTGGCCTTTTCACACCATGGCAGTTCAATTAGAAAATTCTACGCTTCAGCAATCCCCGACATGACAGATGAAGAGAGGACCCAATGGATTGAATTTCAGCTGTCATCCAACGCCCAAGCCATGTCATCCACATGGATAAGTGAAGATCCATTCGAAGAAGACCTTTAAGATTTAGATGGAAACGAAAAAAATATCACGGTTTTTAAAATAAACACTGGGTGAGACGGTTAGTCGATAGTCTTAGCTTTGTTACAGATTTAGTTCTCTAAAAATTGATAAGTAGGTTGAAACTAAAAAATAAAAAGTAAAACAACTGGCTGTTATACTTCAAATCTATTTGAACAAATCAAATAAAGAGAGCATAAAAAACATTACGAAATTATTAAAATCTTCTAAAATTGCAAATTACTTAAAAAACGAGGACGTGTCAACATGAATTCTTCTTAAATTTTACTGATCATCATTTACAATCTTTTGGACAACTTAAAATGTATTTTAAATATCTTTATGAAACAGGTGAAAACTTGTTCAGAATTGAACGCTCTATCTCATACCGAAAATTTTGAAAGTTTAAGACTTAAGACTCTTTAAGGTACCAATCTTCCAATCCCGACTTATAAGAATTGCGAGACGTTCGACCATTTGACCAGGAAAGAATTCTAACTGGCGTTAATCAGTTATTAAGAAGCTGATAATTAGATGTTAATGTAAAAAGAGTACATTAAGAATTAGTCTTCAAATAAACGTTGTCAGAACAATTTTCGTTTAATACACGCATAACTTTTTTCTTAAAATTTTCCAATAACTGTTTCAACATTACTTACAACAATTCTGAGTCCATTAGCTAACTGATGGTGTTCTTATTGAAAATTGTGATACATAAAATTGTGTGATATTTGCAGGTATGAACGTCGGATGCATTAACTGATTACAAGAGACACATTTTTGTGTGTTAAACAACCATGACAGAGAACATCCCTCAGTTACAAAGGAACACATGTTTATTTCCTCAACTTCAAGAAGAAAGAATCGGGTTTCAGCCTCTTATTATCTTGTAGTCAAGTCAAGTGTGGTTGAAGGCGTGGACTAACTTGGATACATCTTTTGTCCTTTTGGATGTGTTAAAATCGTGACGACCCTGTGGAAAGTTTTTTTATGTATTATATATGGATATATAATTATGGTATTTCGGTTAAGGGAATGGTAAAAAAAAGGTGTAGGAAATGGGAGGTGTGTAAAGGAAGTTGTTAGAGAATTTGTTAGAGGATGGAATATATAGATGAATAGAAATTGAATTTTTTAAATTTGTTTTTGTAATAGTATTTTAAATATTTCAGAATTTTTAACACTATTTAAAAAACAATTTTCCATTAAATTCTTTAATCATTATTATTCATATAATATTTTCATCACAATATTTTCTGAGTATTTTCACTGTGATTCTGCATATATTAATACAGTAACTAAATTTGAGGTGTGAAACGCCTAATTACAGATAATTAGGAACTTTATTTTTTTATTAAAATAATTCCAAGGTATCGTAAAGCTATGAACTTCTTAAAAATACTTAAGTTGTATGGAAACAAATTTCGAAAAATAAAATACTTAATATAATTTTAATTTTTTTTTCGTTGTTTCATCAGAATTATTGATTTTATTACAAAGTTTAAAACAGATTCACGTTTATTGAATCAATACGATATGCCATTTGACAACAGAACTTTAAATTGGAACTTAAAATGAAATCTATTTAATACTTTTCATAAAAGACTTTTTTTTAATTTTATAACTTAGTTATACAAAACAGAAAAAGTTGTAAGATTCTTAACGTCCTTGTTCACATGAAATTAAAATTATAATCAGTATACCATAAACACAATTCCGTTTTTCCGGGGTTTTTTACAGTTTGCCATGTAATGGCAAAAATGTAGGGCTTTATAGTGAAAACATAAAAATAAGATGCATTTCCTATCATAACATAATGAAATAAAAATAGAACCTTTCACCTGACAAAAAAAATACTAATAATAAAAAAACATGATGATGACGAAGCAAGAGAAAGAAAAACTCACAAATTAAACTTTTCTTCTCTTTCTTCAGAAATTCCCATTCTTGTTGCAACTATCCTTTGAGAAATGTGAAACAAAATAGAAATAAGATGTATTACCAGTTATCGTAGTGGAACAAAAATACATCCTATAAGTTTTAGTTTTAATACTTGAGTTATTTCAATAAACGATTTTTTTTATATGACTTTTATATAAATGTTTTTCAACATAATTTTTTTTGAAACTCTTGAAAGACGTTTAACTGTTAAAAACCTTTTTTACTTTTTGGTTATCCTCAGTTTTTTTAGTAATACATATTTCAAAATTTGTAGCATTTTGTTTGGTTTCGATTTAAAAATAAAACACTATCGCATTTTTTTAAAGAGTTTAAAAGTTTTTTTTTTATTTTTTAAACTGCTAAATCATCTAAAAAAGTCATAAAATAAGTTAGAATTTCTTTTTTGATAAAATGATGTCATTAGTAATTAAGTTAAAATAATGTTAAAAAATATTATTTTTAAAAAACTACCTTTTTCAAATTTTCAAATTCAAAACCCCGTATTTTATTTGCTGGCTATTATTACAATCTTATAAAGGTTTTGAATTAAAAAAAAACTGCTATCTCAGGTGTCAGTCTCGTCCTTGGCGATAGTTTAAATAATAGTTGAAGTGTTATAGCTCTAGTGCGACGTTATTTAATCAAACTAAATCAATATAAAAATGTAATGTGATGTAATGTAATTGTTTCCGGCTGCCTATTTCTAGCCTCCTAATATAAAAATTAAAACGTATTACGATACAAGCACACCCGAACGGCCTGAAAATGGGCAAATATGTAGGGTTGTTTTCACTGCATGAAATTTAAATGAAATTTATTTTAAATAAAATATTTGTTTGAAAAATTAGAATTAGGTTAATTTGGAGGAGATGATCTTAAAAACATTTCCAGATGAAAAAAGTATATTATGAATACAAATTTTTAAATTATAAAATTTTAAAATTAATATTGTTCTAAGAAAAACCGATTCACAAAATACGAAAAAAGCCGGGTATAACGATCGGAGGGCTAAAAAACAGAAACAGTCATCAAGTAGTCCGCAAATTTTACCGTATTCTGTCCATCTTTTATAAGCCGTAGAGAAGACGCGTGATAAAGAGTCCATTTATTCGCGTCGTTCCTTACAACATATGCTGCTTTCTCTGCGGCAAACTCTCATTAGAGCCGCATTCAAGACACGTCAATCATCAGGTTTTCTGTAAAAATGAGAAAAATAGTATATTTTTAAAAACAGGGATGCTTTTTAGAAGTAAAATTGCTTTTGACGAGCATCTTTTGCTTTTATTTAGTAGCGTTTGGAGAAGTTATAAAGATACTCAATTTTAAATAGGATGGAAATGTAACCGGAAAAGGAAATGGTTTTTCGTGCTTTTGTGTTCTTTTTTTATATGAACAGAGAAATTGACTAGGGGAATGATGGAATTTTTTTTCTATATTTAAACTAGTATTAGAATAACAAAGAATTGTGAAGTATTTTTAAATTGAAGTTTATCTATTTTGGAGACTGTCAGTTTTTATTTGCATTATAATAGGACTAAAATGATACTATATGCTACTAAAATGTTCACTAAATATATGTTAATTATTGAAGTACAAAGAGTCTTGCGTTTCTGATGTGTATTTCGTTTATCGATCTGCTAAAACTATATTATAAGAATACGAGTTATTTTTTTTGGTAAAGAAGAGAATATGAACACTTCGATTTTAAAATTAATATTTAGTAGTTTTTTATTTCGAGGACACAAGTGATAAAGCCGCCAAAAAAAGGAAACCACCACCAAACAGAACATTTCTAATCGTAAAGTTTAACTGTATATACTGTGTTTTGTCACCAAAAAATTCCGTTTGTTGCCAAATATTCCGTTTAGCGAAATTTGCACCCTCAAAACGGAAAGTACCTAATATTCAAAAGAAACTTAGTAGTATAATACCAATCTTTATGATATTCTTCTAGAAGCTCTACAAATCGTATTCAATAAAATTTTTAGACAATTGTGCAACAGATTTCATTTCACATTATCAGTGGACAGTTCGGGGAATGGTAAATTTCGTACTTTGATTCTAATACTTGTAACGGTAAGATAATAACCGCAGAACATTATTTTCCTGTGATAGACAACGGGATACAATATAACCATGATTTCGGCTTTTATTATGATGGCACAACGTCTTCAAAATCTCTTAATAATTAATTCATATTTCAATGAAGCCAATTTTCCACCCGTTTCAACAGCCTTTTAATCTTCCCATTCTACAAGTCATATCGCCAAACCGTGGGTGCAACACCTTGTCAGCATAATGTCCTCGTCTCAAAGGGCAGTTAAAGTCCGGCCATAATATAATAGGGTCTCTCGGGCATTTTAAGATGGGGGCAAATCCGGAATTATGTGAAAATGACTTTTCCCAAATCTGCCCTTCTAAGATCGTGATCAATGGCTCGACCATTTTGACGTCCCCGGTAATTTGGGGGCGTAATTTATGTGTCTCGGAATGGCAACGTGAGTGATGGGGGTTGATAAAGATGGCGGCTGTTCTTAAACAACGACATATATGTAATGGAACTCTAATATGACAGTAAAAAGGACGTATGATGAGCGGACCAGATAAATCGCTAATTTGGCGACAAACATTGCTACGTTTGGCAGCTTATCGCTGTCGTTTGAGTAAGTGCCATAAAAAAGTTATGTATGAAAGCTATTCTATTTTTGTTACAGTTGGAGCTACGTATCTGTTTGATGCTCGTATTATACTGCTTAAAATTATTAGGTCTATTTCTTAACATTTGAAATGCGTTCACGTCGTAATTAGTTAGAATAAAGTAAATTTTCTCTTGAAAAGTCAAGTGACTTTCTCAGCGAAGAAGGTTACCTTTAAAGGTTTGCCTAGGCGCAGACCATTATATGTGTAGTTCATCTAAGTTATTCAAGACGTTCTGATGAGGATGGTGACAGCGATTAAGGTGATGGCGTTTAAGAGTCTTATGAATGTTCCGTTTTGATACCTACAACATACTTTGTAGTCGTTTTATGTGACTTTGGTCTTAATGGATATGGGTTAGCCTGGGTCATTGAAGTATAATGTAATGTTATTTAAAATGATTCTATATTTAAATACAAATTGTTGTAGTCGATAATGAACGTGATGAATAGTGCTTGAATCCTGCAAAAAATACCCTTTTTTCAAATAGTATAATTATAGTTTTATACTGGGAACGGTAATTTTGCATGTCTTCATCCCCCCATCCCTCCTTGAAAGATATTAAGGCAATACTAATAATAACTCAGCTTCTATAAATGAATGAATCTGAAATCCGAATTAAAGTCTTTAACAGAGGCCAAAAATTGACATTATGAAACGTCCATACCAATAATTCTATACTTTTATATAAAGTTTGTACTACTTTAAAAATCCCCATTACTTTTATGTATGACTTTTTGTTAAAGAAAATAAAAGAATAATCTTAAAATTTTCTCCCCTCCCCTATATCGTAGGACTGGAATCTTTCGTTTACAATATGTAAAAACTGTGGTCCAGGAAGTATTTCTTTTAAGGGTCTGGTAGGTTGTGACATGTAAGCACCAACACCTATTACTTATTTTCATTTTCACAGTTATTGAAGTTTAAGAAATTAAATCGTGCGAGTTTGTGCTAAAAACCACAAATAGGTGAAATTCTAGTCTCATATTATAATTATTTTTGCAATTAAAAAGTAACTAATTTTATGAAATCGACATGTTTGTAATTATTAATTTAGTGTAGGTAAATAACCATAAAAAAGAAAGTTATGTTCAATTTACCTTATCATTTTTATATAAATCTTTAAGATTTTCAGCTCAATTTATTTTTTCAAAAACAAAATTTTCTTACACAATAATTTAAGTTTCGGTTGTAGTTATCTCATTTCTTTGACCTTAACACTAAATTATTAGGAAATTTATTGTAAATTTTCTTGTTTTCGGAAAATATTTTCAAGAAAAAGTACGCACAAAATACGCAACTTTAAATTTTAAAACTGGAGAGAGTGAAGAGAATAAACAGTTTTGTTTCTTAATCCCATGATTCAAGATAAATTTAAAATAAAAACTTGTAAATTTGTTAAAAATGTATTGGATATTGAGTCATTGTTTTATGATCTCAAAACCATAATTCCACTCTATTTACTTTATCTTTTCCAAGTGCTGTTAAAGCAATGTTATCAAAGTGTTTAAATTTCCTTTGACTGTCATAAAAAAGTACCTAAAACCAAATTGTTTCCTACAAATCTTGATAACAAAAAGGCATTCATGACTTCAATTCAACGCGGGGAGCAAGAAAAGAAACGTTCCAAGGAATCACCAGAGATTTTTGGAGCTCCATTTTGTACCGTTTTACGACATTGCATATGGGTGGCTTCCGAAGAAGCTAGAGGATGTCAATACTTTTGGCGTGGTTTTAAATGATTCCGATAAAATTTGCTTTTTTGAAAACCAGTCCTTTAGAAACCGCATAAGATTCTAATTTTCTAAATGCAAAATTAGACAGACAATTTCTAAATTGAGTCAACATACAAGTTCGCTAGAAATGTATATTGTTAGTTTCTTCTTTCTTGATATGTAAGCTATTCATAGCAGCTTGCACTATGGTAACAAAATTAGGGTTAATAGAAGATTTTTTTACAAATATAGGTATGCTGGTTGGTATTCATTGAGGAAATGGCCCCATCTAGTCGGTACATCTAGTTTGGTTAACGCAATAGTAAATAATAGTGCGTTTAAAACTATCCCTAATAAGTTAAGTATGTAGCAGAAACTTTCACTTAGAACTGCTTCACACCAAATTCCGAACATGCTTCTAAAAAAGAACCAAATACAGCATTTGGTTCTGTGCTAAAATTTTAAAAGTCAAACTTACAAACTCATCGCGTGCTCAATTTATTTGTGTTTCGAAGAATAAATATGTATTATATTGCTCACACTTAAAAAGAAGTAAAACATGTCATATCAACCTAAAACATTAAAACTATTCATAATTTTTAATAAAACATACCCTTAAAAATGGCCTTCTTATGCTTTTAAAATGAGTATTAAAATTGAAATTAAATGAAATAAAAAAAATAATAACACCTTTTCAAAAAGTATTTACTTACTAAACGTTTGCTTGGGCCTACGTTAGAAAGATGAATGGCTTCATTCGGCACCCCATTTTAACATTGTTTTTCTATTCGACGACACCACCACATTTCTCTCACCTTTAAAATGGTTACCATAACAACTCGAAAAGCATTCAATTTTATCTTAAGTGTGTGTTCTTTAACGTGTCTTGGGGAGCTGTAAAAGAACCAGGAGGCATATGGGACACGTAGAGTTTTATCATTTGTCGCATCGATGATTTAGGAATGCTCTAAATTTCTCTTGGAGCCATTCAGATAACTTTTACGATATTTTATGAATTTCGGTATAAAAGTTGGAGCAGTTTACTTTATTCATAAAAACATGAAAAAGGTGTTGTGTAAGAAAATAATAGCATTAAAAAACGGTTCTTAATTTCCTAACATACGCTTATTTTTATTTATTATGTATTTGGTTTAGTTAGTTTTGAATAATTGTCGCACTAGAGCTACACGATAATGTATTTGAATATAAATAAAATAAAGGTTTTTATCAAAATGAATCTGACTTAGGAGAATTTATTATACATGCATCTATTTTATAGACAGTCAGCAGTTTTATTTGAATGTTACATAATAAATTTCTGCTAAAATTTTATAATTACTGGCATGCTATGCGTCGATAACAACAATACGTATACCTGTTCATTAAACTTTCAATGTATAATGTTCTTGTTTAATGAGTGCACCTATGTTGCCTGTAATATGTAATATTAATTTATTTAGTCACTTTATGTACTAATTTGTCCAAACTGCATTTGGTCATGACCTTCTCCTTCTCATTTTTCGAAGCTCTTCGTGACATCACGCAATCGGTCTGGTTTAATAATGTCGGTTTCTTCCGACGAAAAATACAAAACCTATTCGTGAACGGTCGACTATATATTCTAGCTTCCGGACAGGTTCTCCTTTTCTCTCTTACGGCACAACTGACAATCCGAACCAGGCGGATTGTTTGAAGTCACATAGAGCTTCTTTGGCCTTATTAGTTGAATTGGCTGTGATGTGGTTATAAAAGTATCTATTCCAAAACTGCAACAGACATTATAATAATACCACTGTTTATTTTTGCATTAATATATGCAAAATATATTTCTATAAAATGTGTTTTCAATAGTTTTAATGGTTTCCAATCAATAAGTGAATATCGAGTTCATCAGCTATTATCCACTGCGGTGGCGTATACCCAGCAGTGTTATTTCCAGACCGGCGATAAAATGATGAATTTGTGTTCTATAGTCATTAGAGGCCGAACTGGTGAGATTTATGGTTGTCTTATGATTGAGTTTAAAGCATGTCTAAAGAGGTGTGTTATTGGGATGATTTATTAAGAACGGTTAGTTAATTTAGTAGTTGTTTTAAATTTATCGATTTTATTTAATCAATCAAACTATCAATATTTTTTGCTTAGATTTTTATCCCTGAGGTGTTTTCTCAGTATTGATTTTATTGTTAAGACTGAGACAAGCCATGCTACATACTTTCACGTTACAAGCCCTTTGGCTGACGCCACGTAAACCGTTTCACTTATACTTGCCTACAGACTCATAACTCTAACTTTGGATCCGCTAGTTGAGATTTTGTTGGCCAAAAAAATTCATCATCTAGCAACCAATTTTCATCATCGCTTTGTTTGGTATAGAGAACATTGAAAAGCATAATAACCAATTTAAAAAATTGGTTACGATTCCCAAAAGTTGGGTCAATCAAAACTGTTTTCTGGCTATGGATCATTCTAGAGAGTGGTCACTGTTGTCCGGTGGGTAATGGAGCTATGCCTAGGAGTGACCTTCTCAGGTTCTGTTTTTACCCAGTCATCTAAAATGATTCTGGTGAAAATAAAACCGCCAATAAAAAACACCATGTTTATAGAAATGGTTCACTTTGAAATGCATTCGAAAGTAATAATACTGCTTGCGATATCGTTTATTAGGTTGCTTTGTATGCCTGTAAGAGGTACATTGTTATATTCTTATACATCTAGTTCAGGGACGGATTTAAAGATTTGCCGCTTGTAGACTACGATCAAATTGCCGCCCCTGTCACAATATTTTCCATTCCGGAAAAGATAGCTGGTTAGCTGCAAAATATGGTGGTATGTGCTGTTTAAAATTTGTTCATTTTTATCGGTTGGTGAAAGCTTACTTTTAAAAAAATCTATCTAATTTTTGAATTCAATCAAGAGCACGTTGTTGTTCGAATATTTTATCGTCCAACTTCCAAATCCGGGGTGAGAGGATGCAATTGCTCTCGCAGCGGGTACTATGCTTGCTACTAAATATTAGTACTGTATACTTTACGTTTAAGGTTTACGCATTAATGTAATTTATTTGTTTTCTTTCTCAAAAATATTAGTGTCTTTATAATAATTTTTGCCGAATGTCGCTTTAATTGGTCGTAAAATTTGCCGCCCCCGAAAATTCGCCGCTCTAGGCTACAGCCTACTTAGCCTATTTAGACATCCGGCCCTGATCTAGTTCCAATACGACGTTGATTCACCCGACGTCATTCTAATGAGTTTATTTAACCAATGCGATGCCGCTTATCAGGTTCCGTTGAATGTCCGTACAAAGCAGGTTCCTATGGGTTTAGCAAAAATGCGACGTTGATTCAACCAACTAACCAACTTTTTCGTGTGGCTGTCTCGTTAACAGTTAAAAAAGAACTGCATGTTAAGTAGTAATATCGACGCCTTTTAGAGACGGTATTGATTAAAATATTTGGCGTCGCCTATGATTAAGTAAATGGGATGATGAACGACGAATTTCGGGGCATTAATTTCCAGGCAGGTGCTTCTGTTGTGTGTGTTAACTGGTTAGGCACTTTGGGGATAAGTCATTGGGGTATTGTGGGTGAAATTCGAAAAATAAAAATTACTTTTTGAAGAAGTTTGAATATTGATGCTTTAAAAAGTTTAGGCTTCACTTTTTTTTTTAGAAAATAAACGGATGATTAATTTTGGACTGAAAATATATCTTTTAAACTATAATTTAATGCATTTGGCTTGTTTCGGGTGACGTATTCCTTTCCATCTTTGATTCCTTATCCCCATGATGAGTGATTCGATTGGTGCTCTGTTCCCACGTGGCATTGATTCATCAATCGAGTTTGAGCAAGAATTAGTTTTCATTAAGCATTTCTGTTGCCACTCAATACCTGAAACATACCCATTCCAGAAGGAACATTGGGACTTTTCTATTTCGCGATGAGAAGCGATAAAGTCGCTAAAAATGTACAATATTAGCTAAACGGAATATTTTCAATGGTAACCCTTATCTGTGTATAATATGGTCCTTTAAAAGTGTACACTGTAGTTTTTAATCTTGTACATTATGGTCATTTAACTATGCATACTGTGTTTTGCAACCAGAAATTTCCATTTGGCGTGATTTGCGTGGACGAAATGAAAAAGTACCGAAACGTTTAAAACAGACGGAAGTATAACTTTTTTAAAGTATAACTCAAATAGTTAGAAAATAGATTATATTGTCCATTTGTGTCATTTCAGATTTTATTTTGATTTTACTTTAATATTTATTTGTGGGTCACCATCTACTTAGGGCTCGGGAGTAGATAAGAGAGTAAGAAGATGGTCTTTATGAGAAAGTAATGATAATCGGAAAGAAATTGTATTTGGGGCTAATTATTGGACATGACCGTGACATATGATTCGCACCTCAGAGCCCTCCCAGCTAAAAATAAACTGCAGAAAATTTGGAAGTTTTTCTGCAGTTTTGAAACTGTGGTGATTTGGCCATTTAGGCTGCAGAATTTACTTCAAAATTACTGTAGTATTTTTTAAGTTGCCGTAATTCTGGTGGGGCCATCTAGTGAAATGTTTTTAAATCTTACAAAGATAAATAAAAATAATTATCATAAAGTTGAGTTGCATATATACCCATGTAGGGAGGCAGGAGCACGGGATTTGAACCGGGGGTATTTGCGTAGCTGTTCAGCGCGCTACCAACTGCGCTACTAGAGCTTGCATATTAGAGCGCGTTTGTGGAGCACATATTAGAGTGAAAATATGAATGTTATGTCTCATAATTAGAACACATACAATTATACACTTTGGTTTTGGATCTGATTAGTCAATAAATTTGATTTATGATTTTGCGTAAAATTTGCCTATGATTTTTATTTTTAAATATTTAAATTAGATTTAATTAATTGTTCTAAGGTGGTAATAAATAAATTGGATGCAAATTTTGAGTTAGAAAAAAAATGTGTATCCTAAGAATTCCTTTAAGATTAATTTATTTTTAAATTTTCTATAAAAAGGTGAGAGCAAAGCTATTGAGCAAACTGAAATATTAAGCAAATAATTTTTAAATCTGCTTTTTTTGTTTAAAATATACTGTCTCTTTATATAGGTGGCATTATTTTCTTTCTTGCAAAATCAAATCAAAAGCGTCCATGGAAATTGGAAAAAAGAATTTGAATCGCAAATTATAGCTTTGATATCGTTTCTGAAATTTTAGAAGTTACAGATTAACAAAATCTAGATCTGCGATTTCAACTTAGCCAGATTACAAAAAAACCCTCATTACTAAATTTAATGTAATAAACTCATTTTCAATTTTCCTGGAAACTTTGCCAACGCAGAAATATTTTTTTTTGCAAACATTTTGTCCACAGGAAGGCACAACAAAAATTTACCCGTTTTACATGCGTAAAATATTAAGCTAATTTGCAAAAAAACTGAAAATGTTTACATTAAAAATTAAATGCTTTTCCGCGAAAAATTCCAACAATTTTTAACTCTGATACAATAACTACAAGTGTAAAATATCAAAACTAATTTTAAAAATAACGAGCAATTTTAAGATAAAGATTCACTACAAAAAAAATTACAGTATTTTTGAGGTTAACCCACACAGTATTATTTTTTAATAAATAACTTCAAATAAACTTTAGATTAGTTTTTAAAAAAAATAGCTGAAATACTTTAAGCCAAGATGAAACTACGAAAAATCTACAGTATTTTTGCAGTTAACCAGCTTATATAATTTTTTTAATAGATCACTACAAATCACCTTTAGATAAGTTAAAGTATTTAAAATCAAGATGGCCTTTCAAAAAATCTACAGTATTTTTGCAGTTACCAGCTCACAGTAACCTTTGAAATAAATCACTTCAAATTAACTTTAGATTTCATTGAAAAATATCCGCAGTCAACATTCTTCTACAGAAAATCTGTAGTTGACTGTAGAAATACTTCAAAATCACTTCACTTCTGTAGAAAAACTGCAGTTTATTTTTAGCTGGGGCTTTACCAGGAGAGCTGAATTAGGCACAGTAGGACTTGGTTCAATATGGTCTGTCGCACCACTGTGTTTACCAGCTTTAGTTGTGGAGGTTACATTGTCAAATTACTTGTTCAAAAGCTTTTAAAAGGGCCCTATAGATATCCTTAGCCCTCTTTGATAGCCCTCTTGATATATACGTACCTGATTGTCAGGTTTCCAGGATTCCGTCACCTGATTGTCAGGTTTTCCAGCAATACACATAATTTTTTAAAAATTACCAATTTAATAATTTTATTACATTTTAATATTTGAAATATGGAGGGGCATTTATAATCATCCGCCAAGATAAATATATTTTTTTAATCTAAAGAAATTAAATTTTCAGTTAATATTTAAATTTTATTCTGTTTATACACGATTTTAACTGTAAAACTTCCATTAAATAGTTTAACAG
This sequence comes from Oedothorax gibbosus, assembly GCA_019343175.1. NCBI lineage: Eukaryota > Metazoa > Arthropoda > Arachnida > Araneae > Linyphiidae > Oedothorax > Oedothorax gibbosus. The sequence continues at coordinate 21,365,003 of CM033271.1, forward strand.
AATCAATTAATGAACTATTTACTTTTTAGGAACCTACAATCTCATATTACCATTTCATTTATAGGATAATAAAAACATGTTCTATATCTTTCAATTTAGCCGAAAAAACGAAAGTTCACAACCCCTTTATCAAAGAGATAGTACTATAACAGTTTGTAAAAGATAAAGCGCCACTAATAATCTGGAAAGATGACAAAATGATTGGCGTGTTTACAATTATCTGGTACGTGAAAAATATACTTAGTGAAAGTTTAATGGAGTTGCGGTCTTTCTTTCAGAAATTTCGTTAGCAACATGTTGAAAGAATTGTTGCTATAATGGTTCTAAGTGTAGCTGTCGAATATTGCTTGTTGAGATTGAACAAGTAAGAATGTTGGTTCATTTTGTGATAAAATTGAGATAAAACTTTCTGAGCTGTATGTATATATAATTATATTACTGGATATGAAAAGACAAAAATGTTTTAAGAGTTTAGGCAGAATTACTAACTTAATAAATATAAAGTATTTTTCTTTTTAAATTAAATGCTTTCGTATTTATATAAGTAACTACTTATAAGATTTATAACTACCACAAATTCTTTTTTTATAAGCAAAGGTGCAATATTTATGATAACAAAATATTATTTATGGTCAAAGCAATCAAAATTAACGTATTGTGTAACTACAATTTTGAAGAAATCTCACGATATACATTCCTGTTGCATTGATACCTTTTATGAGACTATAAGAAACGCGGCAAAAAGTATAAATGAACATCTTTACTAAATCTTTATTGACATTGAGCTAAAATCTTTCTAATTGCAGAGTTTTCAAATGAACTACTTTATATTTACAATACCAAAGTCACTAATAATGTAGCTCAGGCAGTCATCAAACTAACTACTTGCATAAATATTGGAAATCTTGGTTTTTTGCTGTTAAATTTTTTCGAAATCACCTCCTTCGTTACATTCAAGATAGAATAAGTCGATGAAAACTACCTTCTATGTTGATTTCAATATCTTATATAATTGCATATGAAATTACAAAGTTCCTGCAACTTTCAGTTTTTGATTTCGCCTTTTACTGGAAGAAGTGAAACTGAAGTTCACTACTCTCCTCTAACATCTCCTACATTGTGCAACACTCAGAACTGATGCATCGGCAATGTCAATCAGAAACGCGGTAAATCCAAACAGAAATCAATCTGTAATTGGTCGACTGCAATCATTATTTGTCCCCGGACACACAATCACTCCCAGCAGAATCGACCCAGAGTCTCACAAATTATAGCCTATCGTTAAAACGCAAGAATTATTTGAGTCTCATCCGAGCCCGATAATTAGCGCTAAGTCTTCCGTTGAGAAATCTTCCCGTGATAAGTGTCGACTATTCCAGCTGACAGCTCCTACTTGCAGCTGGCCATTATCAAAGTCTTAGGGAGAAGATCTCCACTCTTTTCCTGCAGCTACCATAGCGGCACGGAGTTTTATATTTCTTTCGGTTCTCGTCATTTTCTTCTATCGGTGTGACACAAGTTTAACGGCATTTATTTTACACCAAAAGGGAGTTTTTCTGGGTCATAGCAGAATGGTAAGGGAGTTTGTTCACAATTTGCCGGGAAGGACAGCTGCCAGTGCCAATAGGATACAGGGGGCCCACGAGGTTTAGAAGAGCTTAGGAATTTAAATAAATAAGACTTTTAATCGGCATTATATACCTATAAGTTTCCACCTGTATTTGTATATTTTGTAAAAGATAAAGCCTAATAGCAATAAACTGTTAATAAAGATTGTGAAAAAAATAGGATATAGAAAGTACGGTATATTGAAGAAAAAATAATTTTACTTGAAGCCAAAGTCACTTTACAACAAACAATTTACTCTTGCCTGTTTTCATTGACATCAGACAAAATTCATTGATTCTTCCCTGTTAACATTATCTTGCAATATGCTGCTAATTTATATTCATAAATTTTGACATAAAAAAGGTCAAATAAACAATTAAAACATGAAAGAGTATCGCTATACATTGGCACCTTGTACAAAAAAAATTGCAAGGTTTGGAGAACAAAATTTATCTGAACCTCACAATATACCACCTCTATTCAAATGTTTAAATCCGTACAACTTTGTCAAAGTAACCTAGCGATTTCCTTCTGAGAGATATCAAAGTATTAGATGGAGGTCATCACTTATGCTGTTATACTAAGTACTCTGTGCTGCAACTTTTACATTACTTAGAGACGGACTGTTTAATTGTCTTGATCTTCCATTGGTTTGCAATTTCAGAAATTCGTGGATGTTTGGACAGGGAAATACATTAAATTCCTAATTTTCTGAACATGTGCTGTTAAATTACGAAGCATATTTGGTTGATTGCTGATTGCCAAATAACACCAAAAAAAGAACAGGGATGGTTTGGCAGGTTAGAATTGAGAAATTCTTCATTTATAAAGGAGGAAACAGTGGTTCAATTTCAAATTGTTATTTGATTATTCAGTGCTATACACAAGAATGTATACACAACGCTGGATTTTAAGTAATCGAAGTTTAAACAAATTATTTGTTTCTCTCATGGAAGTAAAAGTATAACTTTAAAGTCATCAGTGATTCTACTAGCACTGTTCCGCAATGATGTGGACAGGTAAACTGCTATAACCACAATAATGAATTGTACCATTTTTGCTCGGAAATCTTCAGTTTTTCGAACGTTTCGTACAAAAGTAGAGTTTCAGACAAATGAATTTCGTTCTTTTTCCGATAAAATTAAAGAAATAAGGTATGTGCACGTTCCAAATGAAAACTAAATTTTTCTTTTAAGAGTTAGGTTTTTTCTGAAAAATGTATTAGATTAATTAAACCAAAAAATTCAAGTTAAGAAATATTACGCAAGCAAATTCATAACAACTAATTATCAGCCGATATTACATTAAACTGCATAAACTCACGGAATCCAGATGTTAAATACACAATTTAAAATCAAATCAAAACAATACGTGCCCTTAAGCCCCGTCACCTCTAGTCAATTTATTGCAGAACTTATATAGAATAATATTCACATAATCGCATACCAATACGATTCGCTCGACTTGAATAACTAACGAATCCGAACAGCAACTTTAAGACTCTCAAACTCGATCCATAATTTTCCCTCATCATTTACGTAGAATCTATGGTCAGCTACTGGATTGAAATGGGAATAGAATTTGAAAGTTAAGTTTTCGAAACACTTCCTTTCTTATTTGTGTTGTTTTTCGTAAGAATTTTGCGTGGTGGCTTTAATTTATATGTATAAATTAAGAAGTCCTGACTGACTTATGTATCAACGCTCAGATAAAACTATTGGAGGTGCAATATACTTTTAGGAGCTTATTCCTTTTGTACTGAAGGTGTCATTTGAGGAGCCATTTTTTAAAAATTCGTGGCTAAAAGGGTCGAGGAGGGCAAAATGCGATACGATTTCTCAATGTTACTAAGAATGTGCATTGTTGCATTGTTGAAAACTTAGGATTTATGACAATTTTTCATTTTCAATTCAAAAGAAATTTCAGCAAGGGAGAAAATTAAGTATTTAAGCACTTAAAATCAAGTGTTTATTGTAATTTGATCATCATTATTTGATTTTTAAACAATTATTTATTTTAAATCTTTAGTTGATTTTTAATGCTTGCTAAAATTAACTCAACTCGATTGAAATGAATCTTTGTGGAGTTTTTGCATGTTTTACGAACACCCAAATTTTTTGCCGGGTTCATTGATGAATCTATTCTAAACAAAGCAATACTTTAATAGAAAGGTGAAAATATGCAAGATAAAAACAGAAGAAAGCCCTAAATGCAAATAAAATAGCAATTAAGTTTGTTCTACGAGGCAGGTTTGGGGGTCCCTTAACAGTTATAAGGTAAGGTGGGGCGTCGGTTGTATGGCCAGATTACGGACCGATTTTGTGGTCGAGTCCTGATTGGACAATTTAGTTTAATCCAACAATTTGTTACAAAACCGAACAAGTGAATAATATAATTCTGTTATTTTATCATCATCCCTGAATCGAAACTATTTCCAAGCATTTATGAGAACGGTAGTTTAATGTAAATTCAAGGCGCTGAAGTGTATTGAAAATGTAACGGTCTGAGCTGGGCATGGTCTGCCCATCAAACAGCGTAGAAACGTCTGAACTGGATGACAGGACCTCGGCTGAAATTTACTGCGATCGATCCAGATTTCAGTTTAATGGTGCGAAACTGCCATGAACCTCGCATCTCCGTTGTTAGTGTTAAATTATCGTGAATGGGAGCTTGGTCGATACTTTGGCAAAGGTATACAGTACAATTGTTCGTGAAACATAAGGTTTAGTTTAGTTTAGTTTTGAAATATCGTCGCACTACAGCTACACGAGGGCTATTGGCGACGAGCGTCGTAGTTTAGAACCATAGTCAAGTGACGAGCCGACACCTGAGTAGGCACCCAACGCAACCGTTAAGGGCGACATCGTACGCAGCGTTAGGACTTTGAAGGATATTTAACGTGCACTTCCTCTACACGGGGCCTCCTCCTTCCTCTACACTTCTCTATTCGTCGGACATTTTAGGCTGTACGGGCCGTTTATAGGTCGGCAGCTATTTTGGCGATGCCCGGACCCGAACCTGGGACCTTTCGCATGCTAGGCGGATGCCTCACCGACCGTGTCGTCCCACTTGCGACGAAAAAAATCCCTATAGCTGACTAATTAGTTAGGGAACTTGGGTGAAAAACTTAACAACCCTAAACTTCGTTTTCCCTATACTGCAATTCGCTTTAGCTACAGCTTGGCTTCTTTATCCCACTAGTTAAGTTGGGGATAAAAAGAGGCGGGAGGAAAATTATTTTGTACACCAACCCCTCGTTGCAATACGATAAGGAATTCCAGATGACAGACTTGGCGGGGCAGGGGATGTCTAGAGTTGGCCTGTCTAGTCTGTCCCGAGGCTACATGTGCAAGTGCATACCATATGCGCTCTAGATATTTTTCTAGCGCTTTTCTAAAGAGAATTATATCATGCAAATATAAAAATTTATTTTTTAATTCATATAAGTTGGAAAAAATGCAGAATATCGATCTCTATAATATAAATCTATATAAATCTCGATATAAATCTTGATTAAAATATATTTATGCAACAAGTGCGTAAAATTATTACCAAATCAATTAAGATCTTCACCATTTGAATTATGCGAGGAGCACTTTTCCTGCTCTAAACAAATAATTTTTTCCTAATTTAAACATATTTAATTTTGCTTAACTCAGCAGAATCTATAAGTACAGGTATTTTTTATAATCCCTTAAGAAAAACTCGCCTTTTTTAATCCAATGGGCTTGTTTCACGTGGGATCTAGCAACAGCTCTGCCTTCTTGTTTTCACTTTTCTCGAATTGCTTTTGTTGATATTCGAAATATACATTGCAATTTAATTTGGGTTTCAAATTACTTTTAAAATATAGATTAGGGAAAGCTTTTAGAATTTAAAACTAAAATTGCAATGCCCTTTCGAATGGCAACTGAATAACTTATTGTACAGTGACATCATAAAACAAACTGTTAACTCCGATCGAGAAAAGGAGTTGCTTGTTATTTTGTTTTTCATAATATTTTTTTGAATAATAATCGATAATTATATGGGTGTTGTATTGTTTGCATGAAAATTGTAAATCTTTGTTGAAAAACAAAAATGTAAAGGAAATTAGTGATACATTTTGCTTCCATTTTTATAACGAACAATTTATAAATTCTTCAAATTGAAAATAAATTTAACCAGCAATAAGAATATAGATTGAGTTTGTAAAGAAAATGAATGTAGCTTATTTTGGCATTTATGGCTTTTAAAAGTTTAAATTAGAACAAAAAGCGTTGCAAAAAGCATTTCTGATGAGTATAAATCTTGTATAAACGTGATTCGAGGTGACAATTACAGGTACAAAAATGCTTATTTTATATTACACTAGCAAGAGAAAATCGTGAGTGATTTTATTTTTTCTAGAAGTTAACTTATACTGAAGCTATACGATAGTTTTCGGCAATGCGTTTCGTAGTTTCAATTATGGTCAATATTTGAGTCCTATACTTGAACAGTCACTCAAAGCATTAAGATTTTTTCCCTCAAGCAATTATAAAACCAAGGAGAGTTCATAAGAAAAATTATTTCACTTTAATTAACTAGGTTGTGGTAAACTACACAACGACTTTCATAACAGTCAATAAATATTTACATTTGAAGGTAATTTTTTGACCTATAAGGACATGGCCTGCACGATTTTCTCTAAATCCTTGTTATGACGTCCGACAGGTACTGGTAACTGGTGTAAAACAAATTCGAAATACGTATATCTTAGTTCAAACTTTATTTTAATCACAGGCCAACAACAAGTTTCGCACTGAAAACTATAAAAGTATATTTTGTATTTTTTGCTGAGTGTGTACTGTTTTTTAAAACCTATGAGTAATAAATAAAACTATAAAATTAATACCATTTTAATCTTTTCATTTCTCCTTTATTGTAAGCATGTTATAAATAAACAAATATCTAACAATTAAATATGAAATTTTCTCAGGAATTTTATTCAAAAAGCCTTTGAACACTTTTAGAAGAGTAAATATACGTTTATTAAAATATTTATAGGTCTGGTGGTACGCCAAAATTTCTCAAAAAGTCAAGTGGTACGTAGGTGAAAAAAGGTTGGGAGCCCCTCCTCTAAGGGATAAGCAAATTGGCTAAAGTGTAAACTTGTTTTCACTGCATAGATATCAAATTAAATTTTTTAATTGATAATTTAATTATTTTATTTTTAAAATTTTTTTTAAAGATTTATGCAGCAGATGAATATAAATGACTCCGCCATACTTTGAATTTTAAAATTTTGTAAAATTATAAAAAGGGTATAAATGCTTATTATGTGTGTTTCTGGAAAATCTTTTATAGTCCTTTATAGTCCTCCTCTTTTATAGTCCTTACTCATAGTTTCCTTGCACAGAAGCCCCGACCATGGACGGAACTATATAACGCGTGGAGCAATCAGATGTAGAGGAAATTTCAGCCGTTTTATTTTGTCTTCATCTGATTGCTCCGCGCGTTTTATAGCTCCACCCGTGGTCGTGGCTTCTGTGCAAGGAAACTATGAGTTTAACTATAGTCAGGTGAAGGGTTTATAAGTCTATGATGTGGGCAGATAAACTGCAGTAACTACATCAATGAATTAGACCATTTTTGCTCTAATATAATCAGTTTTTTCCCTATTCTTTCACTATCATTTAGAGTTTGAGTTTTTACAAAAATTGTGCAAGTCATTATTCTACACTGCTCAAAACAATTAGGGGAGCACTTTGCTTACTTTTGTTAACCATTTCAGTTCGAACGTTTTATTTTTTATTCTAAAAATCTAAATTTTGTGAAATAGATGCATTATGCATCCAGAAAGAAATGGTAAAAAACAGGGGGAAATCCTAATTTTTTTAACTAAAATTTAAGGGGGGGGGGATTGGAATCGTAACTTTTGAATAAATTATAAAAATAATTTTTTCAAAACTTTATTTGTTAAAAAAAGTTGAAATCAATTTTTAAACATATAAGAACGCAAACATGAAGAATTTAGGGTCAATTTATTTCACAAAATTTGTTTTGGGAGTGAATTTTATTTTACCATGTTTTTCATATTTTCATTTAATTAAAATAAACATTATTTAATTCTTCAAAAAGACACGATACTTCCTTCTAACGATAAATAAGTGTGAGCTCAAGTTAGTGAGAGAAAAATAGCAAGCTGTTGATTCCAATTGGAATCATTGGGGGATGAAAGGGTTTAAACCATGCATTCCCCTAATTCTTTTGAGCAGTGTAGATACTGCGATTTACCTGCTCATGGCAGTATATCCCTCAGAGTTTTTTAAGGATAGGCAACAACAACATTCGACTTTACCACTGTAGCATGGAAACATCGTATGCTTGTATGATCACCAGTACCTTAACAATTATAATTTGATTTACTTTTAACTCTACTTTAAATTAAAGACCTTTTTCGAAAGCCCATAATTTTAGTCCTAAAATACTACTCATTACTAAAAAAGTATTTAATAGAAATTAATGAATATAATATTTGATTTAAGAACTTCTTGAGGGGATACAGACGCAAAAACACGTCAAGGCACTATTTGTTTTTCCAGCAACAGACATTTTATGTTTCATGTTTTTTTTAATATTCAGGAGTTTTTTTTTAAACCATTAGCTACATAAAAGAAATTTTTAATATTAAATATTTAAATTAATTAAATTAAAATTTGAATTTAAGCCAAATACAGTAAAAACAAGTTTACCACTTAAGGTCAAACAACCTCCGGAGTAATAGGAAAATATATAAAATGTTAAAATTCTTGTGTATTTTTGTCTTCTGACTAAAATTGTTAAATTATGTATTCAGTCTGCATTGTAATATCAAACATTAATAATTAAAATTGTGCGAGTTTTATGTTTGAACGTTGTAAAAATTAACTTAAAGCGTTACAAAGCACAATCGGAGGAAGCTTCAGGATTTCCTCGATTTTACGGTAATTTGAGGAGATTTTGTTGTTACTTTTAATTGATCTATTTTTAGCCTACTTTTCTTTTTTTAATTCGAAAGAATTAAAAAAATGAAAAAGTAGGTATTGACATGCGGTCGATGTCCGTCTGTCCGTCTGTCCGTCCGTACCCCCCTTTCAAAATCGGTTCTATCATCGATCTTAAAATTCTTTTTTTAATTAGAAAGCTATACCTCAGATACCCAACTTTCATACTTTTTGTCCGTCTTCTGTACGTCCGGACGGACATAAATCTACTATCTGTCGGAATTTCCATTGAATTAGCATTGAAATTTAATTTGAGTCATTTAAATCACTGTTGCCAAATCAACAATGGCATGAGAAACTTATTTAAACATATTTGAAGCAAAATATATGTTTCATGAATCAGTTTGAATGACGTCATAAAATGTAGCACAATTGATTCTTTATTATTCATTAATTATCTACCAAGAAAGCGGTAAGGCATACTTTTGCATGCAATTATCTTATTTTAATTTTAAATTCTTGTTTTTTAATGCAGTTCGGAGTAGTGTCATTACTTTTGTTATTAATAAATATTTATTCTTCGAACTACAAATAAATCACGAGCAGATGATAAATAATATTTAATTAATTTGTTCGAACGAATATTAAGGAAAATAGTTGATTTTGGCTTTTAGAAGTTTAAATTATAGCTGGGTGCTGTGTTTCGATTTTTTTCTAATGTGTATAAATCTAGTGTAGAAACGGCTGTTGATGATATTTACTTTAGGAACCTAGTTTTTTTCCCGATTAGAACTTCAGTAAGTATTTAAGTAACAGGAAGTAGGCTATTTTAGTTCTTTATGAACTTCTTGTTTTTTATATTTTGTTGTAAGTAAGAAGAAATAAATACCCTTTTTCAGTTTTAAACCATAATTTTTTCCCCTCTTTGAAAATTTGCTTGATTTTATTTGGAACAGATATTTTCTTTTAAATGCACAACTTTGATATTTGATCTCCAACCCAAAAAGTACATTTATTATTCTGTTTAAAAAATACAAAAAAAATAAGTTTTAATAATTCTTATTAAAAAAATCGTCCTACACATGTAATAATTTAGGAAAAAAAAACGGTCACACAGTTTTAAAAATGCAAAGGCCTAAAAGTGGCTTGGAAGCGGTTCTAAGTGGGAGTTGCCATAACAATTTTACTTTTATCAATTGTATTGTGATGATGTTTCATAATCTATTACAAAAATGCCCAATTGAAATATTAGAACACTTTCAAAATAATATAAAACATTTTTTCCAACAATGAGTTTTTGTTTGTACAACAAAGAAAAAATGTAAATTAATCTTGTTTAAGCAATTTCTTTGTTCTAAACTAAAAACTTAATTGACATGCAATAATTGAAATTGTTAATTCTCTCATTCTTCCCCTAGTTCTTCATCCGCAAAGCTGCTAACTGAAATCGTCCACGAAATTGAAACAAAAACCCCTTTATCTTATTGTCCGTTTATTAAATTCTTAAAGAAAACATTATTATTCGGCATTCTTGTACATAAATTATGAAGTAAGTAGTTTCTATTTTGAATATTTTAGCAAACTGCCTTCAGTTAACGCAGTAGATTGCCAAACTCTTTAGACTACTTATTACAGAAGTATATGAACATTTATTTTTTAATAAAAGGGTTTTTTTATGTAGAGAATTATTGAATTGAAAAAACAATTATCTGCATAAAAGTTAAGCTATTCTTATTTTTTTTTTAATGTCTTTTTCAATTCCAGAAAGTGACGGAGGGTCGGTGGCCAGGAAAAGGAACAAGAAAGTGCCACCGGCCCGGGAACATGGAAAGTTACAATAAGGACAAGGAGGGCCGATGGCGGGAGAGAATTGCAGGAAAAGCCATCGGCCCGGGAAAAAGAAAAGATTCCAGAAAGTGACGGAGGGTCGGTGGCCTAGGAAAAGGAACAGAAGTGCAAACCCGGCCCGGGAAAAAGAATAAAAAAAAGAATTGCAGCAAAAGAGTGGGTTGGAGGGTCGGTGGCTAGGAAAAGGAACAAGAAAGTGCCACCGGCCCGGGAACAAGGAAAGCTACAACAACGAGGACAAGGAGGGCCGATGGCGGAAGAGAATTGCAGGAAAAGCCATCGGCCCGGGAAAAAGAAAAGATTCCAGAAAGTGACGGAGGGTCGGTGGCTAGGAAAAGGAACAAGAAAGTGCCACCGGCCCGGGAACAAGGAAAGCTACAACAACAAGGACAAGGAGGGCCGATGGCGAAAGAGAATCGCAGGGAATAGCCATCGGCCCGGGAAAAATAAAAGATTCCAGAAAGTGACAGAGGGTCGGTGGCCAGGAATGGAACAAGAAAATGTGCCACCGGCCCGGGGGAAAGTATAGATTCTATTAAGAAAAGATTTCACGACATTCTCAATTTTGACTACCTATTATGACTTCATGAATCTAGACATTGATTTATGACATTCTGCACTTAGACCATCAATTGTGACGTGTTCATTTTTTCCTACCGATTGTGACGTGTATCCTTTAATCCCCGATTATGACGTTTTATCCTTTATTCCCGATTATGACGTGTTATCCTTTATTCCCGATTGTGACGTGTTACCAACTTTTGTGCAAAGTACGACCAACAAACTTTGAAACCCGATAAATGACTACACATACCAAAATATGACGACATCTTTTACCATCTGATGAATAATTTAGGTTTGCCATTTGAGATCTTCTTGGCAGACAGTGCATTAGGGCTACTGGCGACAGCACTATAAAAAAAACGCGCAGGTCTATTTCTACCCCTTGGGTCTGTGTGGAAATGAAATAGAAATTGAGATTTCTTGGAAAAATAAAAACTTGACGCTGTGTTTATAAAATGAAAAAATCGCCAATAGCCCTCGTGTAGCTCTAGTGCGACGATAATTCAAACTAAAATGAAAATAATCCTAGCCATATTACTCCGGCTGAATTGAATATTTTTAAAGTAAGGTTTATTTTTTATATAAACATAGTTACAGGGGGGGGGGGGCTGTAAGTCAGCTGCATTTATCATATGAAAAAAAAAAACTTTAATAAAAATATTCAATATAGCCGGAGAAATGTAGCTTGGAAAATCATTTTTTCCTCATTGAATCAACACAGAGGTACTTTGGTTTGAAGACCCGCGGTTATTGGGTCTCATTCGATGTTAAGGATATAGCAAATACAACATTCAACTTTACCGCAGTAGCACGAAAACATCGAATGCATGCATGATCGCCAATACCTTAATAATTATAATTTGCTTCAACTCTATCACGGCCGACTCAACTCATAAGGCCAGAGAAGCTCTGTGACGTCAATCTATCCGTCCGTTTTGGATTGTCGGCTGATCCAAATGAGAGGTTAGGTTGAATCATCGTCACACTAGCGATACACGAGGGCTATCGGTGTCGAAATTTAGAACCCCAGTCAAGTGACGAGCCAATACCTGAAGGGGCTCCCAACGTCTTTAAAAAAGGGAGGGTCTTTAAAAAATATGATAAATACTAATAATGTATTTAAAAAACATACTTCTATATCCCATTTAATTATCTATTTTTTTAAGATTTCACAATGCTCAAACTTCCTTGTTACCGAAATAGAGATTTTCGCATTCCAAATGATTATCGTCAGGTCCCCAACTTTGAAGGCGTTTTTAGATTAAAAAAATTATTCCATCGGAAAAAAAAAATTACGATTTTTATGTGTTAAATTATCGTTTGAATGTGGATTAAATATAAAATGCAAATTCAAAGTTTCATTTATTACTTTTGGAGTAAACGATTTAACACCTTTGACTGTGCATCGTCAGGTAAAATTTTTGTCAAAAGAATGTTTTTAATGATACTTATTCATAAATATAGTGTAGTAATCTTTTTTTAACATTTTATTTCAGTAACATAAAAGTGTTACAGCGATACCAACCGATAGTGACTGTCCCGTCGAAAGCAGGATGTCTGACCACTTAATTACCCATCCCCCCCCCACCTATACACACACTTACAGATACCACACGCACTTTCTAACGAAAAATGCACTCACATACCAAATGGGGGGCAACTGCAAATTTTTATCACTAACACCGTAGCATTGGCGCTACTGCAATGCTTCATCACGCCAAGTTTCGTTACCTTTGTGAGACCCTCCAGAGTTCCCCCCTTTACGGTGCGAAAAGGATAATTTGAGGATATTTTCCCTTCGTCGCAAATGGGACTGTCGCAAGTGGCACTACTCCCTAACCGACTGGGCTCCCCAGCCCCCTGAAACATAAGGAGATATTAAAGGTCATATAGTTTGTATACTAAAATTGATGGAAGACTGCAAAAAAATTCTACCACTTTTTATGTAGAAAAGAAAATGAAACTGAATTTCAAATTTATTTTGAAATCGTGCCAAGAAGTATTAAAACTTGTAGTTTAGCTTCTCAAAACAGGCAAATGATTAGATTTTAACGTGGTCCTTCGAAGCTCAGCTGTTGTTATCATCACAATCTTTTTAACGTGATATTTTCTTGATAATATGGTATAGCATATGATAATGACATAATATCACCTAGGTAACTCTTTATAGGATTGTTCTTATTTGTCTATGATCTATGACAATTTTCATCTAGGATGATCTACTATAACGTATGCATAGCCTGAAGATGTAAGAGTGTGGAGTATATGTGTGTATAATTGATGGAAATCGGGTCTCCAAATATCACGTTTAGGTAATATTTATAGAGAATTGCGTAAAAATGGATTCATTTAAAAATGTTTTTTATCTTAGTTTAAACACACATTTTTAAATATGTTTTGTATTTTTTCCTCATAATAACAATTATAAACTCCTAAATAATAAACTGGAAAACAAATTATAAACTATTTTATATAATAGGTTTAAAAGAGTAAAGTCTACCTACTTTAATGTATCCGATTAAATAAAGTTAAGAAAAAAACTGGCGATGCTATAAAAAAAATAATAATGGGGTTGGTCAAATTTATTGGGTATTTTAATCTCAATGTTATTTGTGTCCTTCAATAAACAAATAACAATTCGGGATAGTTAGCTAATCCTTTGATCCTCACCTGTACTCACTCAAGCAAAAAAGCTTGTGGGAGGTTACTATACTGCACATGTATTATTATAAGAGAAACTAGCAAGGAAGAATGTACACAAAACATATGCAATACAATTATTACAGCTAAAACTTTTCAAGTGAAAATTCCTAATGTCTTCTTCAATTAAAAGTGAACAGATGCAAACCGTGACCACCACTTAAAAGACCTGTTAGCAGCGCACCGTTGGACACAATCACTGTCCGTTGTCTTCAAGCCATGCACCAAATCTCATTATTCCTACTCGGGAAGTCGGTTTAACCGCAAACAGTTCTTTGAGAACCATCTGAGCGTGTTCGAATTGATTTGACGTACCCCCGCGAGTACCTCCCGACTCAGGGGGTACACGAAACAGGGGTTCGCGGCAATGTCTTCGTTCGAATCTGTGCTCGTTTATCGTATGCCCTCTGCAGCACGTAATGGAGATGACAAGGATATACCATACCAAGGCATGGGTCTGCCAAGACGTGACAGAAGGAAGGGACTGTAAACAGCTGAAGGGACTGGGGACACGGACATATTTCTCATTCGGTTTGACAGTCCTGCCTGGAATAAAGTACATCTTTGTCATGGGTTTGTTTCTGATAACGGAACGCAGATGAGATGATATGTCCTGTCTTGCAGAAAACGATGCACTTAATTTAAACATTAGCTAGTAAGTTTGCTATATTAGGCATGTATCGCTCTTTTGCATATTTAGTTTTAGCTTTCCAGGTAAAACAAGTGAAAATACAATAATATTGCTATATTGGTATTGAAATGAGAAATTTAAATCTAGATCAACTTCATCTTGTTTTGTTGAAGTTTTGCGACACAAGGCTGTGATTTTCTAGTAGACAAAAATATTTGCTGGCTTTATATTCAATTTATTCTTAGGTGACTACATACCTGTGGTTAAGCTAAGGTTAATTGCAGTATTATTTATTTATAATAAATATATATAATCATCAACATACACATCAATCTCCCAATTCTATTTTTGTCATACGTAGACATAAAATGACACATATATCATTGTCATAAACACTTACAAGGAAGATTTAGTTGAATTACATCCTCAAAAACGCTATAACACCATCACATGGTCTAAAAAAAGGGTAAGAAATTAATTGAAAGCTACATAACTTCCGACAAACTTTAATAACCGACCTATTCTTCCAAGATACAAGCCTCGAACCTTCAATTACAAAACCGCCCGAGCCCCAAGAAGTCAATAAGGAATTCCCATGAAGGAGTAATTGCCGTCGCCCTGATGTCTGTGGGCTTGAAGCCCCGGCTAAATGACTCTTGGTCAGGATCATTAGTGGCATGGCAAAGAAATCAACACGTTCGTCAGAGCCCATTCCGGCCGACAAATAACGGTCATTAAAAGAAAACTCAAAGTCTGGGGAGAGTTTTTTTTTTAGAACTCTTTAGTGACTCTCGGGTGGGGATAGGGTTTTTGTGTTGTTCGGTGAGGATAGTTATTTTTGGTTTCTTTTTTGTTATTTAGTTTGTTATTTTGAGGTGACAATTGAATAGATAAATGTAAAAAAAAGTAGTACAACTAATACACTGAATGGAGCTTTAAACTCACCAGATGTTAGATAATAGTAAAAGAACAAAGCGCTATTGAATGAAAAATAGAAGGTTTACTCTGTGCCGAACATCTTGCCTTGCAAGTAGGTTCTGTTATAGTAAAAAATAAGCCTTATTTAATACATTACATTTATAGAGCTAAGTTTTTAAAGTAAATATTAATAAAGTGACTTATAAAAATCCTTCCCAATAAACTATTTTTTTATGTTAATTTTGTTAAAAATAAATATACAAAAAAATTATCCACTTCTACATGTTAATCCTAGGGGTAGTGGATCGGTTTTTTTCCACGCAGCTTTACCCCAATATTCAACTATCAATGTTAAAGTCAATGTAGTACAAGGTTTAAAAAATAAAATTTTAAAATTAAGGGGTAAGATAAGGGTGTATGGGAAAAGGTTTTTAAAAATTCAGACTGCATCCTGATCCAATTAAAAAAAAACAAGTGCTAACGAACAGTTTGTTCCCGTTGATCACTTCCTTACTTTTGGGTTTTAAGAGTTGATACTTTGATCTTCTTCTGGGGGAGGGAGGTTTAGCCGCAATTATGTGCCCCCCTCCATTATTTTATAGGTTCATAGAAGTGATATAAAGGTTGAAAACACATCAATTGAATAAAAAAAATTAGTCTAGGAATTTTTTTATATCTAAAGGAGAATTTTATTGTGTGCCATAGGAATTTTTTAATATAAGTTTTAAAGTAGGGAGGAGAATGTAAATATGACTAGGATCATACGAAAGAGTCATTAAAAAATAAACCACTTACTTTTTTTTGGCATAAAAAGTAATTAGATATAAACAAAATATTTTTAAAACATATATTTTTTTCTTAAAACTGAGACAATTATAACAAACGGAACCTCCATTTCATTTCAACTCATATTCTAATTTAGATTGTTCAAAAAACACCTTCCAAATATAGATAAATACTTTTTTGTATGTTTAAATAAACAAATCATTGATGTTATCTATGATTTTGTAAGTAATGCACTTGGTAGTATAACAAATACATCGATATATAAATATATTTTTAATGTAATTTTTCCATAACAATAAACTCATTCTTAAAATCTCAATGTTTTATTCAAATTCTATATAAAAAATTCCCTAATCATATATTCCAAACCATGATACAAAAATGGCGCATGGCTCCTTTCCACACCAATTTACATGAGATAATATTAATTACCTGCTCAAAGCCTAATCGCCTATTAACGTCGCAGAATCACCGGTGTCTCATAGGCAGCCCATAATGATGCTAGTCGAATAGGTGCATAATATTAGACAACCCCTGTAGTAGCGACAGGTTTGTTCCTAATGAGGATAAATACCAACATCCATTCCACACAGTGTAGACTGGGGATGTGAAATACATGGTTATGAGTTCATTTTTAATATGTTATTTTAGCTTAATAGAAAAATAGTTTATGAACGTAATAGTTTTCTTAATAGTTTATGAACCATATAAAAATAGCATTATCTGCATTGTAATAGAAATAGTATGTGTTCGACCTTTCAGCGATATATGCGTATAAACGCTTCACCTCACTGCTAGGTTTTCCTGGCAGTCAGGTAAAGCAACACTATAATTTAAAAAAAATATATAAATTTCATAATTTTACACAATTTTGAAATTTGAAGTATATAGGATTCACTATTAACCATCAGGTACAGAAATATTATTAAAAAAAATTTTAAGAAATTAAATTTTTTTTAGTTATAAGTTAAATTTTAATATCATGCAGTAAAAACAAGTTTACACTTTAGTCAATTTCTTATCCCTCAGAGGTTTAACCCTATACAAATAGCATGTTCTTTAATCTAATAGAAACAAAATAGTTTATATACTTTACCAAACTACATATTCAGAAGCAAAACACCATTAACTTCAAAATAATTAAAACATCATGTTATGTGTATTTTGCATCGCATTTAAATCTTGTTTCACCTCAATGTGTTTTTCCTTTGTTATCCGTTGAACATCATTTTGCGTGTTCTTTTTTTGGTTTAATAAAAACTGCATTTCTATAAAAGTCAAACATAACTGTTAAAAGTTTTGTCCTTGGTTTCACCAAAATAATGGGTCTGCAACGGCTGTGTTGTGAAATGTTTCACCATAGTTTCGGTATTCGTTTGAATCATTTTATAGGCAAAAATCTGATAAATGGTTCAACTAAGTACCGAAAATATGGTGAAACATTTCACCACACAGCCGTTCCATCTACTAGGAACCCTATTTTAGGTGAAACCAATTTTTTTGAAGCAAATTTTTAACAGTGTAATTGAAAAGGTGATTAGTAAAAATGTAGAATTTGAAAACAAATGCTATAGGAAAATAACACACTTTTCAAATACCCACCTGATACTGTGGGGGTCTGTTTACGGTTTCAACTCTTTCATTTACGCACACTAACGGCTAATGATTAGGAACGTAAATAGGCTTCAAGTTTAATGAGCTCGAGCATTTTTCTTAGAGAATATTAGGGTTTTGAAGTAAGAGCTTGTTATATATCTGCTTTCGTTACGTGAAACAAAGTTCCAAAAATGAACCACTGTTGAAATAATGTTTCTTTAGGACTGATGTTGAATAAAAGTTTGCGTCTCTGGTCTACTGTTGAAAGAGTTAAAAATTGAACCACAAATGAATTTATTTCAGATTTTCTCATGTTGAATAAAGGTTTGTGTGGCTGTCATTTGTTGAAAAAGTTAAATAGTCCACTGTTGAATTAATGCTAATTTTAACTGATAATGAATAAAGGTTTTTGTATCTTGTTGAGAAAGTTTAGAAATTGACCACTTTCAAATTAAGGATGATTTTATTTCTTTTATTATGTGTTTTATTATTATCTTAAGCAATTATGGAATTATATGTACGAACAATCAACAAATCAATATTAAGGTTTATTTACGCATAAACCACATTTAAATGTTTATTCCAATGTCTAATACTGCATTTTACTTCTGTAATTTTTCTGTCTAAAGTTAGGTACCGTCTTTTCACATACAGTATATTTAAACCAAACTGCCTGATAATTTTTAATACTAAAACATCATCACCACCTTCAACACCCCGTATGCAACCAAAATTCCACCTAACCCCCCACGGAATCCGAGGCAGCACAAGTGAATGACACTATGTATCAAATTAATTTGATATCGCTCCTATGTGTCATCTGCGCCCCGAAAAAGATTAGATTTATAGGACAGGACACAGGGGCTTTGACGGATAAGACACACCTACAACGTACAAAGACTGCCCGGGTAATATCACTGCGGGGCTTCACTTAGCCCTTCTTTTTCCCCATTTGATGATGATAACCGAGATATTGGTGGATAAGTGAGGTATATCGGCAAAATGGCTTATCCATAGCTTATCCATTGTTTTATATTATCGAGTATTATAGGATTTGCTAACTGAGTACCAAATGTTATATACAGATGAATTTAAGATTTATTTTAATAGTTAGATCTTCAAATTTTGAATGTTGTACTACTTTTAACACAAAAAGTCATGTTAGTCCAATACGCCAATGTTTCTCGTACAATTCGATATGAAGGATAAAGTTGCAAAACTCGCATTCCCCAAAGTTTAACTAAGATATAAGGTCTGGCTCATTCATTGTTGACTTCGTCCAATTGAACAAATGATTGTAAAAATTCGCCAATGAACAGGCGGGACCCTTTATTTAAGTTATACTTGGGAGAGTGTGAGTTTTGCAAATACAACCTTTATATGTGATGCAGCTACCTTTCTTCTATTTGGTTATAAAGGTTGTGTGACGTCGTTTTAGTTGAATATTCGTTTTATTTTTGTTAATTTTTATGAAATTTTTTAAAAATTGGAAGTGTTTTGCAATTAAAATAAAATTTATAAGACTGTAACTTAAATTAAAATTAGCTTAAAATTTTAACACAAAATGTATGTGGTTTAGTAAAGTTTTTTCTAAAAATATATTTTGTTGTCTATGAATAGTAAAATATAGTTGTTTAGCAAATCATTTAATTAATTTTGATAGTATAAGTTTTGCTTTACATATAACAATAAATACGATAATAAAACATTACTTTTAAAGAAATGTATTAAATGCACTTAAGGAGAAGGAAATTTAATGAATCCACAGTACTCTGAAAATATTTTCATAGAAAAAAATTAATGTTCATTAAGAAGAAACGGTTAAGTAAGACGATAGTTATTTCCTTTACATTTCCATGCGTCGTTTTTGAAACAGAAGGGGATTTTACTTTTTCGTATCCCCAATAAAGGGTGTTCGCGTAAAATTATTGAATGAGGCTTAATGTGAAAAATTTGATTTTCTACTGGGGTGAATAAACCTTTTTGGGAGTGAAATGGTGGATGTCTTCTGTTTCGATCACGGTCAAGTATTTAAATTTGATTATAATGTGTTATTAAAAACTTAAAATATTTTGTAACGTTAGATGCTTTTTGCAAAAGAAATTGGTTTAAACGTATGCATTTATATGTTTACTCAGCAACTGTTGTAGTTGCATAATATTTCTTAACATAAGTTTAAAAAAATTAAGGACAAAGAGGATTAATTATGAAAAATAAAGATTTTTTTATCCGGAAGCTTTATTATTAAATTTTTTCTGTATAGACACATTCAAAATTATCTAATTCTTATAATTTTCATTAAGTTTATGATTTTAAGTTATTAGCATCCCAAATATTACAACTAATAGTAGATGCTTGCATTAAATTTATATGTTGAAAATTTATGTGCAATTAAGTTAACTATTACGATTAATGACATTCGGGTTCATAAAATTTCTACTTTAATACAATTAATAATCACATTAAGTTTCTTTAAATGTAACAACATAAAACAATGGTAAGTTCCTACACTGCAAAAAAACACGTCACTTTTAAAGAAATTTCCTGTACATTCGATGGTTTAAAAACGTTTGGATTACATTACATACTTGAACTGTTTTCTTACACTCGTTAACAGTTTACGACCGTTTTTTTTTAAACTTGCTCTCAATAAAGTCACTTTGAGGAAATGTTTCTGTAAGATGTTCTGCAAAATTGCTTCTTTTGGATTCTATTCGTCGATAGATTCGGTGGCATAGTTGGCATGACGCTTAACTTGCAACTTTAAGGTTGTATGTTTAAATTGCGCCTGACTCAATTTTTTTTTTCAATTTTAAGAAGTACAATTATTTTACGGAATAAAACTGCATTTAAACTGGAATTTACTGTATTCAATATAAACAGTTTTACGGTTATTTTATGATAATCCAATGCACTTTAAAATCGTAAATTTGAAAGATTTTTTTTGCAGTGTGTATAGCAACAAAAGTGAAATATAATTCTCATCTATAACAAACCGACTTCATGACATACGTCATTCTCGATTGACGACAGGCATCAATCGGCACCGATACTAAATCCCACAATAAGTAGAAAACTGGCTCATCTACCATATTAATTCTATCTATCCAACACTTAGTTTCTACGAACAGTCCGGAATGCACAATTTCTGTGACATATTCTCTGGTTCACGTCGCCATCTTTTGATGTTGGTAATTGCGAATCGTGTCGCGTAAAGGGATAGCGATATCTGTCCATTGTAACTGCCTTTTGAGAATCTTTCGAATTAAGGCAATTTATTTAACGAGAAATCAGGGAAAATGACGAAAGCGTGGTTTTAAATGGGCGGTAATTGCAGCTTGATAAGTTAGTGTACATCAATTATAGAGATTGTGGATGTGTTCTGAGAATGTCTGTCTGTAGGCAATTATTTATTCCTATCAGTAAGGGAATAAATTTCGGTTGAAGCTAGTTTTATGAAAAGTAAATATTTAAAATCGCCTATTGAAACTGTACATGCATTGATGTGGTTCAACAGCTAAATTATGAAACAATAACTTCAATGAAATCCTAAATTTACGTTAATGCTACAAATTGATTAGTTTTTAATTGTAATTTAAAACAATGTTCGATGCATTTGCAGCTTTAGAAGTAGAGTAGGAAATATTAAAAATTAAAAATCAAGGAAAATAAAATCTGAAAGGTATAAATTATATTATACTTTTTTCAAGACTTGAATTTTATTTTCAAAACAACAAAATACTTCTAGTAATCTTAAAAAGTATACTATGAATTCGTTTCTTTTAAATTTTATAAATTTTGCTGAGAATTTAAAATATTGAAACCTATTTTCTCGGCTCAATACAACCAAGCAATAATTTTTAAAAACCAAACTATTACTTTTCTAAATGTTACCAAATCTTTGTCACTTGTTCCCGACAACCATAATGTCCGATACAACATCCTCCCACATCTGATTTACACACAACAGAAGGACACATCCCCCGCAATCCTCTAAAACGCCTGACATCCCATTCCATACAGAGAATATGAAGCAAAAAATGACAGCTATGTTCTGTGTCATGCTATATGCGGACGTTACAGTAGGGGAGGGCGGGTCTTATTAGGGACATATGGATGCAGGGGCATCTTGAGTAGATATGTAACTAATATAAGGATAAGTTTGGAAATCCGAGAGTTAGTACCGTCCCATATGTAAAATGTACATATGTTTATCGAAACGAAGTTGGAAAAAAATATGTAAGAAAATGGTTAAGAATTATTTTTCAAGATAAAATGTAATTTTTCTGTTCTTAATTTTAGGCAAATAAACATAGTTTCATAAAATTTTGTTGAAGTTAAGATACATCTTTTCGGAATTAACAGCGTATTTTTACATTGCTTACCTTACACTCTAAGACCGTATATCCGACTGGTTTTATAAGGTGCTTTTGAAGACCTTTAAAAACTAAAGTGACCATTCCATTTTGAGAGTGTTCCTTATTGTTGCCACTTTTGCTCCTAATTGTAGCCACCACATAAACCTGTATTAAACCAGCATGTTTATTAAATCGTTATTTATGATCGTACAGTTATGTGTATGCATGCATATATTGATTTAGGGTCATACTTTAGGGAAATGCATGAGAACAGTACATCATAGTCTTTTATCACCTTTTGCGTTATGAACTGTCCTGGTCCAAAGTTTAGACATCACATACTTTATCTATGTTGTTGAGATATGTGCCATCTCAGGTTTTGGCCTCGTTACTTGATCTTGGTTCAAAGTTACGAACCCGTCACCAATAGCTCTAGTACGGAATTAATATAATCAAAGCTAAGCAAACTTTTATATCAAAATATTTTTTTAATACCTGGTTCTTTTTTCAGTACCATCCTCTATATTTTACACAGATGCGGGGGCAGAATAATTAAGACTGTCGCGATGATGGGTGGGTCTGGGGGAAAGGGGGTTGTCATAGGGCACGTGTTGAGTTTGAAGGGTCTCGAATTGCATGCTTTACTACTGTCAATTTTTCTCGGTAACCTAATAGTGTTGTAAAATTTCCCACCAGGTTTCGGGATGTTTGTTGAAAAGCACGATTTGTGTGATTTTAGGGGAATCGGAGCGTTTTGGGGGTGAAAATGAACAGGTGTGCCGCGCATATGTAGGTGGCGGGTTAAATAAAATATTTGATATAGTGTGAAATATTAATTTACCATACTGTGAAATGTAACATTGATATTGAATTTAAAAACATAAATAATATTTGAAAAAAATAATTATAGGTTATGTCATGCTAATGATAAATACTAAATTAAAATTTTTGTTCTGAAAGTTATACTGTAAGAATAAAAAAATTATAATTAATGTTAACTATCAATGAAATTGTTTAACAAAGTTATTCAATTATTATCTTTTTTTTATTTCAGTAAGTTTTCAACTAACGCACTTCTAAGAAAATTTTGCTTCATAAAAACTCTTGTGTCAACATTTTCATAAACAAGCAAAATACTCAAAACAAACAAATTAATCAGAAAATATATTTATTCAACGAATTCCCATGTACATCTATTTAAACACAATGTTTGTTATAGTATATCTCCCAGAAAATTATCAAGAATATGACACAACACGGCTAGTTGTCTACCCATCCGTTCCCTCCCGACCGTCTCAATCTCAAAAGATATTTGCGCAAAATGGCATCATCTGGTTCCTTAATCCTAATTAAGTTTGTCCTATTTGCTCTGAATTTGTAATTATGTATGAGCCACAAAATATTATTCCAAAATTGTTCTGAAGAGGGTTCAGAAGTTCGTCACCTTGTGCATCCATGTGTGTTCCAGTTTCGAATAAATTGGATTAAAATTCTCATGGTCGCCAAGTTGAAGAGATTTTCTAAGAATAATTATTTTAAACATAGCTAAGGCAGGTCTTGTGGGAAATATAAGTTTGTTTAATTAAATTAGTTTTCAGCTTTATCAAATTTTATGGTGATGTGAGTGCATTTCAGTTTGCAGATATATATTTGATTCAATTATTTAAAACTGTACGTACACCAACTGTATATTTATTTTTATTATCTCATCGTAATAAACCTATCTTAAAGGTACTTCTAGTTGAGTATTAATTATTTTTGCTGATATCAGAACACAATACGTAACTGTCTCTTTCCCGTTGACTGTCGGCAAAGTATAAATGCTTTTTAAAAAAGTTAATGATATAAGCAATTGCTAGCATATGTCCAAGCCAAATGATATATTTCCAAATGCATAACAATTCAATTCGAAACACATCAACAATTCCACTTTTACAATTCAACTACAGTTGTCGTTACGTCATATTCAACTTCATAATAACCTCTGCAACAAAACTGACAACGTTTGATATCACCGACCGAAAAGCGGCATTTCTCAAACCATCGGTCACATAGGGGGTACCCCCACATGGGGATTAAGGGGACCCCTAATCGCAGGGGCTTATGAGAAATCTCAAACTGATTACCAACTAATCTAACCTTTGTTCTGGCCCTGCCATCGGCCAAATGAATTGGCCTTCCCCAGATCTGGACCCAGTGCCATTTCCATTGTTCGCACTATGTCAGAGGGGCTGGGGGTGAATTGTGTGTTTCAAGTGGGGCACGCTTTTGGGCTTGTTGGTAGGGGCTTTGGAAGGATGGCTTGTGTCACGTAATTTTGTTCCATGTCTAGAGTGGGAGAGGGGTTGAATAGATTGCAGTTTGGTTTGGAATTGATGGTATTCGAAGTTTGGCAGTCTTTTCGTTTGTTAAAGAGTTTTGAGATGGTTTGGTGATTGATTTTCATCGACTCTTTAAAGCTGCGAAATGATCCTCCAATTGCATTTTCAATAAAATGAGTATTTCTTCAGCAACAACGCTAAAAAAACCATACAATGTGGTAAAATCTATGCACACAACAAATGGATTCTGACCAGCAGTGAAGCTGATTCTCCAAGCTGTCTGAAGCCTATTGAAAATGAACAGCTTCCCCGTTAAAAATCACTTTCACCTTCTTCGGAACAGTGAATGCAATTTTGGACAGGGACACGGTTCCTTTTATAGTTATGTTGTCGTATCGACGTTTCTACAACACAATGCGTACGACGTGTTATTTACACAGTAGTTATCCATAGAAAACTCTCACCTAATCGCGTTAACTATTTTATTAGTTTATGTTACATCTTTTTTCTAAGACTATTATTTTCACATCTGACCCGTTCCCCTTTGAACTATGCTACTTTGTAATATAGTAATACATTCCTAATGCTGTAAGTTATGCCAACTAATAACAAAATAATCTTTATCTTTTTAACTAAGTTACCATAGCCCTCATCTATATATAAACAACCTCGTGAAACAAAACCAGAAAAGATATAGAGTTGCTTGAAAAAGTTCAGCATAGGGCTACAAAAATGATTAAGGGTCTATCTGGTATTGATTATGATGACAGATTAAGATCTTTAAACATGTATTCCCTGGAAAACAGGACAGCTAGGGGTGATTTAATACAGTTATTCAAGTTCATAAACCAGGGAGACATGGAGGGCTTAGGTTTTACCTTAAATAGCCGGACCAGAGGACATGATCAGAAATTGAATAAATCGAGGCTTTAGAAGGAAGGTAAGAAAACATTGTTTTTACAATAGAGTTGTCAACGAGTGGAATGCTTTACCAGATTATGTTGTGCATTCGAAGAGAGTAGAAGATTTTAAGAAGAAACTTGACGGTCATTGGAAACTTGTAATGTATTAGATTTATTTTGGACCAACCTTGCTGGGCCTCTGGCCTGTTGTTGGTCGACAATTTTTGTATTTGCATAAGAACGTAATATTTATTTTTCGTGTCATAAGAAAGACAAAATGAGCATTAAAGTTTTACAAACATAATCAAACATATTAATGGCACATTTTTCATCAATCTTTTAATGAATTCTTGCCAGATAACTTAAATAATGTACACAATAAATAATTCATTAAAACAATTACCTAAAAAACCGAACAAGCATTCCACTTGACTGATAAAATTTCCCTCCCGCAACATTGTCAAGTGATTATTACTGGAATGCTGACTGCCTGACATGTCGAATTAAATCCACTTGGTAAAATTGATTATAGTCCACATTGCAGTGAAAGCAGATAATAATCTTTGCAAAAAGATTCAATGTACCCCCTACGTTGTAATAGATGGAGACGTTTAATTTTAACGCTTAAATATGTTATTTTGTAGTTTCATTTCTTAGAAATAGGATATTATATCTTTTAATTTGAGGAGTTTCCATATATTTTTATATTACTGTAAATTCGTACAAATATTTTTCTGTTGTTTAATTTTACGTTGCTTGTTTTTTCTGTTGTCAATAGATTTATTTTAATTTAATAAACAAACAATAAACATAAGCTAAATATTTAGTCTAGCAACGGGTTGAGAAACTGTTTAAAAGCGAACCAGGTTGGTACTTTATAGTAATTTTATAAAGGAAAAGTTTGGTTATTCTTATACAGGCATTTGATAAGTTTTTTATTAAATAATTTAACACACGTTTTTCGAAAAGTAAATACTATCTTTCTTATTACTCTTTTTTGTAGCACAAAATTTTAAGTTAAGATGTTATTTATTTTAAATTTGTAATGATGCTTTGTATACTTTTTTTAATGTCTTTGAATAATTAAAATTTGTAATAGCCATATTAAACGTAGAAGTTGGTTTCAATACATTATAACAACCTACATATATTACTACAAATGTACAGTTATGTTACATATCAAACGTGTTTATATACTTAGCAAAAATGTAAATTTAAAATATATAAAAATAATTGCAAAACATAAATATTCATTTAATATTAAAATAAAGTTTCAGTACCAATATGGCTGCAATTTATTAGAACTAAAGAAAACAAAATTTTTTCACAACACTCTACATTTTCTTTACGTAAGACAACGTGAAGACATTTTAAAGAAAAGAATATCGCGGCGTCTTATGAAAAAATAGCCGTCCTTTTTCGTGCCAGTCGTCATTTCATTCGTAGGGCACTCGTCATCTCATCCTCCAGTTGTCTTATTTTTATGACGACTTCATTTTTTTTGTCTTTTGACCTCTCGACTTTTATACCAGTCCATAACTTTCAAAGTTACGATGCGGATATTAAATTAAATATTTGTGATTTTTTGCAAAAATAGTCTATTTTGGTTTATGTGTTTTTTGGTTGAGGTGAATTAACGCCGCACTTGAGCTACACTAGGGCTATTGGGGACGGGCGTCGTAATTTATAATCACAATTAAGTGTGCTTCTTGGAACTAACATTTCAAGGGTTTATTCAATATTCCGAATAATTTTTTTTTGAATAAAGCATTTATTTTATTGAATATTTTTCTCATAAAACTATACTACTCTATACTACTGCGTAGGCATCATAAAATATTATGTTTAGTCCAAAGTTTAAAATAAAATTTTATAAAAAATATTGACTACAATATATAAAATTGCATAATGTTTCAAGCATTTCTATATAAAAATAAATCAAAACCACAATAGACACAAAGTTGTAGGTATTGTGGGTTTTGAGCAATTGCATATATTGATTGACTTAAAATAAATACGATTTTTTAAAAATTACAAAACTAATTTAAGATAAAGTTAAAACTTAGTAAAAGTTGTATACGAAAACCAAATATGATTGAAAAAAAACCATAACTTTAAAAACAAATTTGGAAATATCTTGATTTTTAAAATTCAAAGAACGTATTACTTTTCTTGTTTAATTTAAATAGCCCTCATGTAGCTCTAGTGCGACGATAATTCAAACTAACCTAACTTGTTTATTTTAAATAACAAGAGCGAATATCGTTTTGCTATTTCTTTCACGTCTCATAACTTTTTAAGATTTCAAAGTGCAAAAAGCTCGTGACTCGATGCTACATTTATTTTTTAGATTTATGATAAAAGGACACCCATGGAGACCTCGTTAAAGATGACACAAAGAGAGACACATGGGTTTTTAGAAAGGCCCCGCCTATTAAAAAGATCCAGTGTCGTGTTTGATGGTAGAAGTAGAAAAGTTGAAGTTCTAAAAAACATTTTTCTAAAACAACTTTTACAAAAAGGTTGAATGGAGGCCAATTTATTTGGTTTGTAATGTGGTAGTTGTGGCATTTCATTGCTACAGACGAATTTAATAAATTGTCTGAAATTTATAAAGCTATTTTGTTCTTAGTCTAAGAATTCATAATAAAGAAAATGGTTATATCCTTGATATAATAAACTTAAGAAAATTTGAATAAACAATTTTGATATGCTATATATAAGACTTAAATAGCTGTTTATATCGTGCTCTTGATCGAGACTTTCGACTCGACAGATCTAACGAACGCGGATGACGCAGTGTACCCAGGACAAAAATAGACAAAAACATAACACAAATATCCATGTCCTGTCCATACGCCGGAATTCGAACACGGGACCTTCTGATTGCCTGGTCAGCTCCCTGACCATTCGGTCGCCCAGTCGGCAAATGCTACGTATGTTACCTGTTTGTGAAACCGACATACTCTCTCACATCAGTTAAAAATAAATAATATTGCCTCACTATATCTATGTAAAAATACTCAACAAAAAATCTTAACCAAAATCCCCTCAAAAGCTAGATAGTCGATTGACACTGCCAGATGTTTGACTCATTTTCCATGGTCGAAAGAAGACCCATGAGGATGATCAGTGATTCATACTCGTAGTAAAGTACTTGACGATTTCGAACTCAGAACGGATCCCCGGCTTCGTGGGGCTTCTACTTCCTCCCCCCTCTCTTGCAGTTTATTATCGACAAATTATGAGGGGGATTTTCCACAAACTAGGGAAAATTGGGGTTATGTTCTGGGAGTTATGAAGAATTCGAGGAAGAGGATTATGATCCAGGGTTCGGGTCATTATCTTAAAAATAGTTTTGAAGTTTTTTTTTTTTTGTAGGAGAATGCTAAAGTTTTAAAATATTTTTCATGTCAAAACAAGGAAAAGATCGAGGAAATTAAATTTTTTGGGCAGTTTCTTAAATTGATGGAAGCCTTTAAAAGTGGTTTGGATTGATTTTGGTTTTATTTTTGGTGTTCCAAATCGGTGCTGCTGCGGGCGGAATAGACAATGGAATTAGGCATTTTAATTTAGTTGTTGACGAAAGAAAAATTAAAAGTAGGCAATCTAAGCAAACAGGGGTAATGGAAAAATAATTGGTCGTACTACACAACGTATTGGATGTAATACTCTAGATACGTGACTCAGGCATGTGTGTATGTAGAATTCTAACATTTGTGTATAATTTATTCGAATTAACTTAAAAGAAATTCAAACGATTTGTTAATCATCAAAAATGTCATTTTAATGCCAAATTTAAACTAAATGAATATTCAATATCTCTGCTCTCAATTACCTAATATGATACACACCTTAATAAAAGCATTGCGATGGGGTCAAAAATCCGAAACGAAGATTTTCTGTTTTCTACAAATTTTGGAGAGTTTTGATTCTAAAAAGGGGTTTCTGACAATTTCTCCTTGTATTACACCCCCCTAGATGTACTTTACATTAAGTCTATATGACTAAAAATTTAAATGTCTCCCATACGACATTATATATCTCCACATTTTCATGAGTAATCCGTCCCCAATGTGCCCTTATTTAGAAAGACAGGAGGGGGGGGGGGGGGGTAATCGCTGACTCCGTCGTAAAACGGGGCTGGATCAGTGGATTTGAGGCTCTTCAAATCCTCTCCAACGTTGACGGATCATCACTTCAGAGAACTCTCACGATTGTTCAGAGAACTTGGAGAGAAGAGCACGTCGTCGGCTATTGATTAGAATCATTGGATTATGAGAGAGATGGGTGGGTAGGACGTTCAAAGAAAGTTTAAAATGGATATGTTGAAATGTTTAAATGCTAAATGAATATAGAAATTAAAAGCATCCTTATTTTCGTTTATATTGCGACTTTATCTAATGTATCAGCTCTTTATAAAGCATAAACTCTTATGTATACCTAAAACGATGTATGAAATTCACAGTTTTATCTTTTAACTGAATTTCGTAAATTTTAGAAAAACGAACTATTGTCTGTGGACTATATATTTCGATCCCTTTTCGATATGTAATTAAACTTTTAGTTGGTTGTACTGTTCCGAGTTAAAAGAATCTATTTGTGATACTTTGTATGAAACTTGCTTTGAAAAAGGGCCTTTTTCGTCCTAATTTATCTACAAAATGGTTAATAATGCTATAATGGAAAATTCAGTCAAAACCATAATTATTATTAATATAAATTAATTAAAAAACACAAAATTTAAGTATATATAGAAATATTTTAAAAAAAGAATACTCTTTTTAAATTTAAATAAAAAAAAGATTGTTTCTAAAGTAATTGGTTTTTACCTCTTTTAAGTATTAAATGAAAAGTCACAACAACATTCAGAACGAAACTCTCTACTAAAAAAAGAATTAACAATATATGTAGATTTATTAAATTATATATTTGCAATAATTTTATTACTATCTTGATCATGCATAAAATGGTGAGAGACCGTTAACAACTAGAACTTCACAAAAATATTTTTTTTACAGCTGTTCGATATTCTTAAGCTAGGGGGAGCTATCGTTTTCAAAGAATTACGGGAGGCACAAAAGTTTTTATAAAATACTCCTTACTTGATAATATACTATATGGGGTCACACACAATAACATCAGCTGCCAAATAACGGAAATTTATATATTACGTTAGGTTCAATAGTTTCATAGTTATTAGAATTTTTCCAGGTTTCCATTTTTTATAGAAATCAAAATGTATTTTTAAATTATGCTGTAGAATACTATGAAAACTACTTGGTATTTATAAAGAGAAGACAAAAGAATCGTGGAAAATTTTATTAGGAATCCAAAATAGCTTTCAAAAAGGTTTTGTGCTCTGCTATTTGTGTGTGTTATTTATACTTTATAATTACTTATAAATAAAAATAGAATGATAATTAAGCAATTTAACTTGTAAGTAATTCATGAGGCAAATTTAAAAATTTCTTGGTCATTTTAATGTTTATATTATTAAAATTCTTGCATGCTAAGTTTTAATTCGAAACAACACACAACGTATAAATATTTAGGCATCATTCAATTTTAATTACTTTTGAGAATCTATAAATGTCCGTTTATAAGTAGAAAAGGTAAAAACAGTTTCAAAAAAATATTGTGCACTACTTTCAAAATAGAAATAAGTTAACTTAGGAACTGATAATAAAAATAAGTTAACTTAGGAACTGATAATAAAAATATTTTTATTACTTTCGGTTTGTGTTTTCTAAACATAAGAAAATAAGTTTACCGCGAAACTATTTTTACCAGACAATTTTAGCGGACCACTAAAATACCATCCACATAAATGAAACAAAACTTTACAATTCGTTTGTTATAGCTCCCACAAACCTTATACCCCCAGCTTTAATGCGCCTATATTTCACTTTCTTACAATGATACTGGTCATTTATTGCCATGCAATAAAATAAAAACCCCACTTCTGAAAGTAATAAAGAAAAAATAAAAATACTTCTCAACAAAACTATTTTTCCAAATAGACATAAAAGAAAAATAGAAAATAGAACTTTGTAAATTGCCGGGCGCCTTCAAAAGTGGGGTTACCTGTTTCCTTTACCAAAAGGTTCCCCACTTATCGTTAAAATCGCCAACACTTCTAAGAATACCTGGGGTAGATTCTGGTTCTTTTTTTGAAAACACTCAGGATATCTCGCTGTTCTTTTTGTCAATTGTGTTTTGATAATGCTTTCGGTTGCCTTTGATTGATCTTATATGGAGATTTTAAACAGCTTTAAAACACAAAACAAATATTTTTCAGGTTTTAGACGAAATTATATTTTACATGCACAAATTCTATAAACTTTTTTTTAAAGTATGAAAAAAAGGTTTAAAGTGTTTTTCATTGCGAGAAATCGATATGAAAAAGTTTAAATGTGTCATTCTTGATCAAGTCGTCGTTACTGGGTTCAAAAATTTAAGGAGGTTTATAAACAAATTTGAAAATTACTGAAGTCGAATAAAAACTGATCATGAAACTTTATTTTTTTTAAGACACACTTAGATATCAATGGAAATTTAAAACATACTAAAGTGCTATAAATTTAGATATTATGTAGTCTTTCCGCACATACTGGTATGCTAGTTAAATGTGGTCCAAAAACTGATTGCAGTTGTTTAAAATAACCCATCTTTTTAGTTTTTTGAAAACTTACGATAAAAATGCAAAAATAATCGAAGAAATACGATTCCGTAGTACAGCTGGGGAAAAAAAACGATTCCATACTTCGTTTTTCGTGGCAATGGTCAAGGAATTCAAAATGGTGTCTTTTTCCCGGAGATAGACTAAGAAATTGAAATACTGGCACACCAACAATTGTTGGTATGGGGCTCTATATATAAAAAATGAGCAAGACTTTTGGAAAATTGCAGTGACCCAAAGCAAACCAATGTTTTTTTATAGAAAATGCAGATTTAAATACCTTTGGTTTAAAACGTTAATATAACATTTTGCAATATTTTGTTAAGAAATGATAAATGGATTCATTTGTAATTTGAAATATTTCCTTATTGAAAAGGGTACATAATTAGGTTTATACTTTTCGAAACGTACAGCTAACCAAAAAGAATAATTTGTTGGTCTATATTAAACAGTCTTAATAATTGACTTTTTTTTATACTGGTTTTTAACATTTTTGTTTTAATATTCAATGATATTAAAACTCAGAAACAAAAAAGGTTCCATTAATTTTAAATTTTGTAAATTAAGTCACACAAACGATTATTTATAACGAACAGATTTTCAAATGCGATTAGTTACAATTAGATAAACATGATTATTACATTTATGTTTTACATTTTATGCAAATTTTTGTTTCATTCATATTGCTACAAAAAGTTTGCTTAAAATTCGGCGCACTGGGTCTGGGACATATTCCGACAGCCGAAATCCCGACAAGCCAAAACTCCGACAAGCCGAAATCCCGAATGAGTCAAAATCCCGAATGGGTCGAAATTCCGAAATAGATTTTCGTCCATTTTTCCATTTTTTTAGATTTTTTTGTAATAGAGATATTTTTTCAAATATTAGAGGTTATTTATTTATTTAGTCAGTTATTTATGCAGTTAGTTAGTCAGTTAGTTAGTCTGTTAGTCAGTCAGTCTGTTAGTCAGACAGTCAGTTAGTCTGTTAGTCAGACAGCCGGTTAGTCTGTTAGTCAGACAGTCAGTTAGTCAGTTAGTCTGTTAGTCAGACAGTTAGTTAGTCTGTTAGTCAGACAGTCAGTTAGTCTGTTAGTCAGACAGTCAGTTAGTCTGTAAGTCAGACAGTCAGACAGTCAGTGAGTCAGACAGTCAGTTAGTCAGACAGTCTGTTAGTCAGACAGTCGGTTAGTCAGACAGTTAGTTAGTCAGTGAGTTAGTTAGTCAGTCCGTTAGTTGGTCAGTCCGTTAGTTAGTCAGTCCGTCAGTCAGTCAGTCAGTTAGTCAGGCACTCCGTTAGTTAGTCCAGACTGACAAACTTAGTCTAACTTACAGTCAATTAGTTAGGCAGTGAACTGGCTGACTGACTGACTGACTGACTAACCGACCGACTAACTAACCGACTGACTAACTAACCGACTGACTGACTGACTAACTAACGGACTGACTAACTGACTAAATAACTAAATAACTAACTAAATAAGTAAATAAATAAATAAGTAATCTCTAATTATTTTTTTTTAAATCGAGAAATGGACAAAAATCTATTTTTTCGGGATTTCGACCCATTCGTGATTTCATCTATGTCGGGATTATGGCCTTTCGGGATTTCGGCGTTCGAGATTCTGGCTTGTCGGTATTTTAACTTTCGGGATTGTGTCCGGAACCCCGGCTCACTTTATCGGTAATATAAACCACATATTACAAAACGAGAGTTACGATCTTAACACGATATTTAAGGAAAGCAAAATAAAATTACGCAGAATGATTTGGCAATGATTTTTAACCAAGGCAGTGGGCCACTAATCATTTTAAATAATCAATGTGGTAACAATGAAATATGCTAAACACCGAATTCCAATAATATTTTAGAGTATTTAATTTTTAATATAAAACACACTTTTTGAAATTGTATTGGAAATAACATACATTCAAAAACATAGTAATCGATATAATTTAATGTTAATTATACAAACAAAATACATTGTATGCACTTGAAACAAGAAAAGATTTTTAGACATTTGACAGACATCAATAATTTGAATAAACATTTACCAAAAACGCTTTTCAACCACCAAACGATAATGCAAGTTAGGATCCAATTTGCTAAGTAATTTTTTACACGGTCCCTAAAATTCATTTTTTTTCAGTATTTTTACAATAACTCGGTAAATAATTGTTGTTGAATTAAAAAATTCGGGATTTTGGTTCTACTTGATCTACTTTATCGATTTATGTAACAAAAATTTGGGGTTTCTATTCATGTTATATTTTTTCTTATTTAAATTTAAATAAAAAAATAATAATAATGAAAAATTGATGAAAAAACTTGTGTGATTTGTTTTTGGAAGATTAAGAAGTATATAATGATAAAAAAATTTGGTTTAATTCATTTTATTGTCGGAGTATGATAAAGTTTGAAACTCTTTTTTAACATTTGGGCGTTCAACTTTGAATGTATATCTACAAATAATAAAAATATATAAATTTTTCTTTTGATCTGGTATTTGAAGATATAAAACAGTTTATATTTAGAAAATTGGGTGTTTCCATTGGAAATTTAAATTTGGTACCAATTTATATGTAACGACCCATACATTTTTGGTTGCATTCTCAATCTTACGTATCAGAAAATGAACACCTTTCACAAAATTCTGATCAATAGCGCCGAAAAAACGAAGGGTGGATCGGTTTTTTCCCCCAGCTGTACTTAAAAAAACTAATTTCTGTGGATGTATCTGACTGGTGAAATCAACAATTTGTGAATCCTTTAACATCCCAGTCGAGATGTAGCACTTAAGCCAACAATGGCAAATAGTTTCATGGTAGTTTCACCTTTTGTACCATTGTTGGTCTTGGGGCCTCTATGATATAATAAAAGAAATGAGCAAGACAGTTGGTCTTGGAAAATCAGTGCATGTGGACCCCCAAAGGAATACAATTGTTTTTTTTAGAAGAATGCGATGATAAGATATCTTTTTGGTTTAGAAATGGTTTAATCCATCGAAACAGTTTGGTTTCAAGATATTTTTTTTAATGAAATCGATAAATGGATTTCAGTTTATGTAATTATGTAAATTATATTTTCCTTATTAATCAATGTGGTTACGCATAATTATGGTTTTATATACTTACTTTTACCTTTTAAGCTTGCTAACCTTTTTAAAAAGCAAATAAATTTTGTTATTCGTCTAATTTTAAAACAAGTCGGATTTAATTTGACTTTTTATATTATGGCCTGGGCTTAGTTTAACAAGTTTAATTTTTAAGTTTTGAATGTTCAATGATATTAAACTGCCAAGGAAAGAAAAAAGTTTCATTAATTTTAATTATTTTGGTACAATTAATTTGTAATTTTATTTATTTCTAGTGAGAATAAAGTGAATATGTAATTTCAAAACTCACTTTCTCTTACGTATCGGGTAAATTCGAAAGTAGTTACATTTTAAATTATTTTTCTTAACCAACTAAAAAATAAACAAATGGGCAAAAAAATAATTTATCTCACCACCTGAGATTTTATGCAAAATAAATGCCATTACATAATATGTTAAATGTATTTATTTTTAGTATTTTATTCTATTTTAAGTTTTCTAATTTATAATGTTCTAATGTTTTTAATCAAATATTTCTCCAGTCTTTAAACTTTAAGTAACGTAATATTTATCTAAATAATACTATTGAAAAAAAAATACAGTCTTCAGGCTAATAACTGTACATTAATGTGCCACTCAATTTTCTTGTTACATTAAATAACAAAAGTTACCAACATAATCTTATTTAGATCTCCAACTATAACAAATTAATAACAGTCACCCCAAACCTTAATTTTATCTCAAATCTTCCTTGTTTCTATAACTACCTAATAAGCTTTCCACTGCCTCTTCTTCATTCGGAGATGCCTCAGGTCATACAATTGATATTCCAACCCAAACAACACCTGAACATCACACACAATTATCCCTCTCAACCAGGGGATAGGAAGCGCATGCAATATAAATTGTTGCTCAAACAAGATTCGGGCCTGGGAAAGAATAGGTGCTGGAATCTTTTTTTATATATTCGACACTTAATGCAAAGAAATAGTTCTTTTTGGAAAGAAGTTATATATTTTTTATTGTTTTTCTGTCAAATAACTTTTGATGAATAGGTATATCTAAAATAGTTTTGAAACGTGATAAAAAATGAGTACAATGTCTAAAACTGTAAATTTTTAAACTATTTGTTTTTGAATTAAAAATTAAATATTGATGACTGTATGACTTATGTATTGTTTGAGAAAATGACAAAGGAACAAATTTTAAGTGTATTTTTAAAACTTCACAGGAATGAAAAATATTCCAAGAATATTTTACAAGGCTGTTTTTGTCAGTTTTTAAAACATTGAAGCAGATCGGGAAATTAACTTTTACAGATACCAATTTAAATTCAAATATTCTACTCTGTTTCGAATATCGTACACACACACAATGCAATTGCAGTAAATAGACCAATGACTTGGAAAATTATTGAAAACACTCAATATCTCTAACATATAAGAAAGTTATACTGAAAGACTGATTATTTCAGAGCAAAAATGGTAAAATTCGTTGTTGCGGTTACTGCACTTACCTGCCCAAGGTAGAATAGTCGGCCTTATGGGAAAATACGAGAACAATCTAACCTGTACTGTACCGTGGGCAGGTAAACTGCACTAACCACAACAAAAAATTGGATCGTTTTAGCTCTGAAATAATCAGTTTTTCAGTATACTTTCTTCTTATACGTTAGAGTTATTGAGTGTTTTCAACCATGGTCCAAGTCATTAGTCTAGATACTACAGTCTACCTGCCCACAACGGTACACAGGAATATGTTAAATAGTAGGTAAACTTAACATTGTGTTCTACTCCTTAGCATCCTCTTATCTGACACCTCCAGGGGGTATTGGAAACTGTTTCCTTCACTGCATTCATGCTCATGACGGCGTGACCTTATTGCCCGAGAAATGATGAGGGTTTTAATTACCACACTGATTTGTAGGGAAGTTTGCCATGCGTATCCAACAAACAGATTCCCCGATCAGTTCTCACGTTACAGATATGGGAGGATGGGTTTGAACATGGACCCTCTCTGTTCAGACAACGGTTGTTTTAATGAGTATCAATGACAATTTTCGGTGATATTTTCGATGGCCCCGTCAAACTATTTTTAGAGCTGTGCTGACACTAATGAGATGATCATTAAGTGTTTTAATTTTTTCAATTGTTATATGCATAATAATTAAATATTCCACAAATATTGGCTTATAATTAGTCAAGAAATGTAGCAAAAATAATTATATAAGTTATATTTAGTTGGTGATATATAGAGAGATGGAGATTTGTTTTTCACTTTCGCTGAATAAGCGCTTCCCTTTTACTGAACTTGATTTGGATATTGTATCTGTAAGTAGATGCCTCACCAATTGTTATAAATGCGAATTTATTTAATATCCGTTATTCATCTGATATTGATATGAGTTATGACTCCATTTGCGAGACAGTTTATCAAATTTTATAATTGAACTTTTTCCGTATTAGTAAAAAATTATAAATGTGCATAAATGGTTTTTTAAATACTTATGTAAGGATTAAACATGTTTCCAATTTTGAGATTTTTAGCTCAAGTGCATTCTTGGGTATGTTAGTTCTTAGTTCGAAACAACTGCTACACTTCGTTCGTCACACAAAACAATACATATTTTTTTCATCTTTTTTTTTATGGAGAATATAAGAGGCATGTAGTGGCAATTGAATTGAGTCTCTTTAAAGTGGTTAAATTTTTTTTTTAAAAAAATAGGATTTTTTTGGATTGCTCTATAGCAAACTATGTTTAATTAACATTGGAGGTTCACATCAATGAGTATGATAAAGTTGCATGGAAATTTTTCCGTCCAACTCAATTAAGTATTGAGCTATGAGTGATCAAAAAACATGCTAACGAATTCATAAAACACTAATTAGCTAATTAACTTTTGAGATTTTCTAAAAATATTTGTGCAGAAACCCGCATGAATTAATAAGTTTATTGAAATATAAAAATATTGGATTTGTAATTAAAAATTAAAAAAAAAATTCTAGGTGTAGTACATCTTTACATAACTTTTCAAATATAAAATACTGACAAAATTTTAATTTTCTGTCTTAGCTGTTAGCACTCTCAGTCATCAATTTCAATTGTGAATTTTCATACTTATTTTTTAAGTTAAATATAATAAAAGCAACTCAACGTACGATTTTTTGTGGATTATGTTAAAATAAATATATCAACATTGTGATACCACAGAATTATCCGAGGCCAATACAAGTTTTCATTTTTATGATGTACTACAACCCTTTTAGTATTTCCAATTTTTTTCTTAGTTTCATATATATTCGCCAACCCATACACCTTCAATGGCGCCCCTTAAAATAAAACTCATTCACGAAGCGATAAAGAGCCAAATTCGTCGTCTAACCTTCTATTTGCTCAGGGTGAAAAAAAGCGGTAAATAGAGGGGATGAAAGGTTCCTTTTAACAAGGGGTCGGGAAAGGAACACCGAAAATATAAAAAAAAATAAGCCCATAGGACGAAAAAAGAGGATTGGTAGGGAAAGACCCCTACCCCCATTTTGTAACCATTCACCGGGAACGTAATGTTTATAGATTTTTGAGAGAACGGTTGTTATAGTTTATGTATATATTTTATAAGGAATGGTTATATACTACAAGTTAGAATGGTAATAATTTTTAGTTTCTGATAAAAATATGAATAAAAAACTCATTTTTTAAAACTATTGGCATGTGTATATGCTATATAGCTTATCTTCAACAAAATTAAATTAAGAATGAAAATATTTTTTTCTTAATTTTACCCATACGTATTTTATTCTTTCATTTTTTTTCAAAAAAAACCCGCAATGTTGTGAGACTGACAGCTTAGAACGATGCTTTTTTTGTGTAAGTAAAAATTAATGAAGTTTATTAGCATATAATGGATGGTCAAATTTATTGTTTATAATAAGAAAAGTTATTATAACTATCTTATGCAAACCCCTTGTTCTTTCATCATTTGCATTTCTAAAACCATTTTAATATGCGCCTGCAATTTGTTATCATGTTTGGTATCAGTTTCAATAGAAACAAGAAAAATTCTAGCGATTTGAATTGTAAATCTTATCCAAAGATCCTCAATTGAGAATATTGAGATTAACAGTATACTTTCGTGATTTTTTTTTAAATTTCTTATTATGTAAAAAATATAAATTAAGAAATTGCATCATCTTGTACTTTTCTAATGGCAGCAATTCAATAACAAGGCAACCCCACGTATTTGAAAAACAACACCAAACAAAACAACAAGTTATATGCTTAACATCCCCACAATCCCCTCGAAAAAAGGTCCCAGTCCCGACTCGTGTTTACGTTTAGCCGGTTGGGAGTTTCTTTCAGCGTGTTGAAAGCATCGGGCATGCAACAGTGTGTTGTGAACTTCTCTACATGTGGATATCAATGCGTTGGATATGTGTGTTTAGGCACTAAGGGATAACTTTTAAAAAGTAAGTGTGGATTTTGTATTGTAGTTTGGGGTTTATGTTTATTTTAGTTGAAAGAGTTTTACTTTATTTTATTTGTATGATTTGTTTGATATTTTAATTGTAGAATATTTTTCTGCGTAGGGAAGTGTTAATTTTCTATGTTTTATTTAGTTGTGAGATTAAAATGGGGATTGAGTAGCGTTAACTCAATCTTTTTCTTGTTTTTTGATAAAACCTAATCAGGTTTTTTTGCAATAAAGGTGTAAAGGCGAGAGATACATGCATACGAAATATGTTTGAAATGAATTTAGAAAGACACTTGAATGGTAATAAAAACTAATTCGTGTATTAAGATCTAGTGAGCTCGGATTGAGATTTATCTGTAAAAAAGAACAATAAATATTTTTTTTTTTAACATTATGACACGATATTGCTTGAAAACCGCAGGTAAAATTTTAAGTACTACATTTTTCTCAATACATTTCCGGATTTGTTTAAAATTCATTTACAAAACAAAATATATTTGCAACTTAATAATGAAACCAATGTGCAACCAAAAATATTCTACAATTACATTAAATATAAAGCAAATCATACAAAAAAATAATTTTTAAATTCTTTAATGTAAATTAAACATGTCATGATCTCTACGAACATCCAGCGGCGATCATACAACGAACATAAAAAGACCGTTGAATGTGAATCAGGATATATCCCGGCACACAGCTAGAATATATTCCTTTTAGCTTCCACACTACGTTTATAACGTAAAAAGTGGAAGGCATTATAATCGTTGTCCGTCCGTCACCCACTTTCACAGAACGAACCGCAAGTCTCACAAAAAGTGGAATACGTCATTTTGAAACAAAAAATCAGACTAGGCTACATCCCAAATTTCATTAAAAAATTTAATTTAGATTAGAAGTATTTTTAAAATTTAAAAAATTTAATTTACATTAAAATAACATGCGAATTCTATTTTTACACTATATTTTCACTGTTGCGATTTCGTCAAATGTACGAGAAACTTTATTTAAAATAATAAAACTCTTGAAAAAATATTTAATTATGTGATATAATTAGGTTTGGCTGTTTGGCGAATTTTTTCTGAGGTGATATAAATAGTGTGTTTCCTGTTGTTTTGCTTCCACTATATGAGATAATTATTCCAAAAAGTATTTGTAAGAATACCATCTATGAAAATTGGTTCAAATTTGTTTTATTACGAATCAATATATTTGTTAACAAACAAATCCGAGGACAGAAAAACGTAAACATGTAGTAAGCTACATTTCGACAATACCCTCAAGGAATAAATGTTTTAAACATGAATAAATTTAGATATGATTTGAGACAAAATATTAATCAGCATATATTTACCATAAAAAGGTTTATAATATTGTTTTAGGCATTAATATAGAAAGAAAATAAAATAGTTTTAATAATCACAAAAAATAGTCTGCGAACTTTATATAACCCAATTTTTTTCCATATTGCTCATTGTAAATAATAAGCACCGATGAAGAACTAAAAACCAACCTTCTGTTTAAATAAAAATAAACTTAACACTAGTTTAAATTTAAAACAAACTCATTTAACTAATAATTTTTCTATTCCGGTCATCATTTTCAAATTAATTAATACTTACCATTAAAATTATTTATATTTAAACAAGAGCCAAGGATTAGTAATGTAAGATAGTAAAGGGATAGGAATTGAATAATTATGGGATATGAATATAGGAGAAAGAAAATACAAATAATAAAGACCAACAACCTTAAATAACCAAATTTGTTATAGAGTTCATAGTAAATAATCACCACTGAATAATACAAACACCTCGTTTAATTAAAAAATAATTAATATCATCAATTCAACTTTAAAACAAACTAATTTTACCAAATATCCATTAAGCAACAACTAATTTTATTAATTGCATTAAGGAAATTTTAAGACAAGTCCAAAGCAATATCCACCTAATTGCTCTGTACACGTTCTAATTTTACACTCAGCCAAATTATAAAAACGAACCCAACTTATTATTATTAACTTCATCATCTGTAGTATTAGGTATTATTATTATTGGATGTAACAACCTTCCCTTATTTAGAAAAATATAGTGTGTAAGACCAGAAAAAACGCAATTCGTAGAAGATAAGAAGTCTGTCATTAGCCTTCAAGCTGTTTTTACTCAAAAGACCTTCCTGTTGAGGTGAATAACTTATGAAAGAAATTAACAGGAGTCTATTATTTATTTGTTGGACATTTTATTTATTGAACTTGTTTTTGAGTAGGATAAGTTCGTATGAGTGTGGTTAGTAAATATTTAATTGCAAAGATTGATTGGTTAATGGAGTGGTCTGTTATATCGCTTTGCATTTTGTTATTTTGATTTTGAGTGTTTTGGAATTGGTTAATTACTTTTACCAAGACCAGTAGGAAACCAATTTAATTTTAAGTAAATCCGGAAACGTACTGAGAATAGCAATAACATTTATATATCTGAATAGAAAACCTATAATTACCTAGACAAACATGCACTGAAAGTTTAATTGCAAAATATATGTGCTTTTTTATATACAGATCTTTAAGTTTAATTCCAACCCTCTTAAAGTAAATTGTAAGTGTTATCTTAAATATTTTTAAGTCATAAAAATAAATTGGTGTTTATAAAAATGTATTAATTAAGTAAGTAGTTTTATTAATAAAAAATAATTTATGTATAAAAACTATGGTAACTTTGCCATATAGAAAAAATACGAGAAATGTTTCAACAATAATTTAATTATATAATTTATAAACGTAGAGGAAATTCATCTAAATTGTTAACGTAAGCTTTTTAACTAATTGGTTAAATAATTTATAATGTTTATGTATATTCCGTTGTTAGATCAATTTTCATGCAGTCTAAATTTTTAACATAAGCTTTTTTAACTAATTGGTTAAATTAATTATAATGTTTGCTTATATTTCGTTGTTAGTCCAATTTTCATGATAGACTTATTAGTTTTTTTGTAGTTCACAATATAGTCGTGATGATAAACTATTAACACAATTTTTGTAATTAATAAGAAGTTAGTTGCTATCGTTTTCACCAATTTATGAAAATAATGTTTGATTTTTTAAAGATTATTTTCGGATTTTCGCCCCTATCACAATATTTTCATTACCGTATATTGTATATCAAGTATAATTGAAAGTAATTATATCATATATTTCATATTAGGTAATTGAAAGTAAAATGTAAAACAT
This sequence comes from Oedothorax gibbosus, assembly GCA_019343175.1. Taxonomy (NCBI): domain Eukaryota; kingdom Metazoa; phylum Arthropoda; class Arachnida; order Araneae; family Linyphiidae; genus Oedothorax; species Oedothorax gibbosus. The sequence goes on from CM033271.1 coordinate 21,407,652, forward strand.
GTTCTAACTATTACAGTTTTACGACTTTAGTTTCATCATTTGTGAAAAGAGACTCCTTTTTCCAGCTTAGTAATTTATAGGATTCTGTAGAAAATTAATAGCATATCTCGTTAAAGTGCTAAAATTTGATAATTTATTGTTTTTCAATTACATAGTTACAATGGCAAAATGAATCGGATATAAAAAGATAATTAGATAACGTATTTCGAGTGTCGTAAATAATGGCTTTGATTGTACTTTAAGTTTATTACACGATGTATTTTTTCTGTATTAAAAGGAAATTATGTTTAGAAAGGATACTGTTATTTTTTGGTAGAATTTATTTGAAGGAAAACGATATATGTGCATTCGTGAATGGGGTGGGAAAATTAAATATGGGAAATTAAATTCATGTGGGAAAATTAAAGTAAAATATTTGTACAAAATAATTTTATTCTAATTTAAAATAAGTATTATGTATCAAGGCATTATTTTCATTTTCATATAATGGAGCAGTAATGTACAGCGTTGGCCTTAAATAACTAGAAATTTTTACTTATGTAAGTATTATCAGGGACATACATAAATTAGTTAACTTTCAGAACCACACTCCCAAACATTAAAATATACATATTTAACGGTTAGTTGAAATTATATGATACTGTTATAGAGAGCGTTTACGTAATTTTCATATATATTTTTAAAAAAAAGTTCACAAGCCTTCTTTGTTAAGACGATTAACTCGTATTAAATAAACATTAAGTTTCGAACTAAAAAAAAACACAGAAACTGCTAAAGAAGCTGTATATCTTACCCGTTCTATTCTGCTTATTTTGATACCTTTCCTATGTCTCCATACGTTTCTTAGTTCAGAAGGAGATATATTTCCCACATACAGACAAACAAATACGCACTCACACACTGATAGTATATATAATAACTATAATAAAGCTTCTTTTATTTCCAGTTACTAATTGCAACTCACTACTGATAGGAACTTCGCTTCGTTGCAAAAACACTGAGTAGAAATCATAAAAAAAGCTTAGTCCTTTTTGTTCAATATGAAAACAATTGAAAAAAAACCACTGACCAAAAAAATAAGTCCTCAAACCAGAAAATACTTTTGAAAAAAAAAGCACTGCCAGTAATCAACTCCGATGAGATAATTGACTTGGACTTTCTTCATATTTCCAACTGCCCCATTTTTGTTGTTATAAAAACATACTTTTTTTTAAAGGTTTCTATGAAAACATCGTACTCTATTAATTTTTGAAAAGGTTCTATGGTACTTTTTCAGTCTAAAATGGCTATTTTTTATTTTATTTTTAAGTCTTTTTTATGTTTGATGGGTAGGGGTGATGATAAAGGCTGTAGAGGTTTTTTTTAAACGTGAAGGGTTGTTTATATTTATTGCGCAGGCGTGTTTTATAGTGATGAGAGTAAAATGGTGAATAGGCCAGGGTGTTTAGTTAATGGGTTCTTATCAAACATTTTCAGGCTGCTTTTGTTACAATTATTTAGGAAGGCATTACTTGTAAACAATAGGGAAAAGCTATTTTCTAGGTTATTTTAAATTTGATGTTGTAAAGAATAAAAGAGACTAAAACTATTTATACGACGAATAAAATAATTAAATTTCAAAGTAAATTTTTATACATGGTATATGCAAAATGGATAATTAAAATTTCAAACAATGTTTGATTATGTTCAGTTGTATATTTTAAAATCAGACGGAAATAAAACTGCCTAAAGTAAAATTAACAAGTGTAAGTAGAAGTCCAAATAAACAATTAATAAAGCATTACATTTTTTTTATAACGCACTTATATTATTATATTGACATAATTAAAAATTTTTGAATGTTAGAAACGACAATAAAAAACGAAACACATTTAAATATTAATTGATTCGTTCTCTTCCACGTTTTCATATCATTATATTACGACACAGAAAATACCTTCAAAGTTCGGCGAATTCCTACACGGCTCGGTGAATTATAAAACCTAAAAACAGAGGCAGAAAAATTCCATTCCTATACATACTTCACTGAACTTAATAATATTTCCAACATTACATTCCTCCAAAACAGAAATGACAATCTTAAAGAATTTCTAAAATAAATCCCCCTTTCAGTATCACGACTCAACACCAAACCGTCACGAAATATCTGACCAAACCTGCAATTTCCATCACTTGAAAAGTGAATAAAAAATACGCCATCTTGAATAAAAATCTTTTTTTCTCGGCTACTTAAGTTTTCCCGATTGATTCGGAGCGGCCATAATTTCGGGCTTGAACAATAGAATAAAAGCCTCCTCCTCGATCGGGGATTCAGGAATATTTCAATGAAATAACAGTTCCATTGGAAATGGAAGCACACGATGATAGTTTGGTTGGCAATTTGTTTGGGCAATTTTGTTCGCAAACTGGACCGTCGTTGTTTGATCAATGAAGACTGTGTGTAAGTAACATCGTGTTCATTTTCACCTGTTTCTATGAATACCGAACATAGGGTACTTGAATATAAATTTTGATTAACTTCATGAGGTTAGTGTTTTTATAAAAAAAAGTCATCGGTCCCTTAAATTAAAGTGTGTTCTACTTTTTTTTTATATAATACTTTTCTTCCAAAAACCCATCATTTCAAATTTTGTTAAAAATTGAATGATATACGAACTATAAGAGTTAAGATTTTTTTTCAAAAAAATTAGTACAAAGTATAGCTTTTTTAGTTTAATACCGGAAGATAACATCCGTGTTAAGATTTTGCTAATAAAATAAATAAAATCGTAGAAATTCAAATAAATAGATTTGATCTAACTTTAATAATATATGAAAGTGAAAACTTAAAGCTGAATTCAGGCAATTTAGTGAGTGATAAGGGATTAACCATTACTTGCCTTTAAACAATAAACTCTTGTTTTATTACAATATCATAGCTAACTGGTCGTAAGGAGTGTTATTTAAAAAAATTACTTTAGATCCTTGTATCCATTAACAGTATAAAAATATGCTTGGCTATGTCTACTCAAAAATAAACTTGTATAAATAATAAACTTTAAAGTTTTGAATTTATACTTGTTTATTTTACTAATGTAAAATATATATTTAAAAAGTTTGTTTTTAGGAACTTCTATATGCACCGTAGATCCATATTTCTGTATCAATCAGGCTTAAATACTTTGGAATTGTCTTAAAAATACTGCATCTACTTTAAATCCCCGAATTGAACAACATAACTACCCACTAGACTACAGAACTCAAATATTACAAGTAGGTTTGTAACAGAATCTGTCACTTAACCCGCTTCCACACAACTGTTGTGTTTAACAGGTAAAAAGGCGACAAACACAGCATTGATATTCTATATTAAACATTTACATGCTAAATTTGGCTAGTTTCATATTTATTTTGTAATGTAATATGTAATATTCCTCGCTTTTAAATATAAATTAAAACATTTCATATCAACGTACAAAGAATCTCGAAGTGATATTTGACGTCATTTCAAACTGATCGATGTCGCAAAAATAAATTTATTTTAATTTATTGTCTAAAAGAATTAAAGTTTCTCGATCGATTGTTGCGAATGGCAATGGTGATTAAATTCTAATAAAAATGGCTTCCTATGCTTTTTAAATGAGCATTAAATGTTGCAGTTTTTTAAATAATTGAAGTACTTCGAATTCTTTTCTGAAATTTTCAATGTATTCTAATTTCAATACGCTGAATTTTTTGACGTATCACACTTGTCCGTAGCATTTGTAGTTTGGGCTATGAAAGTGGGTGATGGACAGACAGACAGGCGGACTGTACGATTTTAATACCTTCCACTTTTTTACGTTATAAACGTAGTGTGAAAGCTAAAACCACAACAATCATATAAACAGTTGGTCTTTAAAAATACCACAAATGCCACATGCGTTGAATAATTTTGCTCTTGTGGTCTTCGGGATAAAGACCCCGGGTGAACCATTTCCGCCATGTTCCTTTTATATGATCGCCGGAAATTGTGGCTATTCAAGATGAAATATCGCATTGTAAGATTCGTTTGTCATGCTGAAATGTTGCTGATGGACCACATTTTTATTTATTTTGGACGGTTTTATTTGTTTCACCCTCTGGTTTCGTTACTATAGTAGTATAAAAAGCGTGTGTTTGGTTTGCTTGTACATCTTAGGAAAAAATTCTGGAAATGTAGCGGGGTGACCAATAGAAGTGTTGTACAATGGGTAGTATATGTTCATCGATCTTTATACATGTAAAAAAAGAATTTGAGTATCTTAAGAGAATCATCTTCAATCAACTGGTATACGTGAATTACTAATTTAAGATGATAATTATTCTTATTTCAAATTATTAATAAGATAAAATGATTTTAATAAGTGAGGTAAGGCTTGCCATCACAAGAAGAAATAACCTCGGATACTGTGCCTGAAACAAAAGTTCCTAATTAATTATAATTATAAAAAAATAAATAATAGATAGATAACAATATCGAAATGGCATGCAAAAAGTATTAGTATTTTCAAAATATCACTCTTATGATAATTTTACCCAACAAAAATAGCAATCAACTTTTGAAAACTAATGCATTTTTTTTGTACAGAGAAAATATGCATTTTTTCAGATTTATGAAAAAATAACAGATCATCTTCACTGTTAAAAATTGGGCACGTAGTTTCACCAAAAGTATGGCTCCTAGTAGCTGAAACGTTTGTGTGGTAAAATGTTTTACAATATTTTCGGTACTCGGTTATTTTTAATGTTTTGAAAGAAAAAACTTGAGAAATGTTTCAACCATAATACCGAATATGTGATGAAACATTTTACCGCACATCCGTTGCAACTACCATATATTTGGTGAAAGCAATCGCAAAATTCTTAAAATTGCAGAATCTCGTATACACCCTTCCCTATTAGCATTACACACCTTTTGACTATGAGTTCCTCAAAAAACGACAGCATTCACGAAGTACCACCTAATATTAGATCACACAAAACACTACCAGATAAGACATACGATAACGCAAAACCCTTACGAAGCCTACTATCCTATAATTTGTAAATCATTACGAACTTATCTATCTGTCATTCAAGTTACCACGAAAATTCCTTAGCATAATTCCGTCACCACCATAATTTCGTTTTCCTTGAACCCCCATCGTTTAAGTAATGTTCCCGCGTTTTTTTTTTCGTTCCATGTTCTTTTGCCACCCTCTCTCCATGGTTCTTTTATAGACGGACAAGGGGGTTCCTGGGAAGATTACCCTTCTTTTCTTCTCAAAAAGCTCTTTGGAGTAGGGAGAGGCCTTGCATGAGGAGGCTAGAATAAGATATTTGCGGGCCTATGATAAAGTAGTTGTATTTAGTTTTCGATACTTGAAGGTTTAATGTATTTAAAAGCGTTAAGGTTGTGTTTTTTGCTAGCTGTGGGTTAATAAGATCTGCAGTTACGTTATGATTTTTTAAAAATAAAATTACAGGTCATATTCAGATTGTTCACATTTGAAGACAAACTTAATATTTATTACGAAACTTATATTGCAGTCGCCACACTTCGACTCAAATTTACATTATATCCCGCTACAAAACAATAAATTACAAATAAAATTTTATGATGATAATTTATTTAACCATTATTAAAATATTAAGGGAAATGTTAGCGGTAGCCAGGTATCCACATTGAAGTCTTCTTTGTGAGTTAAAACGATTTTCTAAGAGCCAAATTATTCCGGCTGTATTTAATATTTTTACAACTGTTTTTCTTATTTCAAAAAGTTTATTAGCCATGCAAGCCAGCGACATTTATGCGATAAAAACCATTTGTAAAAATTTTCATTACAGCCGGAGTCATTTGTCTTGAACATTATTTTTTCCATTGGATTAACACAGAGAAAAGACTTTCAAAATAATACATTAAAGAATTATAACATTTAACTAAAGATATACTTGTAAGAATATGAAAATCAATTCTCGTTTAAAAAGTCGCTTTATAAGAGCAGGTAATTCAGAATTCGCCGTTACCCATGTCTCCCATGATGGTTGGTTGGATCTGTTGTGTATGGACCCTGCTCTTTCAGCAAAGGCTCCAATGTTTACAATACAGTTGATGGTTTTTCCCAAAAGAGTGGGTGGCCTCTACCAAAGAAAAAATAGAATAGCTCGGGTGGGGGGTTTTGGTTGAGTTGAGTTTATGCTTGTGCCCCCTCCCCCATTTTTTGTTATCATCTTCAAACGTTTTTCAACAAGTCGACGGAGCTCTTAACTTTTTTGGGGCAGGATGGGAGTTTTTTTTTAGCTTCTATGTGAACAGCTTTAAGATGCCTTATTAAGTAATTGCTTTATCTAAATACCTCTTGAGAGTCAATGGGGGTTGTGTAGTGAATTAGGTATATTGAATGAATTTATAGGGCGTGTTTTAATTGTATCGGGAAGCAGTAGATTGTGTGTCTGCATAAAGTATTCAGTAATAGGAATTTTAGTATAGGGTCAGGTGGGGCAAAGTAGGTAAAAAAACAGCACATTTTGCATTTACACCTTCAGAGCAATAAAAATATAAATTCTACCAGCGTAAAAACTATTTAGGATATACAAATGAACATTTCTTATAACATTTAAAGTGAAATTTCCCTGAATATTTTGATATTGATAAATATATTAGAAAAAGTGATGTCAATGACTTATTTTACCCTATGGGCTGGGGTAAAATAGGTCAGTAGTGGGGTAAAATAAGTCATGCTTTAAAAACTGCTTCAATTGCTCAATTTATTGAATTACTTTTTAACATTGTTTAGAAAGTAATCAGGTAAGATTATATAAATCTCCACGATAACTAATTCAATGTCTTGAGGATCAATACTGGGTCTGGAAGGACTTTTACAATTTGAGAAGCATCTTCATCCGAAACATCATTTCTTTAAGAGAAAATGAAATAGGACTTTTATTTTCTCTTGAAAATATCACTGTGTATAAGTCTCCTTCAATTTGTTGAAGAATACCAAGAAATACCTTCTTGGTTTTATCCCCAAAAACTCGAACTGAACTCACTTGCTTACTTGCAGTGAATTGAAGTTGTCAAAACTATCTTAGCTAAAAGTAGTTTCTTCACATGTAATGATTTCATTTCTTCTTAGTTTCCTTACATACATTTTGGCAGATTTACTTTTCCCTTCTTACCTTTTCGAAATGCATTTTATTTAAAGAAGTTAAAAAAGTCAAAATTCCTTCAATTTTTTGCTGCATAAGTTTTCCCTCTTCTTTTCGCATTCCACATGGCTTCCTTACAAGCAAGTGATAGCTTGGAGAAGTGTCTCTATAATTGCAGATTTGAAATGCTTTAAAGGAGAACCTATACTTGACTCAGCTTGAAGGGTTGCTCAAACTGTCTGACTTGTTGTAATTACCGATGTAGATGACACTGCTTCAACAAATTAACTGGCTTAATTGGTGATGTGGTTGCCACTGATTAAAACTGTTGGAATTGTGTCTAGAACGTGTTTTTAAGCATTTGTTTGCATACAATTTCTTTGGAGGAAATATTAAATTTCCTTTAAATCCACCAACACCGTTTTTGGATTGAAGTTCTTGAAAGTGGGTTTCAATAAGGAAGGGGACAATGAATTTGAAATTTGCAGTCATTTATGAATAAAAGAGTGACAAACCAATATTAACGATAATTTATTACAAATAGTAGTTTTCAGAAAGTGATTTAACAAGCAAAAATTATGTTAGTTGTATAATGAGTGCCTTTCCCAACCTATTCTGAAATATGACTAACGCGTGTTTTTTTTGCTAAAAAAAAAGTTTTTCCTGTTTTTACTTTGAATGTTTTTTTAATTTATTTTTAAAAATTTTCTGAATTTATTTTTGAAAAGTATATATGTACACAATAAGATAAAAATTTAATGTACACGTACTTCTATTTTTTCTTAAAACGAAAGTTTTCTACAGCAAGAAATTAAAGTTTCACAAATGAAAACATGGAATGGCAAAAAACTGTAACGACACAGCAGAATTTACGGTTAAATTTACATGTAAAATGATGAACATTATCAATAAAATATAAAACTGGCATCAGGAAAAGAAAAAAATATTTATGTTGTTTTAAAGGAATTGTTTTCAAAACTGACCAATTTTACATCACCTGACCCTATTAAACTTCAATTTTCAATATTTTGTGTTGAATATTTCATTTATTATCAGAAATAAAAATTTGGGTTGGGCGTTATTAAATGCGGTTAAATAAGTCAATAAATCGTGTGAAATTTATTGAAGAAAAGAATAATTTGCGCAAGTTTTAAAAGAACTTTTTTAACGTTTCCAAAATAATGTAGCTAAAGTTTTAGAAAATATAACTTAAAATTTGTTGAAAAGAAATTAAATTAAAATAAAACGTGTTGCAAATGCAGCGTTATGAATCCAAACGATTATGATTAACAAATAATTTAATTTGAAAGATTAATGTCAAAGTGAAACACTAAAACAAACAAAACATAGACATTACATTTTTATGTTCCGCATCGAATGTCTTAATCTAATATATTTTTTATTCACTTGAAATTTCATACCTCATTTACATAAAATATAATGTGTGTCGTTTACAGTTTCAAGCAATGGTGAGAATAGTCTGCTTTAGTAAAAATAAAATAATAATGACTTTCTTCCGTGTAAATTTTATCAAACTTTCAAATTAGACTATTTTAAACATTAAGTTAATGCATAAACCATGGTTTGGGAGGTGTTAAGTTCATCGTTAGGAGCATTAAAGCAAGGAGCGGCGAGTAAGAAGTGATCTTTATGATAATCAAAAACATCTTTTAGTTCGCAGTAATATGCAGTGCATTATTCAACTGTAGTTTGGAAGATAACTTTAAATTACTTCATATGGCATGGTAATGCTAAATGGTTCTCTTCTAATGAGTTTTTTTTTGTATATGGCACAAAATTATTTGTTTGGGATAATTTGTTGCTTAAAATGTGTTTATTTGAAGCGAACTCCTTTGTTTTGTTCGAAACTACTTTAAATGAACCTTGAAACAACATAGACAAAAATGAACACTCTAACGTGCATCAACTTTAAAAGTTAAAGTTCAAACAACATTATTTTAGTATATTCAAATTAATAGAAGAAAACAGATATCATTATTTTAAATATTAATATTTTGCTAGTGACGAAAATTAATCAAAGTATGCATATTTTTGTACAAATATAAAAGTGTACAAGATGGGAGAAAAACCCGCAGCTATTGTGTTCTCCTGTAAAGTTGTGGGGTTATATTTCTCTTAAATGGGGCATCAGAAACCATTCCTTTATGAAACCTCCACCACAATACCAAAACTATTCCAAGAACCCATGCCACCAACAACACACCACTTGAAACTCCAAATCCCTTTCACCTTGCAGGAACCTGACAGACAGCAAACTCAAACCATTAGCCATAGGTTTGAGGATAACTTTAAACTACTTCATATGGCTTAAGAATGCTAAAATTTGCTCTTCAAATGAGTTTTTGAACTAAGAACCAAATTATTTGTTTGGGATAATGTCTTGCTTAGAATGTATCTTTTTTTTTAATCGAAAGCGTTTTTTGTTGAAAACTACTTTAAGTGAACCTAAAAACAACACTGACAAAAGTGAATACTCTAATGTGGAATCAATGTTGAAAGTCCACGTTCAAGCAACATTATTAATCAAACAAAGTATGCATGTTTTTCACAGTTATAAAAATGTACATGCGAGCAGAAAACCTGATATCTTCAGCAGATTTTATGCTCCTGTAAAGTTGTCTGCCCATACTTAAACAGCAGAAACCATTTCTTTATAAAACCACCACCGCAATACCATACCTCTCTCAGAACCAACACACCACACCACTTCAAACTCCAATATTCCTTTTATCTTGCAGGAAACTGACAGACAGCAATCTCCAACTTAAACATGGTCCTCCGCTCAGACCTCCTAAGGATGGGGAGGCGCAAGAGCGGGGATGGTCAGAGGCAGGAGCATCCTTCCTCCGCATCCTCCCGCATCCCGAAGTTCACCTTTGACCCTGAGAAATGTTTTGATGAAAGTCGTTGTCATGGTGACAGGAATGGAGTGCATCTGAGGACTGCGGCAGTTGGGGATCGACTCTATGGGTTTCGAAGGGTCCCGACCCCGATGCCGAGGGTGCTGACACCTGGTGGACAAATTGGGAGGTAGGTTTTTTTCGTTTCTCTGTCAGGGGTAAATGAATTTTTGAGTTTTAAAGGTTAAAAATGCTAAAAGTAATTAGAATATAAAACAGTTATATTGTTTTTTTTTTTATGATGTTGTTAGGAATCCACTCGTAGTAAAATAAATATCTTCGTGTGAGAAAACGGAATTTGGGAATTTTTAAATTACATATTCTTTTTTTCTCATTTGTTGAAAATTAGGGGAGATATACAGTCGAAAGAGTTTAGACCTTAAAGTATTCAAATTTAAAAAAAATAAAGAACATATTATGAGGGTTACATTTTAATTATTGATATTTTGCTAGTGATTAAAATACAATATTATGCCTAATATTTTTTTATTATTATTTCAATAACTTTTTTTAAACAAGGAACATTTAAGAGTCAAAAGCATTACTATTAAGCGAAACTGCATTAAAACAAGTTTTTTTTACGAACTGTTGAAAGAAACACTTTCGAAAATCTAATTTGTTAAGCAATAAATATTTCCTTTTAACGTCATAATTAATAATATATAATAAAGTTAGTATGCAGTTTGTACAATATACAAATTTTCTAACTATTTTCTGTAACTCAATAGGCATTTTTCATGTCTAGAGTGACAACAGAAAGTTTGCCAAAAGAAAATAAATTGTCTCTCGAGCCTCGATTGTTGTATCAATGTCACTTGGGAACATAGCACCAATCAGAGCTCCTATCGAAGGAAACGCAGGAATAAGAGGTGGAAGAAAATACGTCACCTGAAACAAACCAATTGTAGGAAGTCCAATGATGTATCTCCGTTTAAATTCAATCTATTTCCTGTTTTCCCGCGTAAACTTAAGTAAATAAGCTACCTGAAATTCACGATTCTGCGCAAACACTGGCTATCTACGAGCTGACAGAAGTTAAATCCTTTCCTCTATTTACCCGACACTTGTCTTTTATCTAGTCTCAAACAAACTTGACGATTTAGGTTTCTTAAGTAAATACCAGATAATCTTCCAAAATTGTCTCGGCTACAAATATTAAACGCAGGAAAATACTAAAAGATTTACGATTTCATTGACATCCTTATTTTATCAACGGTTTATTTTAAAAAAAGGCGCCCTGCGTGCACTTTGGATAAGAAAGTTAAAGAAGTAACGAATTGTTATTACTTGTTCTTTTAAATATACATAAAACATTGTCCTCTATTGTGTTTCACTCATTTCTATTGCTTACGTGGTTAGTGAATTAGTTGTATTTTTTAAGCATATTCTAAGGAATCTAAAAATGGAATGGAAGGCTTGTTATTTCTAAAATAGAAATGTAATGGGAAACAAAATCATAAATTGCTATAAGTTTATTAAATATTCGTGTTTTTTTACGTATAAGAACTGTTAAAAAGTTTAAAGTTAAACGAGCAGGAACTATAAATCCCCTTACAATCCTGACTAACGATTTTTGATGTAATAATCTTTACTCTGCAATTCAATATTGCATATATTATTAGATACAAACAATCGAACTGGTAAAATGTTTAAAATATACAGTTCTGATGGGGTTTTTAAAAACAAAACAAAAACTTTTAAACAGCTGTTCATATAAAAGAAACTAATATTTAGATTATCCTTCCAAGATATTAAATATACACAATATCGACTTTATGACCAATTGTCCATTATTTCCAACTTAAACTTTATACGGCAAATTTCAACGATCAGAGGCTATAAAATATAATGAAATATTTCTACATAACTGAACTTTGACCACGATGGATATTGTTAACAGCCCGATATAATAAATTTAAAATATTGACCTTATTTCTAGAAAAGAGTATCTTATCAATATTGATAATTAAGAATGTATTCGTCGTTACTTGTAATGTATATTCTATAAGTTTAACCTAAAATAATGTGTATGGTACCTGTTTTATTAGTTGCAGAACTAATAGCTAACATGTTAGCTGTATTAAGATTTTGACTTATGAGATTTATTTAGATATCGCTTATTCTAATAAATTTCGCCATATATTGTTTATCATCTCTTAAATTTATATATTTATAATTTTTATGAGTATTATTATTCCACAAGTTCCTGAGTCCCCTTAGCCGGAAAATCTTTAAAGTTGTGTGTCGACAGTTATGTACAGTTAAAAAAAATGTATTTATCTTTTAATTTGAAAAGGTTCTGTGTATTATTAATAAAAGGATATTTTAATTGGTTCATTATTCGTTATTATTTGAGCTATTACGATTCATTTCGGGGTCATTGGCATTTCCTGATTTAATAGGAAGGAGAGTATAAAAGAACCGACTAGTCGTAAATTGCATAATAATACCCTAACATACTTAATGTACAGTTAGTTTTATCTGATCTATTTCACAAATAACTTATTTTTTAGACAATTTACAAATTGATATAATTTATTCTTCTGATTGTTGTAAGCGTAAAATTACATAAATAATACGTATTCAGCAGCGAAATAAAACTTATTAAATATCCCAAAATAGTAAATTATCGTTAATTATTGATATATTAGTCCCTAATTAAAATTAAGGATAATCTGTCGATATTTTAATATTTAAATTATTTTATCCGAACAAATAAATATTTTGAAAAAAATTAAAGTCAATTTTTTTACATTTTAAATATTACACTAAGAAATTTTTCTAACTGTCAGAGGGTTAAAATATGATTATTGAACTCTTTTGACTTTAACTGATGACAGGAAAGAATGTCACTGACACTTCTCAAAGTACCTGGCTCTTAATTGAAAACTATCCGCAACAGCTATATCCAAACGGTCATTAGATGTCGCCTAACCCTCATATCCCAATGATGATACATTAGTGCCACCATCATTACAACTTTAGGAATAAATTAATTATACTGTCAACTGTATGTGGTAAAATGACATAGCTGGTAAAATGATTTAAAAGTTGAAGCCAACATAGCATGGTAAATTGTCAAAATGGGGCATTTTTTTTTTTTTTTTTTGTGGTTTTATTCACACATTTGAAAGTTATGCTATGAGGTTGTGTCTCGATGCAATTTTAAACATCGATAAAATGTTGCTAAACATTTTGTTTTTTCTATATGTGTTCAGCGTCCTGTAATGTTTAGAACGATCAAAATGCGTAGAAACGTGGCATATTAGGTGAATCTACATTGTAATGATAAATTCGCTAAAACTAGTTTGATGTTTCCTTATTGATACAATGTACGTTGTTAAATCAGCTGTTTGAAAGCAGTTAGTGCCACAAGGTTGCGTTTTTATACGAACTTGCTTTTTAACCAGGTTATCCTAAAAGATCATACTTACTTTCAATTACCTAATATGATCTATAATGTAACGGCAGAATTGCAAGGTTGTTGATTCCAAAAATTTTGTTTTTGAACACTGGTCCGGCTGTTTGTGTGAAACCACTCGTAAAAAAGCTACGGACTTCTAATTAGGTAGACGGCTTCCTAATCCTTCTTAATAATTGTCTAAATCTGACACAATTAGGCTTTTGAGATACTCGCGCATGCATAAATGGTAGCTGCCTTATAACTTTCAATATTTTTCATGATAATAACTTTTTAGTTTTTAATGTTATCGAACTTGTATTGTAGGGTACATAATTACCTATAAATGCATTGATTTATTGAGTGGTAATTTTAAAAATAGTTTTAGTGTTACACACCCCTAGTTTTGTCTCCAGATACTTCGATTTTGACACATAGTTCAATAAGTGGCTACCAAAACCATCATTCCAAAATGTAATGAACGAAAATCGTCACGACCATTCGTGATTGACATCACAAATGGGAAAGTGTTGCTTTCTGTCGAAATCGGTTGACGAAAGCCGGAATATTTTGGTTCTTTGCAAGGTGGTTGATTGATGTTGTCGTGTAGAAAGGAGGCGGAGTGTTCACTCTGGTAGAATGTAGTGACAAAAACGCTGAATGTTGTTTTACTGAATATTAAATAATACTAAAAATTGTTGCCGTTTTTTTTATTAGGAGTTGCACGGACGTCATATGCTCATTTTGTGTATTTAATAATCAATTTTTCAACATAAATTCATATTTAAATTTTTTAGAATCAATAATGCTAAATATGGTAGTAGTTATCTTTAGTAGTTTTTTAGTAGGTATTCTTTCGATACCGAAATAATTAAATATGTTAGGAGTATTTTTTAAAAAAACCCTACATTTTGGTAAATATTAAAAACAATATATATAACCTTATGCCCAAAACGTATTCACTCTTTAGAGTACAACAATTTATATATAATGTTTCTTTACTGATACTGGTGAGTGACAATATTAAATAACTGATGTTTCCGCAATCTTGCTTTATTATCTATAAATGTTATAAACAAACTATAAATAAAATTCAATCTAAATAAAGTAAAACTCGATTATATAAGCAAATCTCTTCTTCCTTAAAAATATCTGCATTAGCTTGGGTATTGAACCAAGTTTAATATAATAGCTTTTCCTTCGCAATACGATCATGGTATCTAAAATCTAACATAAATATATTCTAATCGTACTATTTCTATGAAAATCACATAAAAGACTTTTGATTCTAAGTCACAAAACGGTCAGATGTTAAATACTGTTTGTTATTTATTGTTAAGATGTTTAGTGATAACCCTACTATTATTTATGCTTTGCATAATATTTCTGGATTCAAGATTCAATGTTATTTGATTTATGTCATTTGCATATTATTCATTGTTAAAATGTCAAAAGATAATATTATTCTTTGGAAATGAAATACTTTCCATATTCAAAGAATAGATAAAAGTTGTTAATTTATGGCTGGTTCTTATTGATTAAGATATTTAAAGAAGTTTGGGGAACAAATGAAATTGCTTGTCTGGTAGCATCAATGTATTCGTTGAATAAATGAGTTGACTTTTTCATGTTGATGTCACACGTTTGGCGGCTAAAAAATGTTTGCCTACTGGCTATTATTCTTTTGAATGCGTACGTTTATTTAATACAGTCAGAGATAAGAAAATACGATAATTTACTGAATCTATACAAACATAGTTTGTCAAAAATGCATAAGTCATTGTATACAATTGCATATTTTCATAAAATCCCCCGGGACTTCCTTTTTAGACTTTTCAGTTCGGATCCGAAGACCAAAGTTCAGGTTAAGTTAATATACATTTCGTCAGTTTTATTCAAGGCATATTGTGCTTGTAAAATTCATATCTGTGTTACATACTTAAAAATTGGAATGAAAAGCTGGCTACCTAATTTACCCAATCTAAATTATTCCACATATCTTTTTGCATCCAAATTTATGTCGCTAAAAATAATTTGAAACATTAAAGCTTTGTGTTCATCTACTTTTGACATGAATTCAAAGAATGGATTAGAAACTAACTGTTCATCACTCTGAGAAAAAGCAATGTGCTAAATGTATGGAAACGGAATGTTTCAATGCATGAGATTTAAATTAAAAAAAACTGTATTGAAATTAAATTTTTTTACTTTTTTTTAAAAAATATCATATTTTTGTAATAGATGGTTAAGCATGGCTCTTCCAAGCTTTAAATTTATAAATAAAAAAAATGTGTTGTTGGAAAAATTGACAGTAAGGTGATGGGTTTATACGTCTGTATCTCTCAAAGAGTTAAGAAGCCAAAATACAATCCAAGTACTTTTTTTTATTCTTCACATTCACACCTTGCCAAACCTCCACAAGACATTCTATATCCTATCCCAACAATCAGATCTTTTCAGCACGTCTTTCTTAGTTTATAGACTCAAGAGTGGTGTGAACAGCGACTGTTAAAACAAGACTTCTAGTTCTATATGCCCCCTCGTGTGTGTTCGAAGCGGTGAACATCAAACAACCAAAAGACGATTTTTCATTACGTTCCAACAGGCGTTCTACTATCTTCTTTTTTTGCTTAACTTCTTGATTCGCTGATGGTTCGGTCTCCTGTCGATTTCGGTGAATATATTTATCTGTTCTGTTTGTTTGGGGGTTGAGGAAAAGGGTTTTGTTTGTTTTGTGGACTAAATGTGATTTGGGATAAACATCGTGGGAGGTAAATGGGATACGATTGTTGTGTTTGAATATTTAAGATGTTTTGAGATGGGGATGAATTGGATTTATATTTTTTTAGAAAAGTAAATATAGTGTTGACTTTTTTTGTACTATGGAAAAGTTCTGTTTGAGTTAGATAGTGGAATATTATTTTCTTAGTATAAGAAGTTTTTTTCCAACTGGGCTGCTTTATTGGCGACTTAGCCTTTTGCAGACTCGGCATGTTCTCCAGAACTGAGAGCCATTTCTTTGTGGCACCATCTAGACGCTCTCGCTACAAATTTTGAGGCTCAGATTACAATGAATCTGAGCTCTCTGTGGATGTTAAAGTATGCCGAGATTGCATTTTGCCGTGAGAACCCAAGCCAAATGGGTACTCAAAGGATCTTTTACATGTCCCATAATTATATAACATGCGTGCCCACAATTTTACCATCCAGAAAATCTGACGGCTCAGCCGGGGATCGAATCCGCAAGCAGCTAGTGTAAGAGGTTAAACAACAATTTGAAATAGAAACCTTTTCACAAAAACTTTAAAAAAAATTATACACGCTTCAAGTTTTAAACATAAAGAATTTCTCTTTGTCAGGATCAAACTTATTTTTAAAATTTCAATTTTAAATCATCTTTACATCATTTGCATTGCATAATAACAATTTATCTCTTTTTTTAAAATCACTATTCATTCTTTTCTTTATATACTATGCGATTTTCGTATGTTTCATCATTAAAATATTCTTTTACATTTCAAAACTAATCCCGCTTTTAATCATAGAAAAAAGTTTCATATTTTAAAACAATTCTGATTGATAAACATCAAGGAACTACAAAGTCATAAATTTATATATTTAAAAATTCATGTACATTAAACATACGATAATTATATTTCAAAACTTTTTCCTTCAAAATTGCTATTACTGTTTATAAAATATACATTTTATAAAATTAAAACATAAATATCAATTTAAAATTTTATCAATTTAAACAATTGAAACGATAAATAAGTTTAACCTTCCACCTTATTTTCACAAGAAGTTTTAATATTTACACCTATTTTACCCCATCATTTTTGAAAGCCTATTTCCCTTTTGATGACTTGCGTTCAAAGAACCGCTTTTCGAACTCCTTTTGCAGATAATTTCATTTTCCATCTGATAAGGGACCTTTTTCCCCTTCCAACAGATGCGGGGGTGAGAAAACACAATAAGTGTTCTTATAAAAATGCATAAATTCTTTAAATTATCTTCCCTTGTAAAGTATTTAAGTACCAGGAGCTTACAGGAGGGAGAGGAAACAAATTGCGTATAGTAGGTTCTTATTTTGATGGGGTTTCTCTGAGTTAATGTGTCGTGCCACGTAGGATGCCTTCGCAGGTTCCATCCTTATCTTAGCCCTTCTTAAAACGAATAAGGCTAAAATAGAAAATAACGTATTTTCTATGCCACGATTGGTTTTGTTTTCCCTCGTGGCTTGCCAAACCATACACTGACGCTTTCGGTATGCTTGTCTGTGCTTGTGATATTCAAATGCTTTCGGTAACATCTTGGAGGACGAGTGATGATGTTTGGAGAAGGTTCACCTATCCTGTCCCTAGACCTGTACATCCGTGTATGCCTAGATTTAAGGAGGCTTGAAGTAGACAGTCGAAAACGTTTAAACCCAACCCAAACTTATCTTAAATCGAAGCATAATAGTGACGAGTGTCAACGCGAATCCTACCAAAAGCGAAGGCGTCCAGAAAAGGGAACTTTAACTTTGAATAGAACTGGACAAAATTCTTGCTCTAAGATGGTCCCAAACTTATTTCAGAGTAATTCCTTATAACCATTTCCCAAACTCTTCTGGCTTAGTGCGACCATCCAAAATAGTTCAAATACTTCCTCCCTTAAAACCATCTACCCCCAACTTCAATGACCCTATCCATTATTTCAATCGCTGGATGCCATCCATATCACATGCGACAATGGGCAGGACAACAGCACTATTTGCCTACATACCCCTCCCCTACTTTTCCAAATGGGGGAGGAAACACATAATCGTTTTGAAGACTCCAATTGGTGGATGGGGGAGGAGGACAAAAGCTGAGTTGATTGTTCCCAGCGAAAAGACTTATTGTCTTTCCGCCCCTATCGTTTGTGCTGCTATGCAAGGGCCTTCGGAACCCTTGGTGCAAGGGCTGCCAACAGTCTGAATTCTCGGAACTCTGAGTTGGAGAAAATCGCCAAGCGTGTAGTGGAATTTAGCTATTTAGCCTTTTCTTCTGGTTTTGTTTCAAAATTTTAGTAAATAGAGATAATAAGGAATTACAGCATGTTTGTAATTGCTTTAAATTGATTGCATATGGTCCCAAAACGTATAAAAACTAACTTTTACATTTTGCTGAGACCTTTTTAATTTTATTTTAACTATTAAAATACCTCTTAAATAGAGCTTATAGTGAACTAAATCATGTTTGTTGTTTCTTTAAATCGACAGTATCAAAACTACTTTTAACATTTTTTTTCGACTTTTTTAATTTTAACTCTTTAAATTGCGATTTTCGTAATCATTCTCAAAAAGAAAGTCACGTGATACTCTCTGTTGGCTATGAAATCAGCCCAACATAAATTCCCTTTACTGGCGCTTATTCGCCAAACATGCCAAACACCCCTTGATGTCTTTTAGTTGCCCCTATCCCATATTCCCTTATTGCACCCCTTTGGCTGTCCATTTGGCCTCTGCGCCCAATGGGAGGGCCGTTTAAAGGGTGATCTGCAGATTCCAGTATCCATGATTACTTGATGGAATCTTGCTTTGGCATTGACTTTGTAGAGGTGGACAAGGAGGGGGAAAGGTTCTGATGTGTTATTGAGGGTCGTGTGTTCTTGAATGGTCGTTCTGTAAGGGGAATAGTTGTGATAGAGTGCGGGAGGTTTCTAAGACTTATATCTGAGAAGGATGTGGTTGTTTAAGTGAATGAAATGGTGTTTCACAAAATTCTTTGGGCTAGTGAATCCATTAACTTACGTCTATGACGTAACGAAAACAAAATTCCTTTAATAAATATAACTCCTATGGAACTAGTTTCGAATAAATTTAATCGTTTCCCAAAGTCCTGACACAGCGTGCGATGTTGATATATGGTTGCATTTCAGTGCCAGGTTTGGTGTTATTACCTGATAATAATTCAAAATTTTAATACCGTTAACCAATGACCCTCGTTTTGCTCTAGCTCAAAGTTATCCAACAAACAAAACAAGGAATTTAAATAGTTTGCTTTGACTTAACTTTTTTATATTTTTACTTCCTTTTCCTACTAAAAAAACTTCCTCAAAGTCGCAATTATCTTTTTCTAAATCGGTGTTTTTCTTTGAAACTTCTATACCAATAATATTTAAAAACAGAAGAGGTCAAACCTTTATGTAAAAGAAGTTCTCTAACCTTACAGATAATTTTCAAGTAAAAATAATATTTAGTCATTTATAGGATTATTATAATCCATTAATAGAATTATTGAAATTTAGAATCAACTACTTTCAACAACATAAAAACCTCTGCAGAATACTATAGTTTCTATTATTTTTATTTATTCTTTTAACTTTTTTAACCACATATTACCATCAATGAATTCAACACCAAACCTATCTCTAGAACATTGGCGCAACTAAGAGTTTGTTTCTCTACTAGAGGAGTACAACCGCAGTGAAACACAATGTACAGAACCGCAATTACGTTAAATGTGAATACAGTTTTACGCTTGGGGTATTAAGGTCGAATCTTTTATGTGTAGTATCGATTGTTATATTAGTTTTTTTAGTTTATATCTTAAGCTTGCTTTGTTTATTTGAATACTAAAATTAATATTTATTATTCTCTTCTTAATAATATTTATTCTCACTGATGTTTTGTTGGAATACTTTTGAACCTCAACAAAATACTGTATAATGTGTTATACAAGAGTCAATGTAATTTTTGTTGCTGTACTTAACTTTATTAATAATTATAATTAAATAATTAAAATAAAATATTAGGATTTTTTTCAATATGTATTAAAAATTTACAAAAAATCAAAATGAATAATCGTTATTTAAAAAATACATTTGTTAGCTTACACTTAATCTGACAATTTACATATTCATACAGAAAATTAAAACATTTATTCCTATCAATGTCATTCTTATCAATAAAAAAAAAACTAATGCTTAATTATACCCAAAAAGAAATTCCAAATACGTTACTTAATTAAATGACTTAGTTCGTCAAACACCCACCAGATGGCAGCAACTACCTCCCCGGCATGCCATCGTACAGGCATGGGAAAAGCAATAAAAAAATGCAGGGCGCGGAACGAATTTCAAGTCTCCGTCTTTCCGATATCAAACCGACAGCAGATACCGACGGACTCGGTGCGCTTTGGAGATAAAACCCGACTTTCCGATAGAAATCATTTGCCGCTATCTCTAATGGGCATTGCGTCAGTAATTGATAATCTAGGATTGATTTTGCGGCAGTTGGATTTCTCTGTTCTAGATTGATGGTTTCCGTTGGAATGTGTTCTTGTGGTTGTTACACGTGAGGAAGAACACTTTTCACGTGGTGTGTTCAATGGATTTGTGCTTGTGTACTTCCGTAGGTGTTCGTTGTGTGGAATGGTACTAACTTGGGATTATCCAGTTTTGAATAACAAAATACTGAAGACTTATTTCAATAACTAAATAACCACTGTAGTATGCAATTAAGATCTGCGAACGTACATTTTTCATTGTATGTTTAGGATTTGCATTTTGGAAAGTCCAATGGAAATGCTATGTAGTTTCATAGTTGTTAGTTAAATCGAATAATATCACTCCTGGATATTTCGTTAAAAATATAAATACTGAAAAGGGCATTCCCAGGCGTAAACTGTATGTGAATCGTAATCTACGTGAACATATACGTCTCTGGTCCAGCTATGTGAACCGTGTACGGTATTTCAGAGTTAATATGTTGGATATTAGATAATGTGAAGGAAAAAATGGATAACGATTTAAAAAAGGGAACTATTATTTGAATGAATAATAGCTTAGGATTTAATGCTCTTCTGAAAGATAATTCCAAAACTGGAAACTGGTTCATATGTTTCTCTAATATATTTTTGCTTTGGATTACATATACAAGATGAAGAAAATTCTAAACAAAATTATTGTTTGGAGAACATATTCATTACACAATCGATAAAGGTAAGATTAATTCTATCTTGTGATTTTTTACTTTGCATAAAATTATAAATGAAAACTATATATTTACAATTAACACATTTAAAATCTCAGTCGATTTTCTACCGTTAAAGTTACAAATACTATAATACTACTATTTATGTTTACCTATTTCTCATACAACATATTCCCAACATATATTACCATCAAATGGGAAAACCGAAAAATATTTTATTGTAGCCTTTTTCGATTTTTAAAGTGCGATGTGCGTTCGATCACTGAATATGTAACATTATATCGATATTTTTTTTGCATTTTTTAAGAAAGAAATTTTGAACAACTTAATGGAAAGTTCTTAAATAAATATTCAGGAAATCTTTTTCAATAAACGTATTTAAAAAAGGTTACACAATTTATAACACTTATTTCACAAAATTTAAAAAACTCAACTTTCATTCCATAACATAATATTTATTTATACAAAATCTAAAATGCAAATAAATGTATTTTTTTTAATTTAAAAAAAAGATTGTTTTACAAATAGAATTGCTATAAAATCGGAAAACAAAAGTGAAAACAAAATAATTGAAGTAACAATTTAAGAAATTATAAATTTTAATGCAGAATAATTAAAATAAAAAATATTTGTTTAAAATAGAATAAAACATATCAACAAAAAATAATATTTCGTCCCTCCAGACTTGACTCAAGTAAATTTCAAGATTTGTTTGCGTATCTGTCAGTACATATTCACAGTCAACTTGAATTACTTTTTATATTTTGAATAGTTTTCTGGCTATAAAATTTGTTATGAATAATTTTTAAGAAAAATGAGAAGGACAATATATTGAGAAATATAACACATCCTATCAGACTTGCTGTTGAGTAGAAGGCGTATTTGCGTAGGCTTTCTCATACATCAGAAGACAATTTGAAAAAATATTTCATGATTTGAAATATTAGTATGTATGCAAGTATTTATTGCTACAGTCGATATAAATTCTTAGATAGCAAAAGGGGTTGCTTACTTTCAGACTTTGAAAGAATTCCATTACGCAAAACTGAAATGGTATTTGTGTAAATAATAAAAATTAAAAGATGAAAACGAAACTTTAGTTTACAGTACATTTACTTTTTCAATAAAGGGAATATTTTTGAAATTGTTTATTATTTTCATTCTAAAAACCTTTTGGTTAGGGGAAACTCTAGTTTAGATTATTTTTAGAAGTTTTACCTGCAAGTTATTATTTTTTCTAATGGTTATAGTATATTTTCGAAATGACATTTATATTATGAAAATATTCTTTTTAACATTTTAAATAAAAATATAAAGGTTTTGTAAGATTACCTTAAAATAAAGCTATTGCGCGTGCAATTTTTTAAACAATATTTTAAGTGAATTCTGTTTCATTTTTGATACTCTTTACAAATGCAAAAATCCTCATATTTTTTTACTAAAATTTCTTATATTACACCTACATTGATTCATCTAAAAGTTCCTTATTGTTATTTCAATAAAAACTTTAAAAAAAACACACACATGCATCATTTCGTACTAAAGACAACCAAACATTATCATTAAATGTAAATGATTGTTAACTAAATAACCAAACATTATCATTAAATGTAAATGATTGTTAACTAAATAATTTTTTAATCCTGTCACGTAAGTTATAGAAAAAGAATTAATTTTGTTAAGTAAAATTCGAGTTCGGCTCTGTTAGTGAATTCCTAAAAAATTATTTATTGAATTCAAAACAGTTCAAGTAATGAAAAATAAGTAATAAAAGCACAATTAGAATCATTGAACTAGATTTTGTTTGGTGTGTAAATTGGAATGGGACAAACAAACAACTCCTATTAGAAGGTAAGGCATCCCACATTTTTTCAGGCATGTTACAAATCTTAAAGTTATGAATTTTTTTTTTAAATTCTTAACACAACTAATAAATTTAATATTTATACTATCAAACAACTAATGTTAGAAAAATTGAATCAATAAATAAAATCATGGTTCATGATAATTTTACCAACAACGTTACGTACCTTACTAATTTCGTGGAATTGTCAAAGGCAATTACTGATTGCGATTGTTAAAGCTGAGTGCTCATAATCTAAAGATCAGGAGTCGGGCTTAGAAATACCTATTGGAGAATCTCATTATTACGAATGGTTGATGTTAAATCAAGTATGAAAACTTATATGGCATTTTGTTATGGTTCGGAGGTTTCTATAGGTCGATGCTTATACGCTTACTCTTATATGTTTGTCTATATCGTGTGATGGTTAATTAAAAATTATACATACAACTATTGTGTTCGTGCGTTTCGTATAGACACGCAACCATAAAAACTCATTTGTCAAAAGCTTGTAAATGGAATGGCGCTAATGAATTGCTGAAATAAGAAATCGTCTGTGGAATTATTTTTGATTTTGTGCAAAAAAATTTCAAAAAATATTTATTTTTATGGATGTTTGCGTAGAAAGTTTTTCCGGTAAACGTCGAAAATATTTTAAAAAAAAAATATATTGAAAGTATTTCGGATATATGAGATTATTCACCGTAACAGAAATACTACGCAAACACTTGTATAAATCCTCTTCGATAGTTATATTTGTCTGTCTCCACTTTGTAGTTCCCTGAAATATTTTTAATTGTGTACTATGTTTAAAAGTATCAAATGAGGGGGCACTTGAATACAACTATGACTATAATGCTTAACTAATTCTGGCCATAATCATAATATAAGGCTTTTTTCCTCGAAACTACTATTCAAATGAGCTTAATTTTGTAAAGTAGTCAGGAGGCTCTATCTCTGTCGAAATACTTAGTTTTAAATTACCAAACATTGTTACTGGGCTTTTCTGTGAGACATACCAATCAATAGACAGTTAATATAAAATCATTTTCTACTTGCTACAGTGCTGCATTATCTAACAAAACTAAACGAAACTTCAATCATAAAATACTAAAACAAAAATGTAACTAATCGTAATTGGATTTACTCCAGTATACAGAGAAATTTAATAGCTAAAAAAATGAACTGTTATCATCCTTAACTGAAGATAATCGATCTTGAATGCCAAATGATCTTAACTGAATAATTTCAACCATGATTGGATAACCTTTATGTCGAAAAATTAGAACAACAAAAGGGAAGCTCCCTCTTTCTCGATTTCCTGTCGAATAATTCGAACGTAATCATGGGACGGGAGTTTAGCCGTAAAAATCGATCTTTTCTTTTCTTTCTCTAGTAGGGTATTAAATACCGATCCTACGGGATGGGCCTGCGTGGACTGATGGGTTAAGCTCCCTGCCGCGATTGATATTTTACCTTTTACACGATACGGATCCGCGACTTGGGTTGGACTGTATGTTTTCCTGCTATCTATTTCTAGGCTGCATGATGAGCTTTAACGCAGCCTATTGCGCCTCGTAATTTCGTAAACATGGTTAAGAAACGAAGCCGACACACCTGAGCTGGCACCAAAATGAACTACGAACGCCGTAGGAATTTTTTACGACATAGATATAAAGAGCACGTCTCTTTCAATGTACTCGGGGACCCCCGTAATTTTTAAGGGATATTTTCCAGCTTAAATACGTTTATAGTACGGCTGTGATACGAGCCTGGAACCTTCTGGGTGAGAAACTTATCTATTTTCAGCCTAAGCCAAGGGGGCCCCACAACTTTAAAAACGTACAAGTGCAAATGTACTATTTAAATAGTGGTTGTTTAAATGAAGAAGACAGGAAAGTGAAAGTCCCTCGCCTCAGTTGTGTGTCTGAGGCTAGCATACATTTACAGTAGTGGGAAAATGCCCCTACAAAAGACGCCGTGTCTAAGGGACCGGTAACTGTTTAATCTGCCATGATTCAAAGTTATGTCTTCTCGTATGATGTCTCTTTTAAGGTTGAGTCGGAGGTCATGTTTCGGGCTCGTTACTTGAACGTGGCTAACTATTCCGTTGCTTGTCTCCAACAGCTTTTTGTAACTCAAGTGCGACTTTAAATAAACCAAACCTAACCTAGTTGAAATTGTTTATCTACCAGTTTTTATTGATATCTCCTCTTTTTGTTGTGGGGACCAAAATAAGAGGGCAATTTGGTCAATGTTGCTGCCACTTTAAGGAGAAAAATACTACGAAAAAATACCATTTAATCCTGAAATTACAAAAAATAAAATACTAGAAAAGGATTTAAAGTCACTAAAAAGATTCCAAAATGCAGCTAGTATTTTTACGATATATATTTTTTTTGTAATTTTATAATTAAATGGGATTTTTTCGTAGTATTTTTCTCCTTAAAGTGGCAGCAACACTGGCCAAATTGCCCTCTTATTTGGCTTCCCTGCGCGTCCCGTCGTTAGCATTGGAGGTCACGTGATCTGCCAATCTAATACTTTTACTATGATATCTATGATGCCTACTAAGGTGTCGACTCGTCACTTGACTGTGGTTCTAAAATATGACGCCCGTCGCTAATAGTCTTTCGTGTAGCTCTAGTGCGACGATAATTCAAACTAACCGAACTTAACCGCTATCTTCTGTTGAAAATTAAAACCATCTTGCTTTTTAGTCCAAGAGTGGGATTGAAATTCAAGCCTCCTGGGCTTACCGGGAGCGTTTTCTGCAGGATCTTCCGACATCTCCGGTTTTCTGATCTTCGATTCCCGTCTTGAAATTCGATGCGGCATTTTTTTGCTTAAAAAGATGCAAAAAAGCAGGAAAAGATTGTGATGAATGCGTCAATTTCTGCAGCTTTTTTCCATGTTTCATATTCCGTCGAGAGTTTTGTATGATGTAGTACATTGTCATTTTCACGTCATCCAAAAAAAGCCTGCAATCTGACTATGCGTTTTTTTTTCTTCTCGTTCGATCTTTTTTGACGCGCAGTTTCATGTAAATTTGACTTCAAATACTATATTTGAGAGAATTTGCTCTTTGCTAAAGGTCTTCCTAGCTTTATAGGTGATGTTTTTCAATCTGTAAGGAAGAAATATCAGGTAGCACAGAAGTGAAATTTTATACTATGGTTATTTTACGAATTCTTTTCAAAATCCTGTATTAGGCAGTAACATGAAAAACGTTCAAACAAACAGAATTTTCTGTAAGTAACTTTACAATGCAGTCTAGTACTTAAGTAAAAAAAGTTATATACAGTGCATCTCAAAATATTTCTATCTTCGAGAGTTTTCCTAGCAGGTGTACAATTTTTCGTTTTTGTTTTTCAAACTAAACTCCATGGAGTCAATATATATTTATTTAACTTCAAATTTCATTAAAAAAATCGTAATAAAAATGACTATTCATTTTTTAGTTATCACTATACTTATTTCTACAGGTAATTTTAATTCAGTTATTTTCTTTATATCAAATTAAATTGACAATATAAAAAAAAATTATCTCCTCGGCGCAACAGCCCATTACTGGGCCAAGGCCTGCCATGCCCAATTCAGCTTTCGTAACCAAGGGCTCTAGGGTGTCCCCGTTAGGTGGTCAACCTCCCGCGGGACCACCAGTGTTTAATTCCCAAGCATGCTTGGTCCTCATTTTATCGACCCATGTAAGGGATGAAAGTGAGTGAACCTCGGATGAGTGAACCTCGCCCAATCCGGGATTCGAGCCACGGACCTGTGGCACGGCAATGCAAAGCACTACCACGGCGCCACGGGGCCTCAAGAAAAATCGTCAATATACTTGATTTGTTTAAGAATAATTATTTATTTGAAGCACAAGCGAAATATATGAAAATCACATGTTAAACATTGTTCTTCATTGGTTATTTATGACAAAGTATTCCTCAATTACTCATATGTAAACTAAAGTAAATTAGTGGGGTTTTTTTAACTTCTTGATCCAAACGTTATTAAATTTATTTTATAAAGACCGTTTCTAAAGCACTTTTATAGGTTACGTCATGAAATTCTGGATAACTATGATATGCGGGAGTGTGATAAGAAGTAAACAGGAATCAATATCCTCTTGTTCTAAGTTTGTATTTGTCGAATTTGGGTATTCGTCGGAACTTCTTAAAAAGATTAAAAAAATTGAAATGTAATTACCTTTTGAAATTAAAGAGCTTTGGCGATGTAAGTGTTTTACTAATATGCAACTTTTAAAATATATTTTATGCACTATCAACTATTCCCATGTTGAAAATATAATTCATTAATAAGTTTCTACACTCCTTTGCCAAATCATTTAGGATTTTCAAAACTTTCCAGACTTATGCGTATTTTTTAAGTCAAAGCCTGGAATGTCGATTGCTTTTAGTACCATTAAGCACGAATGAGAAAAACCAAAGGGACACAATCAAATAATCAGAAACTTGTCCCTGTCATGTTCTCATGATAAATTCATTGTGAGATATGGCTTGAATGGATAAACAGCTGCTTAATGTGTGACTTGCATGCGAATCCAAATCATTAATTCCAATGGTATAATAGTGCTCTGCCATTTTGACACAAACAATTTGTGGTATGAAGAAAGCTTTTGGGGTCAATTAGTACACGAAAGCTTTATTAATTCTAAAAAGATATTCCGAATTAAAAAAATTAACTAGCCAAACAATAAACTAGATTGATTGAATATTGTGTATTATTCCTGATAAATATAAATATATATTTTTTTAAGCATGTTTTAGTACTACATCAAGTAATACGTTTTCGTCAATTTATTTTTTAACTATTTTTTTGTTATTCAATTGTTTATGTAAGCATTACTGAATGTTTGAAAATCGTTAAAAAATATCAAAATTCTGCATAATTGATTTAACTATTGATTTATATTTGATATGTGTGAAACTTGACTTAAGATAAAACTATCTATCGTCCAAAATGGGATAATATAATATAGTCCTGCTACTTGAAAATTTGTGTATCTTTTATCCAAAATTAAAAATATATATATGTTTTTTTTTCAAAAAATATAATTTTGTTAACACTTAACATTTTATATGGCGTTAAAATTACATAAGTTGATGAATTGGGGCAATCAAAAAGTGTTACTTTATTTTACTGTTCCAGACTATATAAGATATATTAGAAATATATCTGATATTTCAATGCATCGTGCTGTTTGATAGAGAAGGATTGCTATGTGTGCATGTACTGCATCCAATCTATATTTAAATAAATATGGTTTGTATTGATATATTAGTTAAAAAAAAAGTTCAGAAATTTATAGGATATGTTGGTGTATAAATTAGCAATAAAATTTTGCACGCTAGAAAACGTTTCATAGTAATATTATGAAAGGAAACTCATTTGAATATTCGTGACCTAAAATATAACGCGCAACTGTTAACTATCAACGAATCTATTGATTTTGTGATTTAAAAAACCTATTGACTACTATTCTATTTTTAAAATCATATTTGCAATAATATTACATTCTAAATGGTTGAATAGTGAGAAAATAATTAATTTTCTAATATATATTGCTAAAGGGTCATTCCATGGGTAACTGACTGACATTCGGAGGACGAAATTACAATGTTTTACGAAATAGCGGAACAATTATATAGTTTTACAAATTAGGTTTTATATATTTTAAAAGAGAATTTTCAGCTGAATTCAAATATGGTTTACAATTTTTAGATAGCCCTTATAGAAATTGTTAGAAAAATTATTGAAGTTGTGGTAACTGACTGACATATCTGCAACCTTCATTGACACTTCAAGTTATTCAATATCATTTTCTTCTGAATATAAAAGAGGTGGCTTTTAAAAGTCAGGCCTATATTAAAGTGGAAGAAATGAACTATCCAGCACATCAATTTTTATATCAAAATATTGAACCCTGAAAAAATACCAGCTTTTAGAACGCCTTGGTAACTGACTGACATAATGGTAACTGACTGACATCTCTGAAATACTTAACATATCTGATGAGTTTAGTTTAGTTTGAATTATCATCACACCAGAGCTACACAAGGCCTATTGGTGATGCACGTCGTAATTTAGAACCACAGTCAGGTGACGAGTCGACACCTGAGTAGGCACCCAACGCAACCATTAAGGGCGACATCTTACGCAGCGTTGGGACTTTGGAGGATATTTAAGGTGCACTCCCTCTACATGGGGTATTATTAATCAGACATTTTCGGCTGCACGGGCCGTTTATAGGTCGGTAGTTATTTTAGAGATGCCCGGACCCGAACCTGGAACCTTCCGCTTGCAAGGCGAACGCCTTAACAAAATGGGCTCCCCAGCCGCCCATGTCTGATGAGAGAAAACCCCAAAATCAGTTGCACATTCATAATATATGAGAATTAATAAACAACACGGGTCGACACGGAACATACACGGGTCAGTGAGACAAAAAGCGGGACTGTCCTGCTTAAAACTGATCGCTGTTCACATTAATAAAAAGACCAACATGTGATTGAATCAAACATGAAAGATGAGTTGTATTATAAAAATAATTTATGCATAGGGTCAATACTGGGGTAATAATAAGTAAATTAATAGCCAGCTATACCTATGTCAGTTACCAAGTCAAAATGTCAGTCAGTTACCAAGCAATTTTTACCTGACTGACATTTTATGAAAGGGTGTAATAAATGTATCATATTACAAGTAATTTTGCAACTTTTGATTTGGGTAAGAGCATAGAATGTTACTTTACAATGTAGGGAACAATTTAATTAAATTTTTAAAAAAAAAAAATATGGAAAGTTTAGGAAAAAAATGTTTCGAAAGGGTAAAAATCTAACACTTAAAATTATGGATTTTTTTACAGTGTTCGTTAAAAAGCAATTTTTCTTTTATAAAAAAAATATATTTCAAACAATGAAATTCAGTGTGTTAAAACAGAGATTCCAATCTTTAAAATGGTATATGACACGAAGTATGTACTTAATTTTGAAATTTTGGTACCGAGGTTGACATTTTCGTGAAATAGCCCTAAATATATTTTCTAAACAATATTATTTGATTGTTTTAGTAATATATATCAATGGTCGCTTAAAAAGCTTAAAAAACTTATACAGAAGAGCGATAACACATGTTACTTCTAATCTTTCTAATTATCAACAAAAATCCAAGTATTTGTGTTTGCTCCTTAATATTTATGATTTTGCATCCCCTTTTTGTATTATATTAGTGAAGATGGAAGTTTTGTGTTATTTGGTGTTTTTTAAAGTTTGACAGCTAAATGTTAAAATGTTACCATTTAGAAAGTTACAATAAAATATATGGAATGTTTTATACGCTTATGTTCAGTTAATGGTATTAAGTGAAATATAATTATACATTATTCAATGAATATGGATTTTGATTTGAATTCGGCATTATTTGCCAACGAAATTTGTTTTCATGCCAATAAATATTAAAATTGTAATTTGTTTCATCATCAATAATTTACAAAAGTGATAATTAATTTTACATGTTAATCTCAAAATTAGAAATTTGTAAGCAAATCCAAAAATTCCCAAAAAGTAATAAAATCAAATATATTTGCCTTAATATATACTGAAATAACTACATGTTTCATAATTCGCAAATATATTCCATATTCCGAAAAAAATTATAAGAATGAATATTTTTGAAATATCACAACATAATTTAAGTGATAAAGTAAACGAAACAATTCCGAAATGGTCCTCTTAAAATTTGCACACATCGAATATAAATTTATAGTTAAAATTCCATCTACCCTAATCAAAGATAAGGTATTCCAAATAATTAACGCTGAGTGAATTCCATTTAAACTATGCAGAAAATGGGCATTTCCACTGCTGTCGCAACTCAAATGGTATGTAATAAATAGAATGTTTATCTGATAACATAGAAGTAACGAGCTAATTAAATTAGGTTTTAAACTAATAGATATCTTAAGTTCAATTTCAAACTGTGGTAGGTACATATATATTCCGGCTTGTGTGCTTGATCTATAGATATCATACTTAAAGTATTATATTGGCAGATCACGTGACCTCCAATGCTAACGACGGGACGCGCATGGAGGCCAAATAAGAGGGTAAAATGGCCAGTGTTGCTGCCACTTTAAGGAGAAAAATGCTACGACATCATCGGAAAAATACCATTTAATTCTAAAATTACCAAAAAAATACTAGAAACGCATTTCAAGTCACTAAAAAGATTCCAAAATGCAGCTAGTATTTTTACGATATTTTTTTGTAATTTTAGAATAATTCTAAAATAATTTCTAAAATTACAAAAAAGTATCGTAAAAATACTAGCTGCATTTTGGAATCTTTTTAGTGACTTTGAAATGCTTTTCTAGTATTTTTTTGGTAATTGTAGAATTAAATGGTATTTTTCCGATGATGCCGTAGCATTTTCTCCTTAAAGTGGTGGCAACACTAGCCATTTTGCCCCCTTATTTTGGCCTCCATGCGAGTCCCGTCGTTAGCATTGGAGGTCACGTGATCTGCCAATCTAATACTTTAACTATGATATCTATGGCTTGATCAGAGACTTGCTTATATAAGCCTTCGTCAAGTAAGACAGACACAGAAAGAGAATTTTTACAAAACATAGAGAAAGGAAAGTACACCCAGGGCGAAGGCGGGAATCGAACCCTCACCCGTTACATCGCGCAGACTGCTATCGTAATGATCCAAACCACTCGGCCATCTGGGCCCCAACTGTAAACTATACAGTTTTACTCGTATATTAGTTAAATTGAAAGGCATGGCTGAATGTAGTTATTTATGGTACAGCGTACAAAACAATACGTATAACATTTTGTAGGGTACGCGATTCGCGTTGGAATAACGTAAAGTTTGGTTACGCAGTACATTTTGTTTCATAACTGTTCTCCAAATACCGAAAGAATGTTGAAGCAATAATTGTGGTACTTATTTCATTTTTTTTTGTTTAAATGAAGCATAATTTATATTTTGCTGTAATATTACAAGAAATTATATTAGGTGCGTATTTTTGATTAAAATAACATTTAAGAGAACGACACAGTAAAGTAGAATGAACTTTATTGATTGTGGAATATAATAGAAAAGTTTTAATACTGGTTGGATGACCAACGTAGCACAAAAATAGGTTATCTAGTAAAACCGTTGGCAGTACATTGTATTAGCTGCAACCTTTTCTCGCTAAACGTTCCAAAAACGTTTCACTGTGGATAATTACTTTACCTATTCTTGTACCATATAAACATGGGATAATATCCAATAATCATAATCTCAACAAATTTGGTCATATGTTTCACTTGTTCTAAAGTATCTTATTTCACTTCAAATTTTTCATATAATGAAACACAGAAGTCAACTTAAAGCACCCACTGACAGAGAAACAATCCCGTAATTACTCATTATATGAGTTTAGAAAGGAAATCCGATACCACTTATTCTTAATGAGTTTTCGGGAAGTCGGGAAAACGGCTTTTCCCTTTCCTATTTCGAATTAATGGAATTTTACCTAGCCTCATGTACAGAACAAATATCACTTTAGAACAATAAAAAATGATGAAAGAATCAGTTTCCGTATTCCTTTGCCCTAAAGGAAGTTCCGATTAATTATCGTTAAGATTAAATGAATCGCTGAAAATAAAAAAGAAAGAAATCCTAAGAATTTTCCTCCACGCCTTTGCTTTCAATTTTTTAGTAAAAGGTGAACCGTACAGGGAAATCTTCCTGTACGTTTGACCATTTTTTACAATTAGCCATTTAAATTTAATAAGCCCTTTTCGCATTAGAATGAGTCCACTTTTAATTGGATATTTATTAAGGGACTTTGTTACTGCTGCTTTGTGTAACATTATTTGTTTTTTGTGGGTGAATTAAGAGTTAAAGAAGCGTCCGCTTTCATGTGATAGAGACTCGTGACATGGATAGTAATCGTGTGGAGGATCGGTGTTACGGTAATTTAATAATAAGTCAATGAAGGATTTTAGCATATGGTTGCCTGATTTAAATAACAAGTTAATGGTGCCTGTGGTATATACCTTTGTTTTTATGTGACTCTAGTTAGCTTTTGTATTAAATAGAACTTGCATGAAAGAAATTGTTATGCAATATCGTGTATATCTAATTATAGGTCTTTTCCAGTTAGTTATGATACAAAGTTAATGGTTTTATGTTTTATAAATCTGACTTAACATGAGAGAACTATGATGGCTTTTACATTGAAGTAGAAATTTAATAGGTAGTTTTCGATTGGATTGAAAAACCGTCGGGCCTATTTAAATATAATTTGCTTGTTTCACGTGGCTTCAGTGATTGGGGGAATGGCACAATATACGCCCACTATATTGATTAACCAATCCGTACTTTATTTTCATTCATGTGGAACTATTGCCACTCAACACGTGGCATAGACCCCATTCAATGTCTAAATAGTTATTTTAGTTTTTCGGTATTGATAAATATTCATTTAAAGTTATAGTCCTAAGTATCACAGTGAACTAAAATTGAGTACTTTTTGAAATATGCATGAACGACAAAAATAACTCTTGCTCAAACACGCATTGCTTATTTTCTTTGCGATGATGTAGTTAATCATTTTGCTGACTTTCTATCTCTTTGCTGTCATTACACTTATTTAATTTAGTTTCCAAACTACATCAGTGACGTAAAAAGTGGAAAGTATAATAGCGTTAATACAGTTCGTTCCCCGCTAAATAAAGTAAATACAGTTCGTCACCCACTTTCGCAAAACGAATCACAAGTCTTACAAACAAGTGGGGTACGTCACATTGAAGAAAAATATTAGGCCAGGCTACATTCCAATTTTATTAAATTTTTTAATTAGAATTAAAATTAAAATTTAATTTCATTTAACATTTTTCACTGTTGTCCCTTCGTTAAAAACATAGGAAACTATATTTTAAATAAAAACATAACATGAAGGAATATTTCTTTTTGTGATATAAATAAGTTTGGAATGGCGTCATAGTATAATATCGCAACAGAGTTCTTTTGTCTATAAGCGGCACAAAAAGCTCTAATATTTTTTTTGGCCTAATAATATTTTGGTCTGTCATTTTTAATTTACTTTTCAGAAAATATAAATAGCGATGTTATGATAAGTTTCCTCTTATATTTTTAGACCACGTAATTTCACTGTATTTTTAATTTAGCAAGAAATTACGGATATTAATTAAAGTTGCAAAAAATGAAAATATGCGATTATGGCAACTATAAGTTTAAATTAGAACCAAATGCTGTGTTTGCCGATTCTGTTTCTAAGGCTTATATATAGTACGTGTAAGCAGTTCTAGGAGACAGTTACTGTTACCATATTTTCTTCAATTAATCGTAATATGTATATCAATATTGTTTAAATACCCAAACAATGATTTTTTGTCTCTAAAACAACAATTCCAATGCATAATTTTGTCTTTAACACAGAGCAAATTGCTACAATTTGCATCACTTGGTCTCGTCGATTGCATCCCTAATTCGGCATTTCCCAGAGGCCTTACTGGATGTGGGCACGTTTTGTCACCTTGATGAAAAGTTCATTCCCGTCCAATGGTCCAATGCTGAGAAGGCAAGTGTTTGCGTCGGTGTGGAAAAAGAATTAAATGTATATTGTAGTAGAATTTTATATCTGTTATTTTATTGAAAAAAGCATTTGTCCCCGTTGCTAAGAGTATTTAAATTTATAACTTTTGTAGTGTGATAGTATTTACAGCCTTTGATTTAATTTTTAATTCAAAATAAAACTAAATCCTGCTGTAAAATATAGTCTATACGGCGAAAAGTGGAATATATAAAGTATGGTTGGGTATGTTAAACTTGCGATACAGGCAAATATATTTGAAAATTTGCATTGGGGTACGCAAATTTCGTTCAGATGGACGTCATTTTGAGAAACCACTTTAAGCCACCTGAAACCACTTTATTCAGAAGTAATTTAGAATCGCAATGTTCGCTCCAAAACTGTTTTTTAAATGTAATAATTTCGAAATTCTAATTTAATTCTTACGACGTATAAAAGTTATAAGTGCTATTTAGAGGAACATTTGCGTCTTAAGAAAACTTAAAAAACAAAGATTCGTGCCTGCGAGTCTGGTAGCTTCATAACGTTTGCTGATTCCAAACAACAAATTCCAGAAGACAATCAATAAGACAACCATTCCCCAAACCCCATTCCTTCAGAATTCCTCCAGAAGACTTGTGGTTACGTTCTGTAGGCTTGACCTACCTTGGTAAAATGGCGGTTTTTAGGTATAATAATTTGTAATCCTTATTCATTCAACACTTATGACGCATAAAATACTTTATTTAGAGGCATTTTTAAGTCCTAAAATATTATTTTAATGCGTTATGAACTGGTAATAGAGATTAGTCTTGTAACACAATAACGTCCAAATAATTGATAATAATATACTAATAATCCAATCTAACAATATTATATTAATCTAAAGTAACAAGAATAAAATATTAATTCAATGCAAAAATAATAATTCGAAACAACAAATACCAGAAGACACCCAACTGCCAATAAAACCACCATTCCCCAAACCACACAATCCTTCAGAATTCCTCCAGAAGACCTGTGGTCACGTTCAGCAGTCTTGACCCATGGCCGGGCCTGTCTGACGTTCCGATACTGAGAAGACACGTGTCGTAGGAAGACGGGTCACGCACGAACCACCCCATCCCTTGTATATCGACCCGAAGTATAAATCATTTGTCCGTTTCGTTGTATTGGAAAAAAATGGAAGATAGAGAAAGGGATGTTTTGTTATTTGCTGGAAATTGGCTGTGCTAACGTAGACAGAGTCGTGATAACATTGACGGTATGGCAAGACGCATTCGCCAAAGTCCTATGCTTTTTTTAAAAAAAAATGGAAGATCATGTTTCACGTCTTGCGAGAAAACATTTCCACAGGAATAAAAATAAGTTCTCAATTAGTTAATCAATGAAATGGGTAGGGAGCTCACCGTGTCATACCAACAATCCCCAAAATCACCAATGAAATCCTGGAATTAAAGCAGGAATAACTACGTCACGTGAAACAAGCTAATTGGAATAGACGGCATTATATTAAAAAAGTTCCTTGGCTGTGGAAGGAAGCATTTGTCAACTAGCTAAAACTACTAGTTGTCTTGACTAGGTACGTATTAGAACAAGCCAATATTAAGCAACCATACTGATTGCTCATAAAAAATACACTGTTAAAAATTATGCACTTTGTTTCACCAAAAATATGGTTCCTAGTAGCTGCAACGGCTGTGTGGTGAAACGTTAAACCATATTTTTGGTATTCGGTTGAACCATTTCTCAGGTTTTTGTTTCCAAATCCAAAAAAATGGTTCAACCAAACACCGAAAAAAAGGTGAAACATTTCACCACACAGCCGTTGCAGCTACTAGGAACCAATATCATGGTGAAACCAAGCACAAAATTTTTAACAGTGTATGGCAGAGTTAAGCAGCACTTGCTCAAGTCGCATTTCAAACGTTATAATATTTAAATGAGTCTTGCAAATCATTACGTTTAATAATTGCTTTATGTAAGATTGCATATTACAAGGGTATTATGCGTTTTTGTTTTATGTAATTTTTTATGCATAATAATGTTCATAAAGCGCCATAAAATCCATTATTAGTGGTATAAAATAGGTAAATAAAAGTATGGATGTCCAATACTGAGAAGACACGTATCCTGGGTGACAGGTCACGCATGGACCAACCCCATCCCTTTTTATATCGACCCCAAGTATAAACCAATGGACTAGATTATCTCGTTTTATTGGAAAGAATGGTGGATAGAGAGATTCTCTTGTCATTACTACAGAGCTCTGGTCATTTCTGGTATCGGATAGTAACGTGGCACTTGCGCCTGTGGGATTTCGACACGGTGGTATTTTCATACACTTTAGAATGTGATTGGATCCCGTATTCGACTAGGTTCACTCAGACTTTTGTCTATTCAGTAGGTCGATTAAACCGAAAGTAGCTAGCTTGGTAACTAAACAGTGAGAGTTTATTGTTAGTCCGATCAACTGACCGGTACATCTGCAGAAATATACTCCCTTGACCCTGAAACAGAAAGCTGAAAAGGGCACACCAGGCTCTGACTTTTTAAGGGATGTTGCGCAAATAGAATTGAGATAAGAGTAGAATAGGTAATTCCACTCAAACCTCGCGAAAAAAGGGTAGCAAAAATGAACGATAATGACTCGCAAAGAAAAAGTGTCATACTTGACCACTTAGAAATTTGCTGGCAAAATAAAGTTGCCTTTTTAAATAAATGAAAGGTGTTATTTTTTTATTTACTTTCTTTTATTATTACATAAAATTAAATTATCACGATGAAACAAAAAATCATAGTTTAGAAAATAAATATTATTTTTAAGGGACATTTGGCAAATGTTTTTATCGCCAAGTGCTTTAAAATCACGTGAGGGGCACACAGAAAACGTATTTAATTTTGGCTTTGCGGAATAGGGTTACTGCACCTCTATTAGTTAGTATTTCTTCTATACATGGTTGCCACACGGAATTAAGTTTAGTTTTTTAGGGGGTGATTAGATTGGTCATTAAAAAAAAGGCGTGTCATTCATTATCGAATGAGCTATGTAAATATGTGGCTTTCACAAATTTAGGGTAAATACAATTACCGGATTAAAAAATTCTGCCGTGGGCAGGTAAACTGCAACCAATATCTCCTCCAATGACTTGGACCTTTTTCTCATAACTACAATCATCTATAAGAAATATTAATAAAAGGTGGCCCTTATCAAGGCAAAAATGGATTCAATTCATTGGCGGGGAACTGCACTTAACCTGTTCAGGGCAGAATTGTACAAAAGTTTTTTTATGTAAATTTAATAAAAATTATTAATACAAATTAATAAAAACGCATTTTTAGCGGCATAAAATAGGTGATTAAAAGTATCCAAAGTTAGTTAGATCAATAAAAGCAAAAGAATCGCCTAGTGACGCTTTATATATCAAGTTAACGTTAACGAGATATCCGGAACCTTACAAAAAAATTACAGCCTATTTTATTATTTTCTAAACAGCATCTGCTGACAATCTCTTTCATTTCCTGAAAATTATATTAAATAAATTATAAGAAAAAATAAAATTTTATTAATCTCGTTTCTCAAACAAAAATGATAACATCTCATTCTAAAATATATATCCTAATGATATGACACATCAAAAGCACACCGCCATTAATGGATAAAACATTTTCAAAATGAAAACAATAATTTCCATTAAAAACCACATCTAAGGTCATCTACAATTTTTCGAAAAACTAGATCAACAACTAGATTATATCACCTTTATTCTAAGGTCAGTGGTCTGCATGACTTAAACGCATAATAAAAAGCGTCAAGCAGCGCAGAAATGAGATTTTAATGAAATTTCCTCTTTTGCTCCGAAAATACCGTGATCTATAATTGCGAGGTTAGATTTTGAAATTAGAACTGCATTAGTGTACGCAGCATGTGCAGTGAATTTAGAATTAAATCGTGTGGCTTTGTACGGTTTTTAATGAATTTCTTTGGTTTTAGTAGAGGTCTGATTTAAAATGGGTTGTACAGAGGCTATTTTTGTATGCACTCCCACTTACCAGTCATATAGTGGATTACATTTCAATTCATGACCGTATGATTAAGTGGCTTTTAATGTATACAATTAGTGTTAACATGCTTTAAACTTTTAGTAGTGTATATTAATTAGGGTGTCTGGGTGGGTATTGTAATTAGTGTCTGGGTGGCTTAAAATATCTTGTTCTTCGATTTTACATGAGTAATGTTCTATTTTTTTAATGGTAAATAATTGGTAAAATATAATTGGTTTTGTAATTGAATGGCTTATGGATATAAATATTTTAATGGTTACATTTAAAACAGTTAATAATTTGTAAAATAAATGGATTTTTTTAATTGATACATACAATTTAAATAAAATTGTATTTTCTAAACTACAAAACATTATGACAATTTGATTGATTGGAGGAAACAAAACGTTAGAATAAAGCATTTCCACAAAAAGTATTTGATTAGTCATAAAAAAGGCGGATATAAAGTTTTTTATTATACTTAGCGCGGTAAAACACACTGTTAGAAATATCCGGGAAAAAATAGTTAAATAACAAATTATTTTAAAGTTACTTTTACTATATTAGTAAAAAACCGCCAAATAACCAAAAAATATACCGAATCCTACCGTAAACTGAGAGAAATTTTTTTCAATCACCGTATCCACCGATTATGATACATATACTGTAATATTTTCTCCACAACAATACTTTCAGGGAGATGGCAATTTTCTTGTTTTCGTTTACACAAGTACATCTACTGTTTCTGTAGAACGACACTCCATGGCCGATTTAGTTTGATACACAAATGTTGTCGAGAAGGGAATAGGTTCAAGTGTGCCATTTTGTGCAACCGGATTTGTGCTAGAAATAAAACAACAAAAATATAATCAATGACAGGGGTTCCCGAGTACTCTTGCATCTAAATACCAATGCAATTGTGTTGTTAATCGGAAAAGTTTTGAAATTTTTAACCGGTTGGTCAACAAATTTAAATAAAAAAATTATGATAAGAAAATTTCACTTTTAGAATATATACATTTCGATCTAATTAAATAATTGATTTATTTAATAGAAGACTTTTGTTTTACTAAATGGTAAAAAGCATCCACCTTTTTTTTACTATTCTTAAAAAACGGCAAATCCATATTAAACGGCAAATCCATATTTTTAAAAATAAGATTGCGTTTCTTAGCCACACAATTGTTCTCTGAAAATACATTGAACAATATTTTTTTAGATGAAGTTCAAATCGGGAAGATAAATTGCAATTTAATTGGAAATTAAAAGATAGTTTAAACACTTAATTAGTTAATAGTGGGGTTAACTATTAATTAAAACATTTTCTAATCTTCCCTGTAAGATTTAATTTAATAAAGTAGTTTATTCTATTAATCATTATTTCTATAAACGGTATTTAATCCATTTGTCCATTTATCAGGTTCAAAAGGCTTTCTATTCAATTAAAACTGCATAAGAACGTACGATTACGTATAGTAACTAATATGTTCATAGATCACATGTTCAAAAGGGAAGATATGTAAATTGCAATTAGTAAAAAAGTCTTAAATGATTATTTTATTCATTTAAACATTGATTTAGTTTAGTAATGTAAATGACTATTAATGAAAAAATTATGCTAATTCTTCTTGAGTGATTTAATTGAAATAAAGTGGTTGTTTACATCAACCAATGATTTTATTAAACGACATTTGTTACTGTATTCAATAAGTTTTAATCACTACCTCCTTAATTATACTTTGAATTTGTGGTAGATGAATGCAAGATTTTGATATGAGAATATATACATATTAGATATATGTATATTGCATACACATGTATACATATGAGAATAAAAATAAAACAAGTAGGTTTGTAACAGAATCTGTCACTTAACCCGCTTCCACACAACAGTTGTGTTTAGCAGGTAAAAAGGCGAAAAACACAGCATTAATTCTATATTAAACATTTACATGCTAAATTTGGCTAGTTTCATTTATTTTGTTTCGAAAATTCAATAGTTATTACTTAGTTTGCAAAAATTAATTTATATTTCAAAGAATAATTATGTAATATTACTTGCTTTTAAATAGAATAAAAATATTTCATATCAACATACAAAGAATCTCGTAGTGAAATATATTTGACGTCATTTCAAACTGATCTATGTCGCAAAAATAAATTTATTTTAATTTATTTTCTAAAAGAATTAAAGTTTCTCGAGCGATTGTTGCGAATGGCAATGGTGATTTAATTATAATAAAAATGGCTTCCTATGCTTTTTAAATGAGTATTAAATTTTGCAGTTTTTTTACATAATTGAAGTACTTCGAATTGGAATTCTTTTCTGATATTTTCAATGTATTCTAATTTCGATGCGTTGAATTTTTTTGACGTATCACACTTGTCCGTAGCATTTGTAGTTTGAGATATGAAAGTGGCTGACAGACGGACGGACTGAACGATTATAAAACCTTCCTTTTTTACGTTATAAACGTAGTGTGGAAGCTAAAAGACAAAAAATTCGTAACAAACCACAAGACAAACAATTCGTGAAAAATTTACCAATTCCTGAGCTCCAATATGACGATTACTTTATATATTGGCAATGGCACTATCATCACTACCTACTTAATTGCGCTTTTAATTTGTAGAAGATGAATGCAACTAAGTGACAAGACACATATGAGAATATATATAAAAAGAGACAAAAAAATGAAAAAAAAATGACCAATTCCTGGTCTCTAATATGAAGACCACTTTCTGTATTGACAACATATTCAATTCTGTTTGCTTTTTTATTCAGCCTTTTGGGTAAAAAAAGCACCAAAACTAAAAAACAAATGGTGGTCAATTGCGTGAAACCAAGCTTCAAAATTTTTACAGTCGAATTCAGTGGACTCTCCAGAACACACACGCCATGGCCCCATTTATCTTACGAAGAGGGACGTTTTCCCCGCCAACTGTGTTTCTTTTTATGTTCTACATTTCCTTTTTTCTTGGACATGTCTGTTATTCAGAGCTAGACCAACATAAGTCCGTGCCATGCCAACTGAACAAAACAACTACAGTCAAACTTGGCTTCACCGACTTTGTTTATAACGCCATAAATGTTCGATCCCTTGAATTGACCATATACCTTAATGTTATAATATCTTGCATATAACGACAATGTTTAATTAACTCCTTGGTTTTAACGCCAAAATATACGTTTATTTGGTGTCCAATAGGCCTTCTTAGAGAAAAAAAAATCGTTTTCATTATTTCAATTTTATTTTGGCCAAATGTTTCCAAATGTCGCAGAATATGATATTTATTTTCCACTTAAAATGTTATTGAACGGAGATGGAGGAATTAAACTACTACAAATAGCACATAGGGTTAAAATATATTTTATAGATGTTTTTTATAACTTTTACTAATAATAAATGTATATAATACGTATTTTATAAGATTTTGTACACTTAATATTTGACC
Source organism: Oedothorax gibbosus (assembly GCA_019343175.1). Classification (NCBI taxonomy): domain Eukaryota; kingdom Metazoa; phylum Arthropoda; class Arachnida; order Araneae; family Linyphiidae; genus Oedothorax; species Oedothorax gibbosus. Next base: position 21,450,014 of record CM033271.1, read on the forward strand.
TCGTTTGTAAAGTTACTTGTTTATTACTTCTTAAATATCGCGGTGCATTGAATAACGTATAACCAGGTACACTCTACAAATTTAAAATATTCAACGTTGTTTGTTTATCTGAACCTAATATTTGAATTTGCATACTAAATGTAATTGTCGACTTCACCAAAATACTATTTTGTTTGCAAACATAGAATAGCATATTTGGAAGGCTTAATATTTTGATACTAGACTTATGCTTGTGTTGTTCTAAAATACTGTTGCGTAAAATTCAGAGCCATACCAACAAAAATCGTGTAATTCCAACTGTACAAAACAACTTCGAATTTAAAATAATAGACGTTGTTTGTTTAGCTTTAGACGAACCTAGTATTTGATTTTGCATAAAAAAATTGTCAATTTCAAATACTGTTATTTTGTTTGCAAACATGAAACACAATTTTTGGAAGGCTTAGTATTTCGATTCTCGTTTGCTCCAGACTTATGCTTGTGTTATTCTAAAATACAGATTTTTAGATTCTAAAAAAATTTCATTTCTCTTTTTTTAGGTTTAGTGCATAGTTAATGTCTTTTTGATTAAAATCGCATTGGGAAGCAGCATCTGCTCTGTACTAGTCTAATTTGCAAAGTGGGCTGAAAATTCTCAAGGGAACGCGTTGGGTTGGAAAACCTGGGCCCCACCCTGCGAAAGATAGGAAATCAGAAAGGTTTTCAGTCAATTTTTCTCGAGTTATTATATCAGAGTGAAATGCTTTTTAAAAAGAATGATATATCAACCATTGCAAAATTAATATTTATATTCTCTTTTTACATGAAAATTTGTTTTCTAAAAATAAACGACATTCATTTATGAATGCGATTTCATCTTTGTTTGGCAATATAAAATCGGTAATGTACAAAAAGACCGTAAATATTTGTTTTAATCACAGTTACTTGTACTTGCAAAATACAAGAATATTTGGAATTGATAAAAAAAAGGGTTTAGAAATGATTAAACGTTACGTAGCGAAAAATTAATTTTATTCAAAAAAATTAAATTAATTCCAAATTATGTGTTTCAAAATCCCTTTGCTTCACAATATTTATAATTGCTCATGCTCTTAGAGAATGTGGAAGCTTAATCAGGCTTTGTGGAACGTTTTTTCTCTATTTTGGTAAAGTCAGCTTACTCCAGTTATAATATGTAACGTTACACAGTTTTTTTAGCAGAGCCTAAAAAAAGCTAAAGATGCGCCATTAAAACGAAAATATAAGTGTTACATTTATACACACTGATAAAGATTGCAGGAAATAACAATCATTTAATTAAAAAACGTCGGCCTTCGATTTACTAATCAATATTTGTTTCAAAAAAGGCTAAATTCTATTATTATTGTTTGAATATAAATCACATTTTTTTGAAACTTTATGATTTCTGTCTTAAGAATAAATCTTTCCTACATTTCCATAAAACGCAAATACTTTTTTTCTTTAAACTTTCACTCGATAAAATAGTCCAATACAGAACCCTGCCTTCCAACTCTTAAAGACCGGGTCTTGTTTTTCTATAACAAAAACTGATCCTTACGTTGACATTTTGTTGAGAAAATTCCGACGAAATTTCTTTGAGAAGCAAATATATTTTTTTTACGACAAAGACATCCATTGCCTTGATAGGATCATAAATTTTTCAGAGTTTACACTAAAACGCATGCGCGGATTTTTTTACCGCTTTTTTTGCATACTGCCATTAAACGTGCGGAAGTTAAAGACATATGAAATGTTATAGTTCACTTGCTCATTTAATTAAACAGGAAGGATTGTTGTGTAATTTAAAAAAAGCAAATGTCTTGTTAAACAAATTTCTATCCCTTAAAAAAAGAGAAGCACATTCTTGTTAAAAATAGTTATTGTAAAAAATGTATGTTTAAGAAAGAATTAACCACATTATTATATCCTACTAACATTAAAACAATAAATTTTTTTAATAGGAGTTGCTAACATTATTATTTAGCTTTTTTAGAGTTATTTCAATTCTGTAAAAATTTCGGTTGTAGAGAAATGACAATTTGAAGCTAAACAGAGTGGTTAAAATATGAATAAATAGTGTAATAAATAGTATAATTATAGTTTTTTTATTTAAAAAAACTTAGATAATGAATAAATAAGACAACAATATTTGGATCTAACATAAAGTAAAAATCTATAAAATATAATCCAATTAGTTTTGTAATCGTGTGGATTTGAGATGTTCCTGTATAAAATTTATTTGATCATTGAATTTTCAATTTTACTTAAATCTTTTGACTTCGTACAAAAAATTGCATATAAATTATATATTTATCGCATTAATATATTCATAAACGGTTATTGTAGTTTTATACGTTTACTAATCTAGTATTATAAATGTCTACTATACTATTACAAATAAATCTAATCACCTGTTTTTATTTTCTTAGTAAAATCAAAAACAAGACATGACAGCAAATGTTACTGAACTAAAACACAAAGCCCAAATAGCAAACCCACTCTATATTTTTTCTTTTGTTTTTGCCATCATTCAAATCGATACGTGCATCTCTTTTTAGAGGAACTGTTTTTACGCTTGATAAGGATTTCTCTCTTTCGACTATCGATTATAAAACGCAACCGATATATATATCCCCAACTTCATCGATGTCACGAACACTTTGCAAGAATCGACGTCGAAGAGTTTAGATGTCACAAACATGAATTCGATAAAGTTTATTTCCCGGAATAATATGTTTCGAAGTTGTTTTAGTTGCCTCGTTAAAAGTTATGAGGCAGTTAAGAGTTGAGGGAATAAAAAGTTCGGGTTTAATAGGTTTAAAAATGTACGAAGTTGACTTTTTATAAGATATATATGTTCTTTGAAGATTGTGGATTTGATGGGTTTCATTAAAAAAACCTATTTAAAAAAGTGTTGAAGTAAAAGCATTGTTACCTTTAAAACGATGTAAATGTTTCAAAATTAATTTATTAGCATTTGTTTTTTCAATCTTTTTTTACTAATTAGAACTCTCCAAAACGAGTAGAAAGCGCAAAATTGATATTTCGGATTTTCGACTCCATCGCAATGCTTTCATTACCTTATATTTCCTGTTAGGTAAGTGAATGTAAAAATTAATAACCCTATGATTAATATTTACATCCACTATTTTCGATTATCAAATCTACTTTACAGATTTTTAATAAATATTTACATTGATAAAAAAGTAAAATAAGAAATGTTACTTAACATATCTCTATTATGTGAAACCAATATTTAAATAGAATCCATACAAACAATTCCTCGTTCAATGAATTTAACAATATATCACGCAATTGAAAACGTATCACTCGGCTAGAAAAGGCAAACAATTTCAAATGATTTCGAACTGAAAGTATTTCCTTCTCCTTAAAGTAAATATTTAACAGCGATACTTGAAGTAAAGGATTCTAATTCATTGAAATAAAGTATTTCACCTCGGCGAGATTTGATTTTACTCGATTTTAAGAAATCATACACTTCTACAGAATGTTCTTTTTACATTTGAGACATGAATGAATAATTAAAGCGTTAAAAGGCTTGTATTAGCATAAGTTGTTTTTAAATGTGTTAGGCTATTTTGATTGTATTTATAAAATGTATCACATTTTTTAGAAAATTATTCAATGGATATATTTTTTTTGCATTTAGTAGCTACTATTTTCATTTATATACATTTTTAAAAGATTGAATTAATGAAATTTAAAATAGAATTTTGTAACCGTGTCTAGCCTATTTTTATTCAAGCATTGTAATTTTGGTTAATATCTAATTTTTTTGGCTATTTTTATTTTGTTATTCTTTTTTCAGCGAACATATTTTCTAGTTAGAATTGCTACAATATATTTAAAAGTCTTCCAAATAGAGAAACAATTTAGAATGTTTTCCAAATATAAACTTTTCTCATAAGTATATATTAATATTATAGAAATATTCTGTTATTGTAATTTATTATCGTAATTTAAGAAATATACAATGAGAGAAAATAAAATATATATATTTCAACGAATGTCCCAAGATATGCAATTTATAATAAATAATAACTTAAAAGTTATTAAAACTAATTAAGATTCATTTTGAATCGGCTTATTCAGTTTACGTAGTTCTTTCCAGCTTTCATTCATGTTTTTCTTCGATTAGTGCTCTTTTCCTACGTATCATTGATACGCAATAGCGCCCCGAGAAAAAAATCATTTTCATTCAGCATTTCTGCTGCCACTCAAGACCTGAAACATGTCCGTTTTTAATTTTAAGCCAAATAAGAAAAACACAACTAAATACATTTTGTATTTATATTTCTATCTCTGCGTATCCTAAAATTTCATTTTTCTGGATGAATGTATATTATTATACGAATATTCTTTAATTTACACAGTATATTAATATGAATTCTTACTTTTTAATAATTCAAGCGATATTTCAGTTTTAATTTTTATTACGATTATAATGATTATAATTCGCATTTATAAATTGTTTTTGAGCAGACTATTATTAAAAATGGCAAATATTATATTAAAATATTTTTCAGTTTAAATTGTTTCACGATCATAAATACGTTTTTCTTCTTAAAATTAGTTTGGTAAAAGACGCTGAATGTATTAGTAAACGCCCTTCTAGCATAAAGATTTATTTTTGTAACGACATTAACCTTTGGATAATGGCCTGTTTAGGTTTTATTATAGTTTTACTTTATTCAAGGATGGTTGTTTATTTAGAACTCTAATCTTAATGATGCGTGTTATTCGGAAATAAGCACATCGGTTTTATCAAAGTACGTGATTTTTTTCTAATACGCTCTGATTTTAATAGCATTATGTATGATAAAGGAATAAATTATATGGGTTTTACTTCAAAAAAGTTTAACGACCTCGCAAAACATATTATCTTGAATGAAATTATTCGCGAAATTTAATAGTTTTTTTAAAATTCATTGCATATTATGCTTATAGATAAACTAATAGTTAAATTAAAATAGTAACTCGCTCTCGCTTACACCATTGTAAAATTGAAAACAAAAATACGATAAAATGCCACAAGGGCAGTGTTTTATAGTTTTAAAATCCGTGTTATCAATTTTCCATGCGTGTAATGTTAAATTTCTTATGCTCTTTCTAAATTCCTTATGTTCTGGAAAGTCTGTCATTGTCGTACCTCTATAATACGTCACATTTAATGAATCAATCCACATGATTATACAATTGGCTTTCAAAAGGTTACAATGTCCTAATGTTTAATATTTACCCTGTTTAAAGTTAAAAAAAAAGTTTATGTTCTTAAGGTTAAAGATGCCTAATGACCTACATATGCAACCTGTTACCCCAAACTCTCACTACACTAGCCCTAAAGGAATGTCCACTACCACCGGATTTCAGCCTGACCGCAGCTATACTGTGACAATCTACATTGCTTTCCGGACTACCGATTGCCGGACCGGGTGATTAGGGTAATGGCCACAGCCCTTTGATTTACGCTTGGTTGTGCCCTAATTAGGAATGGACGCACCCCCGAACGCCCCTTGGTCACACAATGGATGATCAGTGACCAGCCCTATGGGACACCGTTGCACTTTAATACATTACCTTCTGACCGATATTCATGCGTTAAGGTTTTACTGTTTGGACTGGTACTGATGAGGTGCCTAACATTCTATAATGTAATATTAGATAGCGTGCGTACTTTAAGAAAATGAAGTCAATCTCGGGTTATTTTCGGACATTTGTTTCACCCTTTTCTCAATCTGGAGGTGTTTTTAGCTCCGTTTTGACAATTACTTAGGTTGAAGCGGGTATTAATTAATAGTGGAACTAACTAAATACTTATCATTTGCAAACAAGATAAAACATTGGTTGCTGGAGAATGGAGAAAATCCAACAGTTAATCATTGTTTTTATAAACATGATGGGAAAAAACGACTAATGTTCAAATATACTAACTAAAAAATAACGCTCGGTTGTGCCCTTGGCCACACAAGGGATGATCAGGGACCAGCCCTGTGAAAACAGGGTTGCACTTGTAACGTACCTGAAGCCGTGGCCCCCTATTGGCCACCTTGGAAGTTATCCCGACTGCAGCAGTGGGCAGATCAGAACTTTTTTTGTCGACTGATGGAATAACACGAACTTAGAGATGCTTATGTCCGAAAACGGACTGATTGTGATATGAAAAGAACCTTTTTAACATTTTAAATAGATGCTTTAAAATAAAGAAGCTGAAGTAAACTAACTTTAAAAAAAATGTGTTTTTAAATAAATATTGGAACTTTCAAATCTTCTTTTGTTCGTGTCTTGTAATTCGTTACACACTTTATACATTACCTTCTGACCGATATTCATGTGTCAGGCTTTGCTGTTTGGATTGGTACTGATGAGGTGCGTAACGATCTGTAATATAATATTAGATACACCGTGCGTAACTTGAAGAAGGTTACTGACGGAAATTTGTTTGGTTTCATTTCTCAATCTGTAGATTTTTTAGCTCCGTTTTGACAATTAATTAGGCAGTAGCTGGTTAATTATAGAGGAACTAACTAAAAAGTTTTCTTTTGCAATTAAGTTTTAGCTTGACTCCAATCCAAGTAAAACTAAATAGAGTATTAGGCCTCGATACAAAGTGGTTGACAGCGTATGACCGGGACTTCGAGTAGTGTTCGGTACGGTGAAGACCCGTCCAATCAAGTTCAGCTGTGATACCACAAACACGGTGAAGTAATTTGCAATTCGACTGGTTTAAATACAATGCTAATTTTTTTGGTTGTCCAAGCCTGATACTCTATTCAATCTGGCCTTGTTCCAATTATGGTCATTTTGTCTTTTGTGCATGCTTTACACTGGTTGCTGGAGTATGGAGAAAATCCAACGATTTACCCTTTTTTTAAAATAAAAATGATGAATAAAACCGACTTATGATCCAATATACTAACTAAACTAATAACCACAACTCCTTCATAAACGGTCAGTTGTACCTTATTTTGGAATAGACGAGTATTCCCAACGCCTCTTTGTCACATAATGGATTATTACTTCATTAGTTGCAACTCCTGTGGGATAGCGTGCTCTTTAATACATTACCTTCCTCATTAGTATTTTCTACAGTTGTATCGACTAGAGTAAAAATCCTCGTAAATTGCTATTTGAATTGTAATTTACGATATCATGGATTTTAAGTAGTAGTAGTATGTGTGTTTAAAATTTTTAATACATTATTTGTTAATGTAAGTCAGTTAAAGCATGGCCTACTCAACTTTAACGACACAGAAACTCTTCGTGACGTTAGGCTATCCGTCCTGTTCTAATTGTGGTTTGTTCCGCAATAAGTACCGGACGGATAGCATGAAAGAAAAAGTACGAAACTTATTCGTACACACAGCCGACTATATTTTTCAGTTTCCGAATAGATTTTGTTCCTCTCTTTCTTCCGGCAACCCGGCCGTACGGATAGTGTAAAATCACAAAGAGTATCTCTGGCCTTATTTATTGAGTCGTCCGTGGTTCATTTCTGTAAAATCTTTCAGGCCAATGAAGTCGTGGTTATTTCTGTAGCCATTGGGTCTGAAGTGCTATTACTAACGATGGTTCATACCGACTGGCTAGTTCGACGATAAAATTACAGCAATTTTTCGCTAAACTTGTTTGTCATTTATAGATCTCAAAATGATAATGGCCCGAGTGACCACTTCTTTTTGTAAATATGTAGCTGCATTATTCATTCACGCATCACCACGCTTCAGAAATATCCAAATTAAGCGTGATGTTAAGCTGCGAACCCACTGTAGAATACCAAAAGTTCATCTAAATATCAACTGTACTATGCTAAAAAATAAACTATTGACAGATAATAAAAAATAGAATTTTAAATATCAATACGTGTACATAAATTTTTATAACCTTTTTCTTGAAGTAATGTACTACATGGGGTAATAGTGAAATGTTAAAATATCTCCGATTTTTTATATTGAGTTTACATATAAATATAAGATAATGATGTCATAAAAATAAGGCAGGCTATCTCACAACATTTCCATTACCAGTACACCTACCTTCCCTTACTACCTACATCTACATTTATTCAAAAATAAAACAAAAAATTTTCCACGCCCCACACCACAATGTCTGCAGCACTTTAGACGAACAATAAAAAAAAAGAAAAGGTACGAGCAAGATTTCGCGAATTGCTCCACGTCCTTTTATGTACCTGATCACGGAAAAGAAAAGGCAAGTGGTATGTGTTGGGGTGGCTAGAGCACACAAAACACTCAGCAGTTGAAGTTCCGGACAAATTGCGTTTCCGGAACAGGTACTGTGGCAAATTGAAGCAAGGACTCCCAGGAGTGGCACTACGAGGGAAGAATAATCGCGCGGTGTGGGCTTTTTCTCGTATTGATCCTTGCTGAGTAGGGAAATGTGCACCTAAGTTATTTTATTTTATTTTATTTAAAAAAACACGCACAACAGGTTACAACCCAATTATAGTGGTGAGAAAAGGGACAGACATTCAATTACATAAAATCCGTAGACATTCTTTTTTTAAATAATTAAAATTTGAAAATAAGTCAAGTTCATTACTAAAAAGATTAAAATTACGATAAATTCTATAAAGTGGATGATTACTTAAATAATTATTTTTACAGAGTGGTACAACAAATAAATCATTATTACGCAAGACATGATTTTTTACAGAAAAATTAATCAAACACAAAATTTCAGGACAATCAACCATATAATTTATAATTTTATAAAATAACAACAAATAAGAAGACATACAACCATTTGTCAATGGTTGTAGGTTAACATAAATGTTTGATTTTTTTAATACACAAATAGATATAGTTAAAAATATATACATGATTAAGTTTTAAAAAAGGTATATATGGATAAAATTTGATGAATGCTGAGAATCTGCGCTGAATTTTTATACTTAATCTAAGTCCTTTGTTGGGAAAGGCAATATATATTTTTCTATTCATCTTGTCTAGGTTTTATGAAACATTTAATGAAATGGAATAATATGGTAGGTCATGTTTTGTGGTTGAATTATATTTTCTGAAGCTATGTGAGTGGATTACATAGTTTGCTATGCCAATTGAAGCAAGGACTCCCAGAAGCAGAATAATCGCGCGGTGGGGCTTTCACTCGTATTGATCCTTGTTTGCTGAAGTGAGTGGGGAAATGTGCACCAGAGATATTTTTTCAATGTTTGTATGTTAACGTAAATGTTTTATTTGAAAAATATATAATTAATTGAGTTAAAAAGCGGTATGGATATATTTTGATGAATTCTTAGAATCTGAGATGAATTTTTAGACGTAATCGAAGTCCGACATCAGTATGTACTTTGGCAACTTTGGTCAATTGACTACGTATGTAGCGTGTAAAAATTATACTATTACCATGGGACCTTTGAGAAGTTTTAGACGTAGTTTGTAATATAGTAATAATTATTCGAACAACCCCCAATCTAGTTAGTTGGCACTCAATTAAAAAAAAATATTATTTCAAATCAAATTATCAGTTATATGCCAAAAAAGCCTTTTGCTCATATGGCTCGTTTTTTGTGTTTTTATTTTAGTGATATTGAGAACTTATTTGGCGAGAAAATAACGTTTACATTTATAGGTTTCCAGAATTTCCATCGTAATATCTACCGTCATCACAATTGTTAAACAATATATATTTCCTAGTACACAGTAGATCATAAGTGTTAAATAGTATTTTTAATTAAAATATAATTATGGCAAAAACAATTTGGCTAATTTTTTGGTGATAATTTGACGCCCTTTGTCTTAATTTCAAATAATTACTAAAAAATACCAAAATCTCTTACAAATGATACGTTTAAAGAATACTACAAAACGGTTTCTTACTGGTAGACGATATCAACAATAAACCAAAAGAAATACTTTCTATATCAACATTTATATAATTTTTAAGAATAAAGAAACTTTCGATTTTTATGTTAAATTTTCTTTTTTTTTATCAATTTTATAGGATGAATTCATTAATGTGAAATGATAGTGTTTTTTAAAAAATATATATAAATTTTGAACTAAAACCTAACAGCAATTTATCAATGTTATAATAAATATATGAAAAACTTATTTTTTAAAATAAAATAATGAACCTCCACAGGCATCCGTTGGTATTAGAATCTAATTCTAAAGGTATCATGATGCGTTTAATAGCTTCATTCTTTCAAAATTATAATAACTTTTTTCTTAAAAATAGTATTTAGAAAGTGTCAAAAGTTTTCAAAAGAGTTAACTCTTTATTTATTATTTTTTAAAACTTTGACTTAGTTTTTCCACAATATATACCATCAAGTTTTTCAACAGCATCTCTTAAGCTTACAAAAAACTTTATTACACACCCGACAACTAAAGCCATTGTCGCAACGCACAAGTTTTATGTCAACCCTATCACAAAACTAAAAAAATAAACTTTTTTGAGCTTCAAAAATACTTTTAAAAATGATCAGACGTAATCAACGACATCGCCGAAATGAAAAACAATAGGAACAAAAGATTTTTTTTTGTCTCGATATCTATAAAAAATTTAGCAAAAAAAAAAGATAAACTTTTTAGCTTCTTCCCAATTGGCCAGGGGCAACCGCAGTTGCTGACATCGCAGATGAAAAGAATAAAAATGAAAGGGAATGATAGGATTTCGGGCATCGAAATAAGTTTTATCCTTTAAGGCGATTCTCCAAAGAGAATACCCTAACGAGATAAGGTGGCAAAAGATGACATAAAGCCTGTTAGTAAACCAGTACTTTTAGGATTCTTCATCTTTAGAAGACTTTGGTGACGAAGGATATGTGGTTTTGACACATGATTTCAACAAGGAAAGCCATTGGCTTCAACTTAATAAAACATTTATTAATTGAATAACTAAGTATCAGACTTTAATTATGTTAGTTAATCCATTTTGAGTAAACTCTAAAATCATTGTATTGAAATGTAAATTACTACTACTGAATGTAGGGTACTACTATTGTGACGACATATATGTGGTTTTGACACATGATCTCAACGAGGAAATCCATTGTCTTCAGCTTAATGAAAAACTGACCAATTATATAACTAAATATCATACTTTAATTATCTTGTTAAATCCATTTTAATCAGTCTTTAAAATCAGTTTACTAAATGTAGGTTACCACTGATCGATTATAAAAAAATATTTACAATATATATGGACTATATGGCAATATGTATGGACTTTATGATATGTTAACACCAACTAAGTCTTATTGCTTCCAGATCAATGAAATAATATTCCTTAACTAGTTAAGAAAAGAAAGTCAGAAACAATGTATGCCAGTATAAATTCTTTTTCGCTTAGTTAAAAAAATTATTATATTGATTGTAGGTTAATTTTAAGGATTATTAAGAACAAAATTAAGAAGTTGGTAACTAAATATTGATTAGGGGAAATAAGAAGAACATTCTTTGTTAGAAAGAGTATGTTAGTAAACTCAGACGTACTTTACTAGATACTTTTCAGATTCTTCATTCTTGGGAGACTTTGGGAACTATGGATATGTGACTTGGACATTGCCTACATGGTTTTAATATACGGTAGAGGTTAATGAAATTGTCCCTAATTGGTTATGGAAAGATCGAATCATGGATTTCATATGTTGATTTAAAAAGTGAGTTATTGATTATGGGATTATTTCATGGTCCATTATAAAGGCTGCCACCTTACCTTTTTTATTTGAATAAAATGTCTAGAAATTTTACTTTTTGAGTTTATAATTTATATTTTAAAAATGTATATTATCTTAGTTTAGAAACTGTTCTTATAATTGTCTCGAAAAAATCTTGAAATTTTTTTTTCTGAGAAAAATTAGTGAAAAACATTGAAAAATATCTAAGATAGTAAATTTTTATAATTTTGTAAAAAAAATATCTCTTATAAAATATAAACTAAACTCTAAACTCCTCGGCGCAACAGCCCATTAGTGGGCCAAGGCCTGCCGTGCCTATTTCAGCTTTCGTGACCTAGGGCTCTGGGGTGCTAGGCATATGTCCCGGTAAGGTGGTCAGCCTCACGCGGAGGCCCCCAGTGTTTAGTTCCCAAGCATGCTTGGTACCCATTTTATCGACCCACTTAAGGGATGAAAGGATACTTATAAAATATACCATTCTATATATTTTTAAGATTTTCTTTTTAGCGTACCTTACACAATTCTGTAAACCAGAACTCATTGATGACGTTTTGTTAGATCATCAAGTAATCATAAACAAGCGATTTCTTACAGTTTTCGAATATTCACAATTCTTAAACTGATAAAAAATATAAAATAAAAAACTTAGGTCCGCGCAGATTTTAAAAAATAGAAGGTGTTTGGGTTGAAATCGAACTTTTCATGGTCAATTTCACGTAGAATGAACCTATAGGTTTATGAAATATTGGTTAGGTTATAAAAATGTAATTATTACGCAGTTAGTAATATTTAAGACTAAAACATTTATTCATATTTATGAATTTAAATGCCCTAAGGTTTTGAGATGTAATTACGACTCCTCTTGATACCTTCTAATCTTAAATTAAAAAAAAAATTATATAAGATAAACAGGGTTTGAATACTAAGTTGTTTTTATCAGATAACAAACTTAAACAATAAAGCGGGTAACAATTGTTCTTCAACCAAATAACAACTACGTTTAATATAATAAATGGGAAGCATCGGGAAGTACAATGTAGAAACTAATTGAATTCGAACACGAAGTTTACACAACCTAAGTCAAACAAACCCACAAGCCAAACCAATCATTCTTCTCTCAGCAATTCTATAATCCTCCCTCGAGAACAACTTACAGACCATCTTCAAAAGACCAATCCTCCACACAAAAAAAGTCAAACTTTAATTACAAATGGGGGAAGAGATTCTTAAATAATTCGAAGCTTTTCAAAATAGCAAATCCTAACAGTGATTTGCATTACAATCCCTGCCTAATAATGGCAGACACAGACTGCAATCGCAATGATTGGGCTTCGAAGCTTGTAGACACAGAGGCAGAGGAGTCTGAATCAAAGCCATTTAAAGGGTGTCTCGATGGGCAAATATTTGCTTGCAGGTGTCTCGAAGGGAATTGACGGAAGAGAACGGAGTGCTTATGGTTCGATTTGATTAAATTGGTTAAGTTGACTCGGAGGAGGAGAAATAAGTTTGGGAAAGTGATTTAAAGGATGGATAATTTTAAATCGGAGAAGGTGATTATAATGCTTGTTACACACGCAGCGCTTCCTGTAAATTTCACCGCACTTACATTGCCGGACGATCACAGCAGCTATATTAAGTTAGTTGGCCCTTTTCATATTTGACAGAAACAAAAACCGGATTTATGGTTTTACATGTGTTTTTTATTCTAAAGGGGAAATGTTAAGTGAATTTAAAGGGTGTAAAAGAAATTTGCTGCCGTACCGTTGCCGCTGCAGATGCTTTTAACATTGTCACTGCTTGATTGACTTAGTACAGTCAAAACTTATAGTACACAGAAATGGGAAGCATCCTTTTGTCGCATGTAAAAGATTCAATTGACAAGGCATAGAATACGTTATTCTCAATACGTTTCCGTATTTGTTTAAAATTAATTTAGGTTGCAACTTGGCAGCAAATTTATCCTCACTTCATTGTTTTACTGTGACAAATTTTCCTAACTTCAAGGTTTTAAGGCGACAATCAAATACGACAATTTTTCTGCACAATTCATTTTATGCGACAATTCATTTTATATTACTACTGCTTCATTCAAAACCACAGGTAACACGAGTGCGTTTTTTGCTACCGTCGCTTGTAAAAGATCTTATTGTCTTAGTATTACCACTGCTATAATTCGATACCGTAAGTACGACAAACTTTACCGGAACTGTTGTGTGTTAAATATTTTATAAGAGGCAAAAATTTCGATGTGTTTCAGATTAGTGTAAAATAGCAAGCAGAGTGGTTAAAACGGAATTCCAGTTTATCCCGGTATGTTCACCAGCTTCAGCCAACAAATTTTAAACAATGTTTGTAAATTTTGAATAATTTATTTTTATAAAGTATCTCGACACTGTAAGGTATTCATGCCCCGTAGGCTAGAAGTAAGGATGATCATATACATACCATTAGATATTTTTGCCATCACGTGTTGTGTGTCTTCATCACGTGAAATGTTTCTTCAGTTAAAATATTTGATACCGTACAAAAGTGTATTATCACTTTTACTACAAATAATCAATTTAGTAGCCTAACTATAACTTTAAATTAATTGTTGCTCAAAAATATTTTTTCTTTGTAAAAAGTACGTTTTATTTCAGTTATCACATAAAGCTTTATTTCTCTGGCATCTAAACAAAATAATTTCTATCTATGATGCGAGTTACTTGAAATAAAAATATTTATGAACAGATGGCACTTTTTTTCATGAAAATATTCATTCATAGTTAAAAACATACTATAATACTCCTAAAAAGTACTCAGTTTTACAAATCAAATGCTTATTCGCCACTAAAAAGTTGCCGAAATCGGACAAAAGCACTTTCTTCCTTCGCTACATTTTATTTCTCTGCCTTGTATCTTTGCTTGAAATCAAAAGGTGGATTCCTACTAAAAGCAAAAGAAAAGCTTTCAGGAAAATGAAATTAAGTCCCGTGTACCTATCCAAAGGAACTCTCTCATCTGAATAAAGACAGATGATAAAGTAAAAATAAAGAATTGACTAGGAAAGTCTTTCCGATGTCGCCTGCACAAGGATTCGTCAGATTAATCCTGAATAAAATAATTTATTTTCTACTCTTTCTTTTTGAGGTCTTCCCTTGGAGCATCGGAAAGTAATCGGAAGAATATATTCGATTTCCATTCGAAATGTATTCGAAGTTTTTTTTTTTTAATTCTGAAAGAGGGAATTTTTTTTTCATTTACTTTGAAGGTTTTTTTTCGTAGATTGTAGAAGATAATCGATTTAAATTTGAACAAGTTAATTTAATTTTGCCATTAACCTAATTTTTTTTTAAAAGTGCTCTTTCATGTAAAAGTAAAAGCATGTTTGATAGCAACCATGTGTTTGTATGCATAAAATCGATAATTTTCTTCTACTTTTAAAAAAATAGCCTTATTTGTTTGTTACTCTGAGAAAAACGTACTACTAATTAAAATGTATCGAAACAAATTAATTGCTTAATTTCTAAAAAAACATTAATTTGGACGTAATTTAATTTTGAAAAATATTATATTTTCAGTTTCTACAAGTCTTGCCTCGTTTGTTAAATAAAGGTTTTATATCTGAAACTATTAACCTTAGAAAGTAACAAAAATTTAAGTTATAGTCGAACCTCGTTAACGTGAACTAGAAAGGAGCACCAAAACATTTCTTGTTAACCGAATTTCATGTAAATTGTCAGGATTTTTTTCAATTGAACCAGAGAATAGATTTAAAAAAAAAATACGTTTAAAAATTATTCTTATTTTATAATGTAATACAGTAATAATGCATGTATACAATTAGTAATTCAATTGGTAAAGTATATTTGGAGTAGAGTATGCATACTTTCGAAAAAATTATATATTTTTTAAGAAACAGCAATTAAGAATGCATTTTTTAAAATTTTTGAAATGGGGATTTTAGCTACACCATATTTAGACGCAATTTCCGCTTTTTTTAAACATTTGTTGTCAATATTATTAACAATTTTTTTTGTTTTGTTTTTTTCTGAAGAAATAGACTTCTGCTTTCGATTAATTTTGAATGAAAATAAATTGCGAAACACTTCTAATTTCATCTGTTCAATTAATTAGCAAATTATTCCCTATTACTTTACATCACAAGAGTAAAGTAAATTTTACGGCTTCACCAATTTTGAATAAGGCCCATCTCGCAAATTAATTCCACTGATCCCTAATTCCCATATGTGACAATAAAACGAAATGCTCACTCGCAAACTCTTCCGTACCTTTCTCTAACCTGACTGATTCATTAACAAAGAGTACAGCTTCATTGTGTACTTGATAAAAAAGAAATAACACACTGTTCCCCAGTTTGATATATAATTTGCATCGATGCAATTTTTAAAAAAAAACAGTTATTCAAGAATTAATCAGTATAGATAGCTATTCACAAGAACAAAAATAAAATTATTAAGTTAATGTTTAATGCTTTTAAATAATATGAAATAGTAAAAGGAAAAGTAAAATTTTATTTGGAGAAAAACAACTTTTTGTTTATAAGAAACGTTTTTGTAGTAAATGGGGAAACGATTGGCTGGTTTTTCCCTGTTTGAATATGTATATAAGATAAAACATATATTTAAAAACGAGATACACGAGAGTGAAAACGAGAAAGTAAAAACACTTTTATTGACAAAACCGATTATTCCAGACAGGATAAAGAGATGGTGCGTTTCTTTTTTTTTAGTTACGGGAATCCTATTCCAGGCAAAAGATCGATTTATTTTCCAAAGATGGAACTGGGATTCCTATCTAGGAATTGAACCAGTTTCCACTCGTTAAAGGGCAACGGTCATAACCAGCTTATATATGTACCTGCTGAGCGGCCCGAGAAAAACTATTACCGACATAAAAAAAATCTTAAAAAATAGGGAATAGGTGTTACTGTTCATGAAAAAGAACATCCACGTTTCGAGTCTTTATACTTTGTGTCTAGAGGAAGAACTCTCCAACATCGAAAGCGAACAGTGTTTCTGTACGGACATTTATTAAGGTTGGGAGACAGAACTCCCCCCTAAATTTATGTGCGCACTGCGTTTAATTAGTTTAATTAAGTAGCGGGCGTAGAGCCGGTGCGTCGTAAAAGATCCCCAGCGCTATAGACCAAGCCATAAAGAGCCTAATCATTATTTCGGGGCTGCATTATGAGTTATCCGAGTGGCAGCGCTTGTTAATCGTCTGCTGCGTTTTTAGCATTCTGTTCGAACGAAAAAGGCGCGGTTGTTAAGCCTTTTAACGGAAATGGCCTGTTCTTTTTCCTTCCGAATGGTGTTTTATTTTTAGGTAATTTCGAACAATATTTCGTATCGTAATTGAGTAGGGTTGTAATAGCTTTCCTGAGTGCGGAGTATATGGGGTACGAAGTCGTTTATAAATGGACGTTTTTCAATTGCCAGGGGATGACAGTTATGTTGTTATCTGGTGTTTAGTAATTCAATTTAATTTAAGGGGCTTATGAAGTAAGTGAATTAATTTTAGGATTAAAGGGTTGTGTCTGCTTCTTGTTCAAATGAGTAATCCTAAACAGGAAAATATGTTCTTTTATCTATCTCAAGTGTGTGTTTAATTTGTTAATATCCTAAAGAGTTTTTCAGGAACTAATTCTTTAATTCTTAGCTTAAGTTACTTCAAACTAAACATAAAAGGATTATCTTTACATTTTGTTTAAGTAGTGATAAAACAACCAAATTTAAGTTTGTATTGAAATAAATTCTACTTAACCTATAGATGTCAATACGAAATTATTATATCAATGAACTGTTAAATATTAAAAGTGGCTTGAATGATGTGTGTTTATGAACATAAAAACAAAGAAAAATCACACTATAGCTCCTTTTATGTAAAAAAAAGAACAACCTCCAAATCCCTCACAGTTTTTTTCCAACTTGGAAAACTGTTGAAACAGCTTAAACCCAAGCAAAAAATGAAGTAAAATCTCGACGAAAAACTGCATCCCTCTCTGTTCCGTTATATCTTGCTTTGTCAGGTAATTTAAAAACGATTAATTATTTACACTTCAGAACAACCGACAGGGGGCCAAAGGCTTAAATCGAAAACCCTTTTCTGAATTTTTTTCCGCGTTCTTCTTTTCTGCAGATATTTTTTCGCACTCTTCTATTATACTCTTGGTTGATGGCAAACGTGTCACCTATCTTTGAGGAATGGCCACATAAAGTGACGTATAAGCAAAGACAATTTTTTTCCTAGGATTATTTTTTTATCGCTTATAAAAGGTATAATGTATACGTCCTCGTCCTCAAACGTTGAACTGTTTTTCATTCTAAATCTTTAAAAAAAAATGTATGACCAAAGTATTAAAGGCTAGGCGTGTCACGTTATATCATAAGATTTTTTTTATTTCTTAAAATCGGATTTGGTTTTTAAAATGAATCGTTGAAGTTAAAGTTGACAGTTTTTCTATGGGATGGGTTTAAGGGGAAACACTTTAAGTTTGCTTTGCAGTTAAGACATGATGTAGCTATTTTTTATGTGTTCGCATTAAATGAATGGTGTGCGTTTAAAGTGCGGTAATAATGCCTTTTTTGTGGTAAGTATCACTTAAAATTTCCATGGGTTATGGACTTAGTTAAGATAGTAAAACACTTTTAACTCTGATTTTCTATATTCTTTCATGCTTTGAAGCAAAAATACTTTATTATAATTTTAACTTAAAGTTAGAAAAATTACTATGTAATATTATTTATTCTATGGGGCTTAGGTAAGATAATAAAAGTCGTTGAAAGCTGATTCTATAGTATACATTCTTTTACGTTTTGAAAAAAAAACTTTATTTTACTAAAACTTATTATTTGGTCACCAACTTTATAAATCATCACTTAACAATAAAAATTATTTTAATATTGAAACCGTGATTTTAATTTCTTTATAAAGTTCGATTATTTATACTTACCTTATTCAACATGACATATATTAACTTATTTAATTAAGTTAATGATCTCTTTTTCTCTAGAAATCGGAATTCCTTTCTTTATGTGATTTTCTTTAAAACAGTCTTGTATATTTCTTTACTATAAATACTAAAAAGTGTATTTTAGAAAAACTATTTTGTTATAAAATAAGAGTAATTTATATAAATGATGATGTTCAACAGATTTACATAAAAGTTCAAAACATCACGCGTTCTCCAAGAGTTTAAGGTAATCGTTAGAATTTTTCACTTTTTTTTCATATTACAAAAAGATAAACTATTTAAGTGTAGTATTTTGTAGTGGAAGCTCCTTTTATAGCTTTTATAAAATTTAATCTACTATACAGTTTTATCAAATTAATTGAATACCTCGTAAAAGAATAGTACGTTTGCAAATAGTACCTGTTCTGGTTTTTATAATCGTTAGTTTTGAGTAAACTCAGAAGTAAAATTTCTAATGACGATTTTATAATGAAAGTTTTTAATGTATATCGGCTTCTGTATTTTTTACCTCTATATTAAATCACAAAAACCTTTTTGTATTCGAAGAAATAAATAACTCAGGAAAAATAAATTCTGATACATATTTTTCAAGGATAAATAAAGTTAGATTTATAGGACGGTTTGAATAAAGAACCCCTTGTGCCAACGGTGTGTTTATTTTACGGCATTTATCCTTATGGCGATCGTTCTCAATTCTGCAGTAAAAAATGGGCATATGTCAACCATTTTTACGAAGCGTGCTTAACTAACATTAATAATCCCCCGAAACCGTCCAGAACAAATCTTTTCACGCAGCTTGACTCTCGAGTATCAAGTTAAGTGATTTGAGTCACTTTTGTATTTTTTTTATTCGAAATTAATCGTAGAACAGAACAAAACCGTATCGCCGAAGAATAAACACGCGATTTAAAATATATAAAAAATAGAATAAGATTTAATCCAGGAATTCAGCGTGGAATAAATCCAACTTGTCAACTACCATGTGTTACTGATATATTCTTTTCGCATATTGAATGATAAATCATTTTCCCGCCATTAAATTTTTCTTCCCATTCCATGCATTTATTCATTTTTTAATGTTTTTTTCGCGCTCTAGAGGGCGCTCGTGAGAGGAATTAATGGCCGTCTGGGTAAATGATATAATGAATGCTTTTCTTATTTTCGAAAGCTATCCGCGAAAACGCTTTGATAGTTGTTATTCAATATGAACGGATTTGTGGAATGCCATTTCAAGATTTTTTTTTCATTTGTACAAATGTGCTTCAGAGTATTTCTGTTAGATTTCTTTCTTTTTAATACTTTTTCTGACTATTTTTTTCAAAACGTAATGGTTTTTTGGGTTGTAAGACGACAATTTATTTTGAAAAACCATTTTCATTCAAATGTTTAATATTGATTGCTCCCAAAACTTGAATTAATGTTGTAATTTTTTTCTTATAACAATAAGTTCTGTTGAATATTCGAACACTTTATTTATGTGTTGTTCTTTTTTTGATTTCTATGGTGAAAAGTGCATTTATGTTCTTGTGTTTTGTTATGCAGTTTGTTTTTACGCTATTTAACGCTTTTTTAATTGATAGTGTTTTGCATGTGTGTAACTACACAATTTATTTTAAATTTTAAGAACAGAAATGGTTCTGAGAAAAGTTATAAAAAATACTTTTCAGCCTCTAGTGACAGGTATCAGTCATTTATTTCTGTACAAAATGAAGGTTGTGGCGATTTCGGAGTTCTTGTAACAAAAAAAAAAGCTGAGCGGTGAATTTATCAGAAATTTTGCATTACATATTTTTTAATGACGATAATTTATAAAGTATATATTTTTTATTATAGAAAAAAATAATAAATAATTTAATTTACATAATAATATATTTTAAAAATTATTGAATGCATATTCTAAACTAAAGTAGAAAAATGAAATCAGCAATGCTCCCACATTTTCCTGGAAAACCACGTGATAATGGAAGAAAGTGCTTTCGTAGCTTGCGTCGTAATCGGAAGGACCATATCAGACCACATTTTCTCCCCAATCGACAGTGTATTAGTTTCTTTTAATAGATATCTTTATAAATATCTTTATTCTTATACTAGTTATCCCACAAAACTTACTACATTCATTGTTATTTTAAAACTTTCCAAAAAAATTTAATTATATTTAAAAATTTCCAAGAAAATATCATATTTTTGAAATATCACAATCACAAAAAATTATAAGCTAGATTATTCAAACCAAATATTTTTTTCTTCTTTGAGCCAAAATACACCATGCCTAACTTTCAACAATAAACTTATTTCTAGTCCAACATTTCATGCCCACTTAACTCGCATTCTTATAGTACTTTCGAGCCCAAATTTAATTTAACAAACCAGCGCTGGGGAGAGGGAAAAAAAACCTTCCCGAATCTCACGGCTAAGTACAATTCCATCCATTGCTTGATGATATTCTTTGCAGAGTCATGCACACATGCCCAATTTGATTTCGGGGCAGCAGAAATTGTCCCCTAATCACATAACTTCTGTTCCACGAGGGTCTCTTTTTTTTAGTTTCCCGCTCATTTTCGTTCTTTTCTGTTGTTATTATTATTATTGCTTTCCTTGGGATCTGGCGTGTTTTCCCTTCTATTTCTTATCTTCATTCCCTGCCTTTGAAATAAAGTGTTGTTCAATAAAAGATCGTTGTGTTCTGTTTGGCATGCTTTCTGGTACACAGCAATATCGTTAAATTCACGGTTTTAAACAGGCAAATGAGCTGCTAGAAAATAACCGTAAAAATTACTGAACCTTTCTGTATTAATTATGTTAAAATCGAGTTAAAAAAGTGACTCGTAAGATATCGTAGTTTTTAAAATTTCGTGAACAGGTTTTGCGATAGGCATAATTCTAACATGCAACCTTTAAGTTGCAACCGTCAAATGTACAGGAAATTTCCGTAAAAGTTCCGTTCTTTTGCAGTGTATTCATATTGGAATAGATATTTAAAGAAGTTATATCACCTTATTATAAAATTTCGATCATAGTAGGATCATCTAAATTTTGCCCCACGGTCATGGAATTCAGATGTTTTTGAATGAAACTTGTATTTAAAATGGAAGTCTCCTTTCTTCCATTTCTTGGAGCCCCCTAGTTTCGACGTCTAACTAATCTCCTCTGTCGGGCAAGGTCCTTGAGATAGGTGCGTTTTTTTACATCAATTTGTGATTTTTTAATATTCTGTATTTAATCAATATTATTGATATTTCTAATCGAATTTATTTCATAACGAGCCATAGTATTTTATCTCAGTTCATAGAAACTCGAGATATTTGAATTTTTACATTTTGTTTGAAGTACTATGATTGGTTTAATTAGAGTTTTCATTGTTAAGAGTATTGATTTTATCGTGTTCTAAAGTTAACCTTAACTATTTTTTTTACAAACATCATTATACTTCAAACTCATTTTTTCAAAATCCCTTATTCTTATAAAACCTCCTTTCGATCTTGTTACTCATTCATACATACCAACACATTTTAGCCCCCAGTTCTTATGGAAAGACCTCTAACGGAAAGCCACTGTTTTTTGAATGAAACTCATATCTTATCCAAACTTGGAAGTCTCACGTGTTCTTCCACGGTTTCCTTGGAAACCCCCTTGAGGTTTGCGAAGGTTTAATCTTATTCTTGGCCCTCTGTTTCGGGGGGCAAGGCCGCTTGGGAGAAGAGTGGAACGTATTTTTTAGCATCAATTGGAATGATTTTTGCTATATTTCTGTTCTTATTTTATTTTTCAACTGTTTCTTTATTTCTAATCGAATTTTTCCATGTAACGAAGTTCTTCCTAAGATGATGTTTTATTGGTGCAAGTTCACGTATGAAACGTACGTGATTATTTTGAATTTGTTACGTGATTTTGAATTTGAAAGTAATGATTGTTTTGAATTGTAAGAAAGTTTTTCCTTGGGAATTAAGAGTATTAGAGATTTTGTTATAAGATACCTGTGTATACTCATGTTTACCTTATGTGGCCTTGAAGTTGAGTGGATCATGCTTAACTATCTGAGAGATACGGATGACGTATAAATATAACCCCGTCTATGGACTTTCAGCAAACGATACACATGTATAATTTGTAATATACCCATAAAAAATTACTTAAAATTTAAAATAATAAGGAGGCTTTAAAAATTACCAACAAAATAAAATTTAAAATCCACAAAAATTATCAGTTGAAAAGCAAAATTAAAATTTCACGCAGTGAAATAAAGTTAACACTTGGGCACATTTATTTGTCTTTCAGAGCGTTATTGTATAATAGGTCTCTTTTGCTGCTGTAATCTAATAGATTGTATTATGTTCTTGTGATTTTGTGTATACTGCAATGTAATGCAGTTATTATTCCAAATATTTCATGAATAGTGTCAGACAAGAACTAAACAAGCAGTTCGTAAGGTTTTTTTCCATACTATAAACATATTTTTTGTACTTTATACATTGCGATTTATAATTATTGTCTTTCTATAAATCTATTTGTCACAGCATCTTTTTAATATATCGTATGCTAGTAAAACAAGAAGCCCATGTTTTCCCCACTGTCTCCTTATTATAACAATAGGCCTTATCTTAAGAATACCATTTCATTGATATTTTTGTTTGAATTTCTGGTTTAAAATTTATATCATATGCATTGCTGTAATTGAACATAAATTCTTTCCCATCAATATCATTTGCAACTGAACGAATATCAGTGAAATTAATTCAACAATTCATCAACCTTCTCTATCGAGAAAAATACGTTTTTCTTATTTTTACTTATAATAAACATTGATTTACACTAAGGTATTTCTATAAAACCATTTGCTACAGTATCTTGTTAGTTAATATATCAATACAATTATTTTCTCTGTAATTCTGGAAACCATGGTTTTACCACTATCTCCCTATCACACAATGGGCCTCATCTGGTGTATACTCCTCATATTGATCGGAACTTAACTAATAAGAAAAAGGTACCAGTGTTGGTAGAAACTTTTTTATAGTAATGTTTTTGCGTTGTTACTCTGTACTACGGCAATAAAAATGGCTCATGGCGTAGGTTATATTATAGGACATCGGTCCCTTTTATGGGATTTGTTTGTGATTCTTGCTGTGATTGTTGAATTTTTATTTTCGGGAAATGGCCAAGGACGTTTGCTATTAATGCTGTCGATGCTTCTTTTCTGATTATTCTGTTTGTTGTTGTAGTTTTTCTATTTTCTGATGCAGTTTTTCTATTGTTGTTCGAATTGATGTGGAAGGGTTGGTTGGTTTTTTGGGTTTACTACGGATGTTTTCTGTATTGGTAATAGGACAGTTGTTTTATTTTTCGGTAGTACAG
This sequence comes from Oedothorax gibbosus, assembly GCA_019343175.1. Lineage (NCBI taxonomy): Eukaryota > Metazoa > Arthropoda > Arachnida > Araneae > Linyphiidae > Oedothorax > Oedothorax gibbosus. The sequence goes on from CM033271.1 coordinate 21,474,025, forward strand.
TTAAGACAATGTTATACCTGATTACTAAGGCTGGTTAGGTTAGGTTTGAATTATCGTTGCACTAGAGCTACACGAGGGCTATTGGCGACGGACGTCGTATTTTAGAACCACAGTCAAGTGACGAGCCGACACCTGAATAGGCACCCAACGCAACCGTTAAGGGCGACATCGTACGCAGCGTTACGACTTTGAAAGATATTTAACGTACTCCCTTACACGTGGTATTATTCGTCGGGCATTTTTGGCTGCACGGGCCGTTTATAGGTCGGCAGTTATTTTGGCGATGCCCGGACCCGAACCTGGGACCTTTCGCATGCTAGGCGAGTGCCTAACCCACATTACTAAGGCTGGAGGCACATCAATCTCAATATTTTGTTAAAGAAATATTGTATCGTATTGTACTCTTTGTGCTCGTGTATGAAATAGTTTGGGTTGGCAATATCTATATTGTAGTTTACCACAATACCTTTTTAACTAACTACTTTCAACTATTTCAAAAGTATGTGGAGTATTTCAACAAAGAACTCTTGAATATCCCTGCATAATGGCGTTAATATATTTTTTTTCATTTCTGATAACCTCTAATTGAATTTAGGAATCACTTAAAAGTATCTTAGGTTTTAAGCTATCTATCAGACCTTTGACACTTCATCTTAAAAAAAAAAAACATTAAAAAGGGTATTTGATAGTTTAGGAGAATGAGATAGAAATACCACAACAAAAAAAACATTTTATTATTGAACCCCTTCCCCCCAAACAAATCATTGTACACTGCTCAAAAGAATTAGGGGAACGCATGGTTTAAACCCTTTCACCCCCAATGATTCCATTTGGAATCATCAGCTTGTGATTTTTTTTTCTCACTAAGTTGAGCTCGCACTTATTTATCGTTAGATGGAAGAATCATGTCTTTTGAAGAATTAAATAATGTTTGTTTTAATTAAATGAAAATGTGAAAAACATGGTAAAATAAAATTCACTCCCAAAAAATTTCATGAAATAAATTGACCCTCAATTCTTGACGCTTGCATTCTTAGATATTTAAAAATTGATTTTAACTTTTTTTTAACAAATAAAGTTTTGAAAAAATTGTTGTTATAATTCATTCAAAAGTTATTATTCCAATTTTCGCCCCTTAAATTTTTATTAAAAATTAAGAACCCCCCCCCCCCCTGTTTTTTACCATTTCATTCTGGATGCATAATGAATCTATTTCACAAATTTTAGATTTTGATAATAAAAAAATAAAACAATGGAACTGAAAGGGTTGACAAAAGTACACAAAGTGCTGCCCTAATTGTTTTGAGAAGTGTAAAATTTACCCCAAACTGATTCTTAAAAGAAACATCATGTAATATCAACAACTCTTTAACAACGGACGAGAAAATTGGCAAGAAAATTTACCACCCAAAAATGAACTCGCTTTTTAAGTTCATCAAAGTAAACAAAGTATAAGAAAAATGAAGCAAATTGTCCTGAACAATTTATAAAGGACAAATTAAGCAACACAAACAAAGAATTTAAAAAGCTTAAAGCTAACTTTTTTTATACGGAAATGAAGGGGTTAATGTTGTCCAAAATTACGTCGTTAAAGGGTTAAATCCTGAACAGGTGGGTATTTGAGTTCCGATGTATCCAATCGCTTTTTTAATATTTATTTTAAAAACATATACCCAATTTGCCAAAATTTAAACAATTAATGATCTATATAATGTCTTAAACGAATGTTATTTTTGAAAAAAAAAGTTTATTTAAACAAATTATTTTGCTATTTTAAACTAAAAAGAAGGAAATTTCATTAAAATTTAAAACGACAGTGAATAAAATGATATTATTTGACATTAAAAATTGAAATCATAAACTAAACATACCATACTTTATATTACAAATACTAAGTACATTTTACTCTTACATGGATTAAATATTTTAAACAAAAGAATGCTTCAAAAGAATTTATACAAAGAAAAAATATATTTATCCAATATTTATTTTAAAAGAATAACGAAACATATTCGAAACGTTTCTTTTCTCTAATGCAGAAAAAAGTAAACACAACATGTTTGACAAACTTATTAAAAAAAGTAAGATCCGAAAAATATTTTATTTGTTTTTCTCAACATTGACAAGATTAATAACATTCTTGTCGCATATTTTCTATGCTCTTAATAGGCAGATGGTTTATTGGATAAAACTTCTGTCTGAGTATTTGTACCTTCTAACGATCTGTTATGAAAAAAGGATGAAAAAATTATTCTTTGTTATTTCTGCTTTGTTATGTTTTCGTGTTTTTTGTTCCGAGATGGAAAAAACTCAAGAATTACCTTCTTTAATACAATATTTATAAATTTGGATGTTTTGTTTCAAGTATGGATGTAATATGTTATGTTTGAGTTGATACAATGTGCATTGGGATTTAAAATGTTTAGATACTTGACAATAATTTGGGTTAGATGCTTCACGCGTTCAGGAGAAAATAGTTATTTTATTGAAAAACTCACAAAGTATGGATAATATACTTGCATAATTAAAATTAAATTTAAAAATATGTAATTTAAAAAAATGTTAGATAGACTTTTCGGTGGATCTAGTAGTACTCTAAAGTTAATCCTTTAGTTTAAACTTTTTATAGCTTTTAATGTTTATTATTTTAGTATATATAAACATTTAATTTAATATTTAAAAACTTGTATCAGTGATACAGGATATATTACACATTTAAAATTAATAATTGTATTCTAGAAATATTTTAATTGTTTTTAAATACTTCCATGAAGAGCTAAAACTTCAAGGAAAGGCAAATCCATTTAGCTTTAACTGAGCTAATCAAAGAATTAATATTTTAGCTGATTTTATAAAGTGCCAATTTATTAATTCTATTTTTATAACTTTTGTTAAATATCAATTTATTTTACTTTCCAAAGGGTAAATATTATTAAAAATATTTGCGGAAGAGTATTTTGAAACTTACCCTACTGAACAAAAGAGAGCTAATCCTTTCAATGCTATTTAGGATTGAATTTCAATTTTAAATAGCACTACAATGTGATTGTAGTTCATGTTATGTTTAACCTTGATTTGTTACTATTCTTAAGCCCTTACACCTGAAAAGTAGTTAGATATTAAAGGGTGGTTCTCTATTGCAAATTAGAAATATAAATGTATCGTTTTTCTCGTAATCGTAAAAAAAGTAATTTAGATATAATAATAGAAAATAAGTAGGTTTTATTTATTTTTTTATTTCCAGTACATTTTACTTAACTTTTACCAGATGCTTAGCTTTTTTCAGTATTTTAAAACTTCAGAAATTAGAAACTTGAATCAAATAATTTCTAATAATATTAATGTTTTTATTATTACTGTTAACTTTTCATTATTTATACAAGAAAGTTAACTATTCATTATTTATCCAAGAAAGTTAACTTTTCTTTATTTATACAAGAAAGTTAACTTTTCATTATTTATACAAGAAAGTTAACTTTTCTTTATTTATACAAGAAAGTTAACTTTTCATTATTTATACAAAGCTTTACACCCATTTCAACTATTTGCACTGCAACGTTTTACAGTCGTTCCATCAGAACTCTTTTTCATTGACAACTTTGAGATATTTTCGACCAATATATATTTTAAATTCCTTATCCCCCTGATGCACATGTAAAAGGTCCATTAACAAAGCACCTCTAATGAATTCACAACTGGTTTTAATAAGCAACTTATCAAATGTTTAACATCAGTACTGTGAACGGAATTGTATAGTATTCTAGTATGAGCAGGATTTAGGGAAGGGATAGAGTTGCATACAAGGAATTCATGTATGATTAAACACAAGCTCTTCATATGGAGATAACACCCATAGTGCTATAATGGTCACGGGATATGTGCATTATAATTGAACATGTGATATTCACTAGGGAGCAGTGTGAAATGGTGGTAGTGCACTGCGTTTAGTATTAGTATGCGTTTGCATTTGTATTATAGTTAGAGGCGGTATATTGTTTTTGAAACTAATATATTCTTAGAATTAAAAATAAAGAAATGAAAATTATTATGAATTGTGTTCACTGATCTGTGAAGCAGTTTTGACCTTTTTTTTTAAAAATTAATATTGGTTTATTCTATTAAAATAATTTTTTCATGAGTACACATTACAACTTGTTAAGTAGCAAATTATTCAGAGTACTAAAACTTTTATGGAAATTTAACTTGTGTATGACAGTTAGAAGTTTTTTTTTTTAACTTTAATAAATGATTTATTATACTTTTAATAGAGAATTTAATTTTGGCAGAAGTGTGTATTACCAAATTGCGTTGGATTTCAGTTTGTCAAAACTCATTACTGTTTACTTTAAATTAAATTCAAATACCTTTTATGTTTTTAAATATAACTCTACAACTTGTATCAAATTTACTATTTTATCATTAAAATTCTGTATAAAACGGCAATCAAGTAAGCAAATAATATTGCTACCAAATTTAAAAAAAACCATTACCCATATACAATAAAATATACAATTAAATTGACACCCATATACAATTAAATTTTATTTCATTCAAGCAAAAAAACATTTTAATTAAAATATTTTTACAGTTAGAGGAATCACTATTAAATAAGATTTTTTAATATAAATAATCAGATCATTGGAGTATACTTTTATGCTTGTATAGCAATAGTTTACGATTTTCTTACATACTTTTCTTTAGGTTTCACGCTTAACATTTTTAAAACGACAAGCTTTTATTATAATTACATTTGTGTTTACATTAGACTTGGGAATTTTTACTATCACCTAACGCTACTTACAGTCGTCACTCTTAAACATAAACACCGCGATAAAACCTCATGTGAAGCTTCGCAGGTGCTTTTAAATTTGTATAAAGGGAAGCGAAATACAGACTTACATTTCAGCAAAATTACGCAAACATTTATTTCCGGCTCAAATAGTTCTTCGTCGTCGCAAGACGACAAAAAACTATCTTAAAATGAAATAGGCTTAAGCGAAGAAAACCCATGTTCTACGCTGCCAGAAGATAAACATTCTATGATAAAATCTCGAGTAGCTAGCTGGTAAAGGTTTAGAGCGAAATAATTAATCGAGCCGAGGTATATGACATTTAATTAAATGTTTTTGTGGACTTGAGCTTTTATATCTTTAAAAATTCTTTATTTCTAAGCGTTTTTATACTTCGTTTTATACTAGAGCAGGATATCTGATAATCGCTCCGCGTCTGGATTGAAAGTTAAACTATTCCTATTTGGTCTTGAAACTTGTTAAATGTTCTCATGGTAAATACAGTTTATCCCTAACTAATTTCGAACTTCCTACGCTCTTATCTTTTATGTACCTTTGTCCATTTTTTTTTGTCTGAAAAAAAAATCTTTTTCGCTTATCTCTTGGGTAAAACACAATGTATAAAACATAGAAGTAATTGCGTTAAAGAGGATGCTGGAATTAAAAGCAATCCTGGGAAATGTTTGAAAAAACTGATTTTAAGTAAATTAACATTAAAGATGTTAAAAGACAGTTTGGAGGTTTTTTTTAATGTTGTAATTTTTTGGGTGATTTAGCCTGGTATGTATAAAATTAGGTCATGGCTAAAAATATTTTTTTGACTGGTCCTGGATTTTTTTTTGCCAAAGTAATTTGGATTTTTTTTTTATCTTTTTAAATTAAAATAGCCAAATGATTTTTTAAGGATGTTCAGGCTTAGTTTAAAAGAATTAAGTTTAATTTTATTGTATCAATCTCTTTTGAAAAGCGAGAATTCTTGTTATTTTTATAACTGTCGAAGAGAGGGAAATTTACAGCATGGTAAAACAAATACTTAGTGAATGCAAATTTTTAGAGCCTTCAATATTTTGAACTAAGTTAAGTTGACTGACTAATTTCAAGATTTTGATAACATAAATATTTTTTAAGTATTAAGATATTTGCTTTTGTTCAATGAATTTAATGCTAGAAACCTTAATCAGTACTTAAAAATGAGTTTGAAAGTTAACTGTTCTTCATGTTTATTCGCCTCGTGTTGCTCGGTTAGTTTATAAAACTACAAACTAGTGCTAGTTTGTCGCAAGCTTTAAGTAACATCAACCAAAGTATTTTTAAACTTTGCTTTAAATAACTTAGTTCAAAAGTATTTAAGTCTAATGTCTTTTCTGCAAAAGCTACAAAACATAAATATGAAAAAAAATTCACTCGATGTAAGAAATGCAGTTTTAGATACAAGTACAAATGAAAAAAAAAAGTAAACATTAAAAATATGTATTTATGGTTTCGCATTGAGGACAACATTTCTAAGCATTCTTTTTTTAGGTTATTTAAAAACCTTTAGGAAGCAAGATTTTTGTCATAAATGTTTTATAGTATAGCACAGCCAATAACTTTATTTTGTAAATAAACTTAATAAACGTCAAATAGAAAATTGAACAATTGAACTTTTAATTAATAAGTAAGAAATGTGACGTTTAAATAAGATATTTCCATTCAAAAAAATTAAGGCTCATTTCTAGTTTTAATGAAAAACTCTAAAAAGTATGCTTTTTTATTCGAATTAGTAATTTGAATAGAACATTTTCGCACTAAGTTTATCATTTATATTTTGATTTTATTGTAAATAAGTTATACACGTTAATTTTTAGCTCCATAGACTTCGTAAGATAATACTAAAAAAAAAAGACTCCATAGACTCCAAGTCATTGAGTGTAACGTTAAAATTAATTAAAAAAAATTTGAATAATCTGTAACCTTATGAACTTATTGTTTTTAAAGATATGTAATGTTGTGAATAATATCACATAGCATCAAAAGTTCATTATTGCAGTTATATGTTCAAATGTTAAAATATTTACTTCATCTTATTTTTACGATTTCTTGAACACTTTTTATACTGGCAAAAATACTAAATCTTTAATCAAAACCGGCTTATCCAATTTATACCGAGCAGCAGCTAATTCTTATATTATATTTGCATCAAACTACAAAAAAATCAAGTGATTTTTCATATCCTCTTAAAATACAGTAACAAATTAAAAAGAAAATATGTCTCCCAGTTTCCCCTTAAATATCTTACATAGCTTATTCTCATTCTATTGCATAAATTTTGCTTAGTGTCTATAAGTTCTAGAATTTTTTTTAAAAAACTTCTATTTTTTGTAAAGACCAAACTCTTTTATAATTTATGAAACACGTTCATTAGAATAACAGATGTTGTGCGTTTAGGTTAATTTCTTTAGCCTTCTTCTTTTTTAGCCTGTTTTTTACAAGAATTTGTTGCCATAGTGCTTTTCTTTTCCATACAATTTCTTAAACTAGATGCCGTTATTTTTCAGTTTTATTCACGTCACGCTAGAGCTACACGAAGTCTATTGGTTATACCGATAATATTATTATAAATAGAATAAAAATGGTCTATGCATTAGAATAATTTTCCATATGACAGAAATTTATTTCCTAATATTGTCAAGATAATTTAGGTAAGAACTGAAATTATGAGTAGGGTTTGAAAATACTAAGTATCAATGAAATAACTATTTACAGATATAATTCACACGTTAAGTAATTATTCCCATATGTCAAGATAATTTAGGTAAGAACTGAAATTATGAGTAGGGTTTGAAAAATAACTAAAGTAATCAATGAAATAAAACTAGTTTACAAGATATAAATTCAACACGTTAAGTAAAGAAAACTTTAATATTGCGTTTCTAACATTTATTGAAGGCTCTTATAGAAATTGTAGCAATTTTATAAAACGAATGATTATGTTAATTCAAATAAAAACTATTTTTACCAGAAATCAACTCATTACACAATATGTAAACACATCTTAATAAACCCTTAAAAACATTTTACTAAAGTAAAGAATTTAATCTCTGCTTATATTTGCAAACAAATAAAAAATTTCAGTTTATTTTGATCTTTCACATCCTAACTCTTTTGGTAAGTGACACGACAAATTCTGATTTACTCATAGCTAAATGAATTTGGAAGAGAGGGTATTAAACACTGAGAGGGGAGAAATTTTTTAAAAGTTTTTTTTTCTTACTCCCCTCGTGAATAAGACTTTTAGATGAAATGAACGAGCCCTCAAGGTTTTAAGTTTCGCCTTTTCATCAAACAAAATGGGGTAGTCTTATATAGAGTGGTAGTCAATTTAAAAGCATGTTTTTAGTTTTGTTGCATTGTGTAACGACAAATTTGAAAGTTTCAAATTGCTTTTTAGTATGCAATGTTGTAGAAACATTTTGTAATGTAATGTTAGATGTTTAATTTTAATATTAAATGTATCAGTGCAGAGGGTTTGGTTTATTATTATTTGTTTTGTAAAAAAGAACATTTGAAATGAGAAATGGTTAAAATAAATTATTTGAAAATCCTAAAAGTAATTTTAAAATAAGTATTTAACTAACATTCCGTTTATAAACAACTGCACTACTACAATTTTATTATTTATAGAATTTAAGTATTAAAAAAATGGGAATGTAGTCAAAACGTAGAGATTATGTCTTATTATCATTATTCATGTGTTAACGTCAATACTATAAATATTTAACAACCTTTGTAAATGAGATTGAAGTATAAACACTGACTTTATAAAACTACATTTTACAATAATTTGACAAAAAAGGGAAACTTTAGAGTAGTAACAACAAATTCTTCAAATACTTGGTAATAATTTTTTAGAACATTTTAATGACGCATCATTTTTTTTAAAGTTAGGAATAAAATGAAAAATGTGATGTTTGTGTGAAATTTAAATATCTATCTCTTAAACTTTAAGTATTAAGAGATACCAAAAAATTAACTTGCAGTTCTGATGGTTCCTTTTGCTTATAAAAACAAAAGTTGTTTGTGATATTTAATGAAGCTATATCAGACCTTTTAATAAACTTAATACACGTAATGAGTTTGTAGTAATAATCTTCATTTATCGATGAGTAAGGCGCATTTGAAAGAAAAAGCATTTACTGCTCATGGTATACAATAAAACAACAGAAACCCAACTAAAGCTACAGAAATTTAAATTTATCTTTTTACTAACCAAAAAAAAAGGTAATTTTTGAAATATAGAAAACCCATTTCCCAATCCAACTTTTACAAAAAATAAAAAAAAATTAACTCAACCTAAACGATAAACATTTATGTCCGTGCAGTTTTATCATTACAACTGTCACTTTTACTACCTCTAAAACTACACATTTGCAATGTCGCATACGAACACAGTCATTACACCGAACGATCTCCCTACACACGAGCCCAAGATGTTCTCTCGTCTGAATCGTTAACTGCAACTGCAAACGATGTCGTTTAAACCCACCCCTCCATTGCTAAACAACCATCCGCGCCATTCTAGGAATACTTTTCTTAAAAATAGGAATTCGAATTTAATGTTAGGATACGTACGTTAAACTTGTAACTGGACCTTGTTTAGTGTTATTTATACAAATGGGTTCGGGTAGCAATAACAAGCTTATGTATGTATCGCTGTCGTAATGTGCTGGTTCATTCAAATCAATGGGCCAGGCTGGAGTCGAGTGTTCGAAATGAAGTTTTGTTCTGTTCTTGGAGTGTTACGCTATGTTTGTGTTTTGGTAAATGACATTTTGAAAAGGGTTATTTTTAAACGCAATTTAAAGTGTATTTTTAAGGCTATGTCCTCACTACGACAACAAACGCCACAAAGGCAACAAATGCAACAAAATTTGGCAACCGCCAAGAGCGCCAAACGATGCAATAGCATGGGGGCTGACTCTGCCAAGTCGCCAATTTTTGTTGCTTTTGTTGCCTTTGTGGCATTTGTGGCGTAGTCAGGACATAGCCTTAGACTAGTTCTTATTTTAATTCAACTTGAAAAATCAAGTAATTTGGAATGATCCCGATATTTTTTTTTTACTAAATGGTTAGGTATTTGTCGAGAAAACTATTTTTACTTCACTCAGAAAAAACTTTTGCTCTAACAGCACAAGTGGAATACAAGTATTGTGTAAAAATGGCAACATTACAATATTATACTGTTCCATCACAACTAACGATCGCAAGAAAAGACGATTATTATATTCAGGCGTGATTGACAAAAAACTGTAAACAACATTGTTTTCTAAAATATGTATGACAAAATTATAACACTTATATTAAAGTACCGTTAAACATATATTTTTTTAGATTTAGTTCAGTTATTTATACGAAACATTGAACAGCAGATGCTGAATTACATTGCGGAAGAATGCATATGAGAGTTGAGCTTTAAACACAGTTTTTGTGCAAGCATTCTTATACAGCAATACAATTTTGTATTTTTCAACGCAACTTGTACGAACTGTAAAAAAAACAAATTTTTTTAATTGAGAAGTTAACACAAGTTTCTTCTGAGTAAAAGCGGTTTTCATAATCATTATTTAACTTGTCTATAAATTTTAGTCAGCTTTTGACATTTTATATAAATTTCCTGTAAGGAAAAAAATTGACATCTTTTACCGTTCATCAAATGGTAGAAATCTCTAAACACAAAATGAAGCTCAAAGGGTTTTTGTCCCGATTAGATAAACCTTACTGTCTTTCTACCGACCATTATAATTCATTTTAATAGAGATAGTTAACTTTTTACTTTTATTTTTGTCTCTGAGATTCTTTGTTACAAAGAGATACTTCTCTTTATTCGTGCCCCAGGAAAATCAAACAATCAAACCTCCCCAATTACAATTATCGTAAAGCCCCCCCCCCCCCCCAAGACTGTCTTATTAACCAGAAAATCGGTAAATATCCTCCTTTTCTTAATTCAAACACAAACAATACTTCCCTTCTGCTGCCGGGAAGATTGGGAGAATGCTTCAAATTGTTCGCGTTCGCCCCTTTGGAATTAAAACCTGCGAAATGCAGCTTACAAGGAGGCTTCATTGCTAGTTCCACCAGAGAGTGAAATAGAAGCACCGTCTTTTGCGTTTATGGTTTAGAATGCTTAAAGAATGAATTATCTTAAAATGTTGACAGTTACGTGAAATCAGAGGCTTTTTGTGTATCAATAGTTTAGCTCTTTATTTATGTCATCCGCAAATTGAATACTTTTTTTTTTAAAACTAAAGAACAAATTTAAGTTTGTGTTTTCCTTATTTATTATTAAATTAATTATTCATATAACCGATACAACGTAATTAAATTTTCAAATGTAACTGAAACAAAACTATGATTATAAGAACCCCATTTAGAAATACAAATTAGAAATATATGAATAAAAAACTGTGGATATTTCTTATAGAATGCAAAATTCTAAACAGTGGTTATTTTCTCTTTAACGGTTTTTTTTAAAAATATTAATTTAAATTAATTTAAAATTTTAATTTAATTTAAAAAATATTAATTTTATTTACGTAATTTTTTAAAAATATTAATTTAACGTAATGTATAAGTATTTAAATTCAAAGATTCTAATTTCAACAGTTCGAAATATTAGTTTTTGAATTAAATTTAGTTTTCTCAACTAATATATGTTTCATGAAAATCATACAAAATAAATTTATGCTATGTTTCTGAAATAATACGTATCAAGAAACTCAACATAAAAACTATGTTTCCGAAATTACGTACAGACTGCACCAAGTGACTAGCATTAACCCTCCAGACAAGTCTTCAATGGGCAAGCAATAACGCTCCCAGACCAGGGTCAATCAATAGGAGAAAAACGGTGTCACTAAACGTTTATTATCATTAAGATAACAAACCCCTCTTCTTCTTGTCCTGGCGAGGGAGTTATTTATGATTCACCATGAATCCGAAATGAGTTCCAATGCATGCCGGTGAAATGCAAGGAAGGTTGTGAAGCTGGTATTTTGTTTTACTCTCTTATCTGAGCAGTGCGGTTGTTTGGTTCAATCTTGGGGAATTGTCACAGCTGTTGATAAATATTTACTTTTATGATCAACTAATAGGTATGTTTCGCATCTTGAGTGACAGCAGTTCTACAGGAATGAAAAAAGTTCTCGCTTGGTCAATCAATGTAGTGGGCACTTACCGTAACATATCACCAATTACCGAAACTCATGATGAAATCCAGGAATGAAAGCAAGAATGGTTTACTTCACGTGAAACTAGCTAATTCAATGCTATGCTTTGCGTACGTAAAAGTGTATGTGCGTATTGCTAAATCTACAATTAGTATAGAACTATTTGTTAATTCTTCTTAAATTTTAATTTATTCGAAATAACTGTAAGCTTACACTTACATTACTCAGAGTGCGATGAATTTACCAGTTTATACCAAATCTATTAATCCCGGTTTATACCTTCTCAATCCCGTGATAATGACGAGGTGAGGTTTCGCCCTCTGTATCTGGTATTCCCCGGCTCTGGAGTGTTCAGTACTAACGCCAAAATAACATTAACTAACTTAAATCCACCAATTAAAATTCTAATAAGATTAACTAGTTTCTTTTAAATTTCAAGCTGAAAACAAAGGAAAATTAAAATTGAGTGTATATAGATATTGTTCTAATGCTCATACACATATTTTTACATAATTATTTTGAGATAAAGGAATTAGCACTTTTATGACCGTTTTCTTGGGAATTATCCGATAGTTAAGAAATTAAATAACAAATCGAGAAAATTCAATAATGTTGAGACATTACAGTCACATATAATCTCATGTCTAGATATTTCCTAATATAACTATTAGTTTAAAATTTGGAAAATCGTGTCACTCAAAATTCAGTCACCATTTAAGTCACTTACCATCTTTCTGAAATCAAAATGGCGAATTCCAGCAACGAATTCTCATTTCTTCAAGAATATTCCCTTCACGCGCTTCGTTTTGTGTGTCCCTTCTGGTGTTCTTTGTATTGATTTTCGCGGGAAAAGAAGCTGGAGGGATACCCCCCCCCCCACGTTGCCACCTTGAAATGCGAGACCTGATTCAAGTAACGGAGTGCATCGTGTAAGTAGCACGGCTCATCTTTTAGCTCGTCTCGGGAAACAGTTACTATGTATTTCACGTTGTATAACCCTGGGATTCCTAATATATACTTTTTAATAGATTGTCACTTGACCCAATTTCCAGTTGTGGCTATTAAGTTTTTTCCCAACGTTATTTATAGTGTGTAAATATAATATTTTAACTGAATTCAGTGTAATACACAATATTTAACAATATTATTCCAAAGTATTAACTATAAAGTTAAAAAGAGTAATGCATTCAAAGTTTAAAATTTAGGTCGAATATTCCAAAGTATAGGGTTACTTGACCCACCAATTTGAGATACTGGACCCACCCATTAGGGATACTTGAACTTCTTTATATTTTGGATGTAACTTAAATTTATATGGAAAAGAGTTTAATCCTTTATAAATGGGAATAAAAAGGATGCATTGTGTCGATTGAAACTGGTAGCGCAATATATTTTAGTGGCTTCTGGTTTTATTATCGTCAATTTAGGATATCTACTTATGCAGACTTGCAACCAAAAATTGCCAACCGCTTGCCATTCTGGCATCCCTGTGGAATCTAGCTGACGTGACACCGCCTTTTACCCCATTGTATTCCGTTTTTGACCGTATTCTAGATTTTTTTTAAAAAAAATCAACAACTAACATGAATGAACTAACTGAACAACACATTTTAACAAAGCTTCCATTTCTAATGTCTTACGAGAACAGATACAAATACTAAAAATTGAAATTCTTTAACACTCCCTCTTAAGTAGTAAGAAAAGAGAAGAAACTAAGGCACGACTAAGGGGGGGGGGGATACGTAAAGGTTATTTTAATGTGGCAGGTGATGTAGAATCGAACCAGTTTTGAGTATTTTAAAGAAATTGCAATGCCGGTATTATAGGGAGTATATGAGATTCAACGGGCGGGGTACCATTTCATGTGCCAAGACCATTGAGTGGGGGGCTCATGTATTGGGTTATAGATTTTCATTCGTTATTTTTGCGGGTGTGGTATTACAGAGAAGTTTTTAGAATGTTTTAATGGAGTGTCAGTTTTCGATGTGCGTTCCATTCGGTAATAATATATGTTAATGTCTGGCGGGTGTCTTCGTGTGACTTGGATTTTATTGATTTGAAAGGGAGGGGGGTAAGGGGTGAGTGTAATTTAATTTCAGAGAGTGCGTGTTATTTTTTCTTGTTACATAACAGAGTAGATCAGGTTTTTATTCTTTTGAAATAGACTGATTGTTTGTTTCATATGATTGGTGTAGCACCCCTACGAAATATGGTCCATATAGAGATCCATAAAAAAAAGACTGTTTGGGGATTTCGCCAACGTATTTCAACAGAGATCTAGCTCTATTGATATCCGTTGGCCAAATCCTCGAACAACCTACTAAACTCTATTCTGCCGTGGGCAGGTAAACTGCAGTAACTAGCTAAATGACTTGAAAAATTGTTTTAGACAATTAACTACTCTAAACCTATGAAAAAACATACTGAAACAGACTAATTATTTCAGAGCAAAATTGGTTCAATTCATTGTTGTAATTACTGCAGTTTTCCTGCTCACGGCAGAATTGATATCCGTTGACCAAATCCCCGTACAGCTTTGCAAAGTGCTAAGATTTTTGTATAGATCTCTCTACGAGTCATTTTTAGATCGATACATTTTAAACTTTTTTTTCCGAACGTCAAAAGTTGCCATTGAATGGACCTGTCCCTATATCTTTAATTTCAACGAAATTTGGAGAATGTGACTTTTCAGTTATCTTAGAGTCTCCAAATTATTTGAGATTCCATATAAAATAAAACACGCATTTTAAGCTAGGCATACATGGACCGGACCAGACCGGACCAGGGACAGGTCCATGTGAACTTTCGTCAAACATTACTTTTCTTCTTGCAAGACGTTGCCGAAAACATTTTCACTCGTCAGTGATTGGTCAGCACACTTGGTATTTTAGCTCTGCCCATGATGAAGTGAGTTTTCATGTTACGTGTAATCAAAAAACCAATCACTGTTGACTGAAAATGTTTTCGGCAACGTCTTGCAAGAAGAAAAGTAATGTTTGACGAAGGTTCACATGAAACTGTCCTTCCGGGTATACATCTAGCTTAAAAACGCATCCATGGCGCAATATCACAATGTTCAATATGTTAGATTATGTTTATAATGACAGCTCAAGGGATTTTCTCGGTATCTCTAGTAGTTGAAAAGTACGAGACATAAGTTTCTAAATTACTTAATTAGCTCATTCTGCAGCCTCAACGAATTTTCTTTTAGTACAGTGTTTAGTGATATTTAAATATTGGTGACTGTGATATGGTAGTATGCGAATATTGATATTAAAAACGGGGAGTTCTTAATATATATATAGTTGTGATGTTTCATACATTTGCGTAATATATTTATAGAACAAAGCTTTTGCTCCTTTATTATGAAGTTCAATTTCAAACCGTCAAAATCAAACACATCTTTATTAATTGAAAAATAATTTTTCAATAATTAATCCCTTGTCCTAACATAAAACTTTTACATTCTCGAACTCTATTTTTCTTCAAAAATAAATCAAATATAAACTATTTACTACGGAAAAGAACTTGATTTTCAATGTGACTATTACGTATATACTATTTACTCAGAATCCATGTCCCAGAAAAAAAAGCAAGCATTTATTATGAACTCCTTTTCTTTTCCTTGCCTGCAATTGCATGATATACTATAATTTATAAGGTTTTTTATATCTATTTTTAAATGTTTACTTCAACTACGACACTTTCAATTTCAAAGCTTAATATTATATCCTAGTATCTCTATAAATCGGATTTTTTTGTAAATATTGATACACATGTGTAGCGATAAATTGTGACTCTTGGCGCATTATTTCTTATGGGAAATCAAACAAACTGAAACCCTGTGTATTTCTTCAGAAAATAACAAAGAACAATGGCTTTTATTTCATATTTAACGAGTCCCATTTGTTTTTAAGAAGGATTTCAGACATTGGAAGCAAGACAAACTAAGCAGTAAATCTGGGGCTGTAGAGGAATTTGTCGCTTTTATCGCAGAATATTTTATAACATTGTATTCTTTTACGAATTGTGTGTGTGTATTCTTAAAACTTTTATTACAATAGTTACCTTAAGTGGTTATTATAATAATTTTTTTTAATGTTTTTAGGATATTAATATTTTTGTTTTGAAATATTTTACAAACTATTTGAGTCGAGACGGCAGAGATTTAAAAAAATTTAACTGGGTAACTTTATTATTTCGTTAACTACTTGAGTCGAGACGACAGATATTTTTAAAAAATGTAACTGGGTAAACTGTTTTTGCATAAGAGTATGGAAAATGTTGTAAATGACATAAATTCTTTAATATGTTTGCGTCATAATTTTTTTTATAATCAAATGAGATGAAATTAGATGTTTTTTTTCACACATACACACTTTAACTAGTTTCTAACGGTATAAAACTTAATAATCTATATAAAGTGTTAGAAAACTTACTAAAATGTTTGATTTATTAAGGCACATATATGGTACTGTTGTTTAATTACTCGATTTGAGTTAAATATAGAAGGGTAATTTTTGCGAATTGTCACAAAATTTTGGAAGAAAATAATACTTATTTTCTATACTTACGTTATTAAAACCTAATATTAAAACAGGTAAGTTAAGATTTTCAAGTGTGTACTATAAAAAAATAGCATTATTAACTATAAAAATGTTTTTTAGAAGCGCACGGAGCTAGTTTTCCAATTGGGCAGGTTTTATACTCACTTTTTTTTTTAAAGTTGATAGCTAAATGTTGCTAGTGGTTGAACAACATTAAAGTACTAATCTAGTTTACATCATCTTAATGAAGAATAATTTAATCGAAGCTGTCATGTTATAAAAATGACTGCAATAGTTGCTTTTTAAATTTTTGCAACTATAAGGATGAATTTCAGCAACTTATTTGAAATTTAAAAGTATATTTAATAGCGTTAGAGTTATGGTTCCAACTTGACATGTACTTAAGTTGCGGTTCTTCCTTTTAATGTAGCCATGCTTTCATTTTTTGAATAAATTACACCAGCTACTAATTGAGGTAGTTTCAATATTCCAATACGATGGTATGACAGAGGCAAATTTTCCAAAATGCATTTGGAGCACGTATTTCAACACTGCTTTCGTTCACAGATTCTCCTAAATAAGCTCTGTCTTAAGCATCAAAAATGTAATTTGAGTATTAGAAAAACAGCTAATTAAACTCACATTAAATGTTACATTCCAAAATGTGCTGCTGCTAATTTGAAAGCTTCAGCATTTATTAAAAAAATGACGTGTAGTGACTCGTACTCTTCTGGAGTAACAAATACCACACTATTTATTAGTTAGGGGTGTTGTTTACACCAAAAAGACAACTGAACTAAAAATTATTTCTGAGTATATTTTTAGTTGGTTGAAAATCTTACCCCTGCACTTGGGGCACATTTTACAACTCAAATGCTTAGATTTAATCATTTGCTGTCAAAACCTGTAGATACTTTTTGAAAAATAATGGTGCTGGTTTGTAGTTAAAAGTATAAGACGTACATTTATACCATATTTTCTCCAAAACGGATAAATGTAAAAATATAAAATGAAAATAACCTGGAAAACTAGCCCCGATCTCCCCTAATCACACTTCAACTATACAATGTTTAATGGGATACAAACCTAAAAGAACACGTAACAAATGTTTATTATAAAATTACGACTTTTATTAATTCGTATCTTTGTCCTTTTTTATAAAACACAACCAGTTTTTATAATTAACTTTAAATCTATTCTCATGGCATCGACTGAATTTCTTAAAAACTAAGGTAATTTATCTAGTTAACAAAATTCTAACAATTCATGCGTGCATCGGTTTTGAGACTAAAGTATAAAATAAATTAGACAAATTCCCCTACAATACATTCTAAAAGTAGAAAAAAAATTAACCGTGTCATTAGCCAAATAACTTAATTAATCATGTATCTAATTTTTTCAATTAACTTAAGTGATAAATTATTTCTTAAGTGATTTATAGTCTTTTGATGTAACATTCTTTAAGAGAACTATTAATAATGCCCTCGTGTTTTAGCGAATTTTTTGATGCAATACAGTATTTTTTACCATTAAAAGTAAATTAAATGTTGATAAATAACTTTTAGATATGTTTTGGTTATGTTTAAAGTTTGGTTAAAACTGTTTGACTAATTCATGCAGATAAGCTAAGTATTATTTAGTACGAGTGATTGCAATGCATTACTTGAAGTAGATTGTTTTAATCATCATAAATTTGTTATAGAGCAGTTTTGTTTTCAACTACATGCGTTTTTATGTTATTTAGCATATTCCATAAAAATTTCCTTACGAATTTTTTTGTTTTACTTTTAACATACTTTCTTTCTTTTAAAAAACAAAAGAAATTTGAAATAAAAATTAAAAGTAGATTATTGACATGAAAAGGTAAAAATTTCCTTCCATACGTGTGTCTGTATCATCCTTTAAATGTTCATTTAAATACTATTCCTCATCTTTTACTAAATTTATTTATATTTCGAAAAATAAATATGTAATATTGCTCAAACTTGAATAGAAGCAAATATTTCATATCTACATAAAGCATTAAAACTTATCACATTCAAAAATTAACTAAACAAATGGATTTTAAATACTATTCATAAAACAAAAGATCAAGAGAAATAATTAGTTTAACCTTAAAATTCATTTATAAATGCTTAAATTTAAGTGAACATTTACACCTGCTTCTAAAAATAAGACATTAGAACGAATTTTGGTTTTTTCTAAACAAATAATTCGAAACATCAAAGAATCTCATCGGGATATATATTATAAAGTCATTCCAAACTGATTTTTGTCACAAAAATAAATGTCCGTTAAATTTTTTAGTGAATATAAACTAAGTTTCACTTGCGTATGTTAAGTGGAAATGGTGACTTAGACTGATCATTTTATATATTGACTTCTAGTTTCTTTCTTGACTTTAGTTAATTTTTTTGACGTATCATACTTGTATGTAGCACTTATACTTGAGGCTGTGAAAGTGGGTGATGGACGTAATAAACGTAGTGTGGAAACTAAAAGTGGGTAAATTAAATAAGATAAATATAACAATACATTTTCAATAACTATGAATTTATTGCAAATATTATTACATCGAGGCTGATATATAAATGTTTAGTCACATTTCTGGCATTCAGCATGCAATATCAATACTGTCAACTAAAAACTAACATTCAATTTAATTTTAGGATGTCGCGGTCCAACCGAACCGGGGCTCCGTCTTCCTCACCCTCTACCAGTGCTGGCACCGGTACCGGGATTCCGGTACCGGTGGTACAGCAAGCCCAGCAGTATCTGGAAGAGAACATCAAGCAATGGATGGAGCCACCTGCCCCGAATCCTCCGCCCAGCAGGGAAGACGTGAGTATAGATTGTCTTGTTGAGGGAGGTACATTGTGTGGTTTATAAATCGTTGTCTCATGGTTCAAATCCTAGTATCGTAGTTCAGGTCATCGTTCGGTGGTTCAAATCCTGGTCTCGTAGTAGAAGTCATGGGTCCGTGGTTCATATCATCAAATTCATAACCGATCATTCCGTGGTTCACGCAATTTAGCGGTTAAGATGGTAGTTTCGGAGTTTAAACCAGGTCTTGTACATAGAAGTCATCGTTCCGTAGTTCAAATCATCGGTTTACGTGTTTAGATTGTAGTTAAAATCGTAATTTAGCGATTCAGATCGTAGTTCCGGGGTTTAAAGCAGATCTCGTAGTTTAAGTCATCGTAGCAGTATCTGGAAGAGAACATCAAACAATGTATGGAGCTTCCTGCTCCGAATCCTCCGTCCAGCAGGGAAGACGCGAGTATAAAATTGTCTTGCATATGGTCTCGTAGCGTAGTAGAAGCCATCATTCCGTGTTGCAAACCCTGGTCTCGTAGTTCAAGTCATCGTTCGGTGGTGCAAATCCTGGTCTCGTTGTAGAAGTCATAGGCCCGTGGTCCAAATCATCAAATTCATCACCCGATCATTCCGTGGTTCAAACAATTTAACGGTTAAGATGGTAGTTTCGGAGTTTAAAACATGTCTTGTAGTAGAAGTCAATGTTCCGTAGTTCAAATCATTGGTTTACGGTTTAGATTGTGGTTAAAATCATAATTTACCGATTCAAGTCGTAGTTCATGAGTTGAAACCAGATCTCGTAGTTTAAGTCATCTCTCCGTGGTTCAAATCCTGGTTTCGTGGTTCAAATTGCAATAAACGGTTTAGATGGTAGTTTCGGGTTCAATCCACAGTTTATGTTTCAAATTGTGTATGAAGTTTTATTGGTTCAAATAGTTGATTTCCCTATGAGCATTCAATATCGAATGATATCCATCCAAAGTTAAATCTACATCATTATGACATAGTGATATCGAGTGAATATATGAAACATGTCGTTAGATATCCTGTGCTCTCACTTTGAAATTTGTCAAAATGATTTTATGTTGATGTTCCTATATTGATATTAATATTTTGTGTACGATTAAAGTCTGTCGAACGATTACTTTTTAAAATATGATGACATATTAAATGATGTGATTTTATTAAAATATGTGTTGTTGAAATGAAGGAAATAAAATGTTGAATGTGAATGAAATAAAAAAATAAATATATGTTAAAATAAAAAAAGGGTTTTATTCTAATATATACGGGTACATCAGCAGTTATTTTTCTGTAAAAAAACATTTTTTGAAGTGCATGATATATGAAAACTTGGCAAAAGTTTTGTTTGGATGATATCAAATAACCATATAGCATACGCCTTTTTTAAAAATTTAATAAATCCTTTTAAAAAAAGGAAGCTGTTACACATGCTAATATATTCTTTAAAAAAATCGTTATTTTAATACATGATATAATAAGAAAAACTAGGTTTAGTTCATTACCTTAAATTTTCTGCGAACAATAATTAAATTTATCTTCCTACCATAAGAGAATAGTTTCAGGTTTTCAATATTCACTTGCGTCTTTGTTAATAATTGAGAAATGCCCGTTTCTAAATATTAACTTGTTATGATAAGCTAAGAAAGACTGTCAAAATTCATAGCAGATTTCATAATAAATTGCGACGGATCAATTCAAAAATTAATTGTAATATATTCAAACGATACTTTGGTAGAATATTTTAATTTAGCGAAAGTGTAAAGTATTCTTAGGTTTAGAGATAAGTATTCATGTGGATTTGTTTATTGTTTCAATGACTGTGAGTAATTTTGAATTTTAAGCCAGTAATTGGGTTTTGACTAGAGATTATTATTTAAATATTTATCTTAAAATTTATGCAACGAATCCATTTTATTAAATTTGCAATTTCGCTATCTCTTTGTGGTGTAATTTCTAGCGGAAAAATATAGATTTTAATTGATGCCGATAATAGTAAAGTATTATAAAAGTATTGAGTTTGAATGCGTCAGTGTAAAAAAAACCCGAATAGTTACTATAATTCATGATTTTACTAGACTTGCCAGAAAACGTTAAAACATAGATTTTCTCTTAAATATAATAAGTACTGTTAATTTCAGTAATTCAAACAAAAGTTGTAGAAATTATCGATTTTTGAAATCGATTTGAAAAAATGAATTGTGTTTTTTATTTTGTTAAAGAAAGCATGGCCTTGATGATTAGCCATAGATAACTTAAAGAAAATGGGTATGAAATATATGCGCTACTTCCAAATCAAAGAGTTTAGTGATCACCAGTTAAAAATATGCCTCACAACCCGATGGCGAGTATCTTTATGAATTTTAATTCTATTTCGATCAATCAATAGAGTTTATAAGACTAAGCTAATCTAGCTTAGTAGCTAAATCTAAAGCGTATAGTTAATTGATAAGCCCGTATAAGCACCAATTGTCAAGATAGACTTGAGGAATTCTAAAAATATATCATTACTTCTATACATGCTACAGGAAACACAAATATTTTATCATGAAAATTAAAGTTAAAACAAACTCATGAAATGCTATCATATATTTGCAGTATTTTAAAAGTATTATTATTAAATATTATTAATTTATTTTTAAGTTCTACAGTGGGCACAGGTTACATTTAGTTCCGAAATGCACAATATTCATTTTATTTATCAACAGGAGTTACAGTTCTTTTTTTTTATACTTCCATCTAACCGTATCGTTTGAATTTAGTACCTCTCAAGTTATTCGATTTCGTCCGCTTTTGATCGTTTGGGTTTTATTTTCCATTCAGAGTTCAATACCATTTGATGGCATCGCACTAAAATAAATACTGTTTTCTCTTTCCGTAAAATAGAGAATAAAAAGCTATTTTCTGGATTCTATCTGCGTTATTTTCGGGAATAGAAAGTTCGGACGAAGTTCCACTGATAAAATTTATAACGTCTGAAAGGACTCTTTTTATTCCTTTTGATTTGAAACAGAGATAAACTTTTGATTTTATGAGGGAAGACTTATGAGGAATTTTCTTTGATGGGTATGTGCACGGATGCATTTTTTAACCTTCGAAGAAAAAAGGTTAAAATAATTGAGATGTTCGATTTGATTTTCTATACAATTCCGTTGTTTTAGTGACGTATTTCTTCTCAGTTTTCACGTCTGTATTTCCTTCGAAAGGTGTTCCGATTGGTGCTCTGTCTTACGTGACATTGATTCACCAATCGAGGCTCGAGAAAAAATATGTATTTTCATTTAGCATTTCTGTTGTCCCCAAAGTACTAAAACATGTGAATTGTACTAAATATACAGAACAGAAATTCAAATTTTTGTTTTGATACAAGTTAATTAATAATAACTTCATGAGAAATGTAATCAAAATCTATTGTTAGAATATATAATTACCAAACTGCTCGCTTGTCATCCTGCGACACAAATCACAAGCATGTAAAATAGAATGCACAAGTAAGCAAAAATTTTGAAATTTTGTGATAAAAATCATTCTTATAAATAACAGTTTGCTTCTTAAACACAAAATACACTGAAGTTAGTAGTTGTGCTTGTGTAGATTAATTTAAATGCATAATTTATTCCATTACACTTAGCGTTGTTGGATTTAACTTTTATTATTTCTAGCTCAAATCTAATGAATATAGTTCTTGTTAAAACATGTAGGTTTTATGTTTAAAACGCTTTTACGAATTATTCATGACACATTTCTTGAAAACTTAAATTAAATTTTGTCTACAGGGATTGATGCTAATTATTTTGAAGCCGAAAATAATTACTGAAAATTATTTCATGTAAAATCAAAATTTAATATAGTTTTCTTTAATGATGAAGTATTTCTAATTTCTGTTTTAGCTACCACACTACGTCTATAACGTAAAAAGTGGAAGGTACTAGAATCGTTCAGTCCGTCCATCTGTCTGTCACCCACTTTCACAGAACGATTTGTAAGTCTCACAAACAAATGGGATACGTCATTTTGAAGCAAAAAATCAGACTAAGCTACATTCTAAATTTCATTAAAAAATTAAATTAGGAGTTTATTTAAAGTTTAAATAACGAAAAAATTTAATCTACATTGAAATAACATGCAAATTCCATTTTCATTTAATATTTTCACTGTTGCCATTTCGTTAAACGTACGAGAAACTTTATTTAAAATAAAAATAAAACGTTTGACATAATATTCATTTATGTGATCTAATTCAGTTTGGATTGTTGTAATATCACAATAGAGTTCTTTTGATGGTTCATTATATATGTATGAAGAAAGATGCATAGAGAATTCTAACTTTGCACAAAAAAATGTGCAAAGTTTCGCTTTTATTTTTAAAGCACCAATTTTATTAATTATATATATTTTTCGAACTGAAAATTTAAATTAATTTTACAAACGATAAATAATAACTGATTTTTCGAAAGAAATGTAAATGGGAAATTGTGGCGACTCAAAGATATTTATTAAAAAAATTTACGTGTTTATTCTTCGAACTTCAAACAAATTTTTGTTTTTCAAACGATAAAGATTAATATATTAATTCTGAGAAAGAGGATTAATGAAAATAGTTAATTTTGGCGTTTAAAAGTTTGAATTACAACGCTAAAGGCCTTGTTTGGCGAATTTCTTTCTGTGTGTGTATAAATAGTTTTTTTCCTGTTGAGCACAAATGTTGTGTGGAAGCGGTTTAAGTGACAAATTCTGTAACAAACCTACTTGTTTGTATTTACTTTCGCTCTTGTTTTACGCAAATAATATTTATCAGTTTCAATACATTCAATTAAATAGCATTGATCGTGTCAGTTGTTAAATTTTTTTATATTACAAATATTGCAATAAGGATATAATGTTAAACAACAAAGACTTTTTTAATTACATTCATACAATTGATATGCATATTACTTAATTCAACTTTAACCAACAATGAAGGTAAACATTTGTAAAATATATAAAATTTACAAACATCCTTTGATGAAGAAACTTTTATTACTTAAAATAAATTTGTAGTAAAAGAAAACATTTTGGCTAATTTATACTGATTTCTTTTACCTTTTTTCTGAACATCTGTTAAACTATTTTGTATTGAACTTTTGTACACGATATTTCTATACCGTTATGAACTTTTTATTTTCATGCTTCAAAAGCATTTGCACCAACAAATAATTGCTAAATTAAAAATTTACAATTTATTAAATAAAAAATACATAATTAAAAAAAATCCAGAAAAATATGTTAATTATCTAATTATAACTTAATTAACGTTATATGAAAAATCAATACCTTATGCTCATAACAACGGTTACAAAGATTGATTCCACTTGCATAAAAACAAGTCATTAAAAATATGTTAATCTAATCTTTAGCAAAAACATACTTATCGTATAAAAACGTAAATTAATGTTGGCATTCACTGATTATAAAATTAGTTTTTATTGAAATTTGATAGCTATAAATTTTGACGTTACATGGGAGTTAATGAAATATAAATGCTAATATTTAAAATTAGCATGGTAACTTCTTTTTCTATAGAGAAAGTAATGTGTTTCTTCAAAATTAAATAAAAAAACTATGCTGAATAAATTTGATGTAAAACATATTCTTTTTTTACTTAAATGCCACTCTACGAATGAAGTACTTTAAAATAATATTTATTTATTTTTAATTGTTAACGACCTTTTATAAAGAATTCATTGTAATAGTATTCTTTAAATTTTTGTGTTTTCCAGTTTATGCTTTTGTAACGTATTAATGCCAGAAAATATTTTATCTGCACGACTTGTTATATTTAATAAATTTTGCGTGGTTATGATTTGTTTCAAAGGAAACAAATATTACCATCATGTGCAAAAAGTTTATAGTTTTGGAGTATTCATTAAATTTATTAAAATATGCCTTTTTAAGAATTTTGGTGATGTATTCTCAAAAATATATCCTTCATGTAACTGAAATAACTCTGGTGGTTTTGATTCCTGAAAATTCCTGTTAATAGACACGATTTTTGTTTATTTTTCTTCGTATTAGAAGAGACAAATTCCATTAATTGACAACATTTCCGTTTAATTTTTCTTAGATAAATGGCATCTTAAGGGAACCCAAGAGAGTAAATTTATTAATATTATTACTATATAACTTCTTTCTAAAGTGGCTAGGGTCAGAACCCGAGCATTCACTACACAGGCGGGTGTCTTACGAACTCTCCAAGAGCGGTTAGGCAACAGAAAGCAAACATAATATATAAAAAATAGTAACTATTCCATTCAAATCAAAACCACATTTTGTAACAAGTTTAATCTTTGCACAAATATTATTTTATTGAAATAATGATCTGTGTTCAATTTTCCAAAGTCATTGCTGATATTGATTATCTAATCATCACGTAATAAATCAACTAAAAGAATGTAGTGAAATGTTCAACAGTTAATAAAGATTATTTTGTCGATACTATCGCGTAAAATATTAGCTTTCCTCAAACCAAAACCAAATTATTATCTATTAAAACGCTCTTCTGCTAGACCAGATGTATTGAGTTATAGTTTATATTGTCGACTGTTATAGTCGGTCTATTTACTATGCGAGCCTCGAAAAGACTTCCCCCATCCCTTCGCTTGGTTTTCTAGGAAACGGGGGGAGCATCGCTTTTCTAAACCTAACGCGTTTGAGGTTATGTTGTGGAGGTCAACAATCCGAACAGTTCAAGCCCAAGTAGGGTGGGGAAAAAAACGAAACCGCGACGCTCATGCAGTTTTGAAGAAAACCACATGCGGGGATGGGGAAGGAAAATGCTTTCGAGGCTCGCATTCTAGATAGACCTACAATACTTTAATATTATTTGCAATTATGTATGAAAATGTTCACTTCAAGAATTAAAGGGTGGGGTTTTTAACCTAACTATGAAAAGTACATTTAGGTTAGGTTAGTTTAAATTATCACCGCACTAGAACTACACGAGGGCTATTGGCGATAGGTGTCAAATTTAGAACCATAGTCAAGTGACGAGCTGACACCTGGGAAGGCGCCCATGACAACCATTAAAAAAGTGCATTTAGAGAACATTTTTATTTCCTTCATATTTTTTTATAAATGAAGTTAAAAATATTGTAATTAATTATTATATGTATGTATGTATGTATTTATGTATGTATGTATGTATACATACACAAATATGTTTTGAAATGAAACATAGGCAACAGTGGCTTGCGTTCTCATTTGAGATAAACATTTTATGAAGTTTTGTCCCAATCAGGCCTTTTGCAGTTTATTAGTCTTACAATAACTAACAAATACCACATAAATCTTTATTTCCATGTGAATTATTTTTAAAGCTGTCCAAACTATTATTGACCTAACTATTTATACTCTTAACTCAAGTTTTAAATTTCAAGAAAATACTTTCTTTTCAAACTCATAAGAACATACGTAATAACAACAAACTGTTCTATATTCAGCATCCCAACCAAAATCACTAACGTTTAGAAAGAAACTGCCTCCCCCTGAAAGTCTATTGTCGTGGCTATGGGCTTCCTGTCAAGAAAGCAAGCGGGGGAGACTTTCACT
Source organism: Oedothorax gibbosus (assembly GCA_019343175.1). Taxonomy (NCBI): domain Eukaryota; kingdom Metazoa; phylum Arthropoda; class Arachnida; order Araneae; family Linyphiidae; genus Oedothorax; species Oedothorax gibbosus. Next base: position 21,500,992 of record CM033271.1, read on the forward strand.
TTTCGCCGTTAGCTTAGATAAATTGCCCTGATAAAGCACGGAGTTGTTCAAACGTGTCGTTTTGCCATCAGCACAACTATTAGTCGTTTATTTGTTGGGTATATACGCTTCGAACTGAACCAATTCCATAAGGAATATGTCACGTTAGAAAAGTATAACTCAAGAAAAGTTTGAAATTATTTAAAGTTGGAATATAAGTTAGCATTTGAGGTTTGGAACTACTACTCTGCAAGACTTGGGAATAAAATATGTTGCTAAATAATACAAAAATAACATAGATTAAAAATAATCTTGCAGGCTATAAGAAACTAGTCATTAGTTGTGATGGAGTTTTTATGCCACAAAACACTTTTTAGATAAAGATGAGCATATAAAATGCATAAAGGTTTAACTTACTAAAATACATGTAAAAGTTCAATTATGTAACTTATTTCCTCTTTTTATTTACTTTTGAGATGCAGTTAAATAATACCTCATATATGTAATAATGTTTCGAAAGTACAAGTACGCAGTAGATTACACATTCAATCAACCTAAAAAGAGATACTACATTGCCCTCCTCTATTCTTTTCAGAATACCAACAACCACTGAAAAATGCCGCATTTTTTGATTGCACAACAAACAGTGTACATTACTTCTAACCGAAAAGATCCACCCACTCTCTCCTAGGACAAACTAATTAAGCCACCTTCCACCAATGCCAATCCAGGCAACATCTTGCATTCTTCTTTTCAAAGGGCTGTCCAAACATTCCAGCCCAAAGGATTGGCAAAGAAAAGAGTCAGATTCCTATGGGACGCTATTCGTAGGATGGGAAAGATATAACGGGTTTAATTTCTTTAATAGCTTTAGGCTGAACTATGGTGGACTGAAAACAGCACTGACCATCGGTATCCAATTTAAATTTTACAAATTTTAACTGAAACGCTTTGAATGAGAATGATAATGCAATTCAAACGATATGCACTTGGAACTTAAATGAAACTTTAAAGGTACTACAACAAATATCATTCTATATAAAAACCAGTTCATAAATAAAATTCTAATTTTGGAGAAAATTTGTTAAGTAATTATTTTTTTTGACAAACCACCAAATCGACCAATAGATTAAGAATTCAAATCCTTATTTCAAATAATGTCTTTCTAACATTACCAAATTTTGGACACAAAAAAACATCGTTCTTTGTTTTTCTTTTGAATTGAACCGGCTCGGAAGGTCTCGAACCATTTGTGTTGTGATGTCACTCACACTTTAAGGATTTGTTTCAGGCAATTCGAAAACGTGTAAAACGCTTGCAATTTGGCCCATTTGAAGGGACATGTTCTTATCGTGTTTCAGTTAAATTTGGGTCGTGGTCAAAATCCCGTCTCTATCTCCAATGATCTTTATCATAGCTATATAAAGTTATAGGACTGCGAAGCAATCTGTACCGAAATTTTCAACAGCGTAACTGAAACCCTTTTTGCTGTAATACTGTAACAATTCATTTTCTTTAATAATCGACAGTAACATGAAGCAACTGTTGTCTGGAAAGAGTTTAACATTGTAGATATCCTTACTATCGCGATCGATTGTTTAATTAAGATCCCGACAATGGGATAAGGAAGAGAGAGATAAATGAATGGCTAAATTTATCCAGTGTACCGTGTGTCACGTCGCGTGGTGAAGATGACCGTTTCTGGATTTCGGGATTAGGTTAGGATGCAGATCTTGTGTAGGAAAGATCTAGAAAGGTTTCCCATAACTTTTTTTTTAGTACGAATTCGTTTGAGATTGCAAATATAAACTTTTTTTATGCTGGTAAATGTTTGTATAAGGGTTGACATTGTTAGCTCGGAGTTGGCCAAGGATGAAATCAAGGTTTGAGGAATATTAAATTGGATAATTGGATTATTTTTAGTTTTATATTTTTTTACTCAAGCAATTGATTTAAAGGTTTGGTAATTATTTATGTTATGAGTTGCGATATCGTGCTCTAATAAAATACTATAATTATTAAAAATAACTAGCTAACATTTATTTAAAAACTTACGATAAATTTGTTAATTTACCAACAAGACTTAAAAAAAGCATTTTTTACAGAAAATGTGTCACACAGGATTCCTCAAAACAGCATTTCTGTACATCAATATCATATCATAACACATTTAGAAAATCCTGATATTTTTTTTACTTGGTTTTCTGCTTTTGAAATTAGTAATTTAAGTGTACGCACATCTGTTTTTAAATTTAATCATTTTTGTCCATTAGCCAAGAAACTTTTATGAAAGATTAAGAAAAGTAAATATATGACTTACAAAATTTCTCAATACAACAAGACCCGAGATCTACATTCAATCATAACTCATTCCAGAAAGCCTTAGATATAAATGTTTATTAAACTCCCACATCATACAGCTTTTCGACACGGTATCCTTTAAAAAAAACAAAGTTCAATTGATGGGATAGGAAAGTTCGCTGATAATTTTATGTTTTTGTTTATAAAGTACTTTATTTAAGTAAACTTTGTTCTTCCTCCAACACCACTTCAAATATAAACATTTACGACAAACGTGCCAAACCAGTACCACTGGACATCGATATTCAATCATAACTCATTTTAGAAAAGCCTAATATAAATATTTATTGAAAACCCACATCTGCCTTATAAAACAACACAGCAAAATCAAAATCAAGGACTGGAGTCCATGATTTGTGTCACTGTTGAGCCGTCCATAAGAAATGAATTACCCTCCCTCCCCATATTTTTGGCTTCTGGAAGTTAGGCCTGGATATCCATCATTTTTCATATCTCCCCAGTGATATGGATTTCTGGATATCATGATAGGGGAGGGGGGAGCTCTAGAACAATGGAGTTTTCAAGAAATTTGTTCTGGACCAGAAAGTTCTTATTTCTTTTTCCTTTTATGAGGTGTTTTTGTTTCCGATATTATTTTAGGGCATATAGGAAAACGATGTTTGGGTTTTTGTTATTGTTTCTTGAAAAGTTTGGTATTGCTTTTGTGACCAATGCTGATTTTATTTTACTGTGTTGAAGTTTTTAAAAAAAACGACTTATGGTCATCAATTTTTACTTTTATGGTCATCAATTTTTACTTTTATGGTCATCAATTTCGAGGAAGTTAGATGCAGTTGAAACATAGTTGGTAAACTTTATCATTCATTACTTTAGCGAAGTTACTTAGTGTACATTTATTTCTTTTTATTCAGATAAAAACTCAATTTAATATCTCTGTCACTTGAAATGAATAACACCGTTTCCTTATTATGTCAAATTTTCCGAAATATCATCACAGTCTTATCACAAAGTTTATTACAGAAATCTTTATGAACTCACCCATTTCCAGATTTCACCATTCCATCACCTAATATTCCAAATCTCTCTTAGAAATAAGTGAAATAATCGAAATGAATGAAGGAAAAACTAGTTTCTATACCTCTAAATCAATGGATGGATCCGCCCATTTCATATCCGTTCTCTTAATATTATTTAACTATTAACTAAAATATATTTATATAGAACATCAAAATAATACACACATATTCATATCTTTAGCCAAACACCGAATTACACTGCTCAAAGGAATTAGGGGAATTCATGGTTTAAACCCTTTCACCCCCAAAGATTCCATTTGGAATCATCAGCTTGCGGTTTTTTTCTCACTAAACTAAGCTCGTTCTTATTTATCGTTAGATGGAAGAATCATGTCCTTTGAAGAATTGAATAATGTTAGTTTTAATTAAATGAAAATATGAAAAACATAGTGAAATAAAATTCACTCCCAAACAATTTTATGAAATAAATTGACCCCAAATTCTTCACGCTTGCATTCTTAGATGTTTAAAAATTGATTTTAACTTTTTTTAACAAATAAAGTTTTGATAAAATTATTGTTATGACTTATTCAAAAGTTATGATTACAATTTTTCCCCTTAAATTATAGTTAAAAAATTAAGATTTTTTTCTCTGTTTTTTACCATTTCATTCTGGATGCACAATTAATCTATTTCACAAATTTTTGATTTTTAGAATAAAAAATTGGAATTGAAAGGGTTAACAAAAGTACGCAAAGTGCTCCCTTAATTGTTTTGAGCAGTGTATTTATATGCAATTAGAATTAAATACCTCAAATGTTCTATCCCATACACTCAGCTAGACATTATTCATTCCCTACCAGTATCAAAATCGAGGACAGAATTACCTAAACTCATATCTCCAGTGCAACCTCCTAATATTAAAAAAAAACCTCTACAACACTTAGGAAGATGTAGTCAAAACAACCAAAAAGACGAAAAACCAGTCCCTCTTAATTATTTGATTCGTTTCTTAATCGTTAATAAAAAATATTTATCATGCATTTATAAGGTTAAAATAATATAAAATATTTTGTGCATACATATACAGTCCCTGGACAAATTATTAGACGCACTGCAAGATTTCATGTATCAATCAATGATGAACAAAATACCTTTAGAAGGACATTTGTGTTCCTATACTTAAGCTATTGAATACTATGTTCTATACTTAATACACATATCGACATCTTTTTTAATGATATGGCATTCTTTGGTATGTTTTCATCATTACTTAAAAAATACAGTGCGTCTAATAATTTGTCCAGGGACTGTAAATTCGTGATTGGTCTTACATATACCAATAGCTCTTGCCGCAAATACTCGGACATAATTCATTCCCTACCAATATCAAATCTCCAGAAACCTCCCAATATTCCAAGACATATCAAGAGCCCTCTTACAACAATAAGTCAAACAATCGAAATGAAGGAGTCCCCCTAAATCAATGGATGGATCCGTTCCCTCGAAATGTCGAGTTTTGAGAGTTTGCTTCCTGGATGATATATCCATCATCCATAGATGGTGTTTGCAGATGGATCTATTCATCATTCTTGGATCGCTATTCGTCTTGGTTGGAAGCGTGATTCTGGAGTTTAGAGACACGTTAGTAGTTGGGGGAGGAGTTTTTTGGTATTGTTTCAGCAGAAATATGGCTCGGAGGTAAACATGGCTAAGTGTTGGGATGAATTTGTGTTTTTTTAAAAAAAATTTGATTCAGTATCTTGTTTTGGAATATTTAAAATGTATTTTTAAAAGTTGATATATTTTTAATGATGATATTAAATAATGTCACAATAATAGCTGAAAAACTTAAATTTAATGAATAATTGAAAAAAACTTAAAATTTAATGATAAACGGGCCCTATGAGAGAGCTGAAACTTTAGTACGATTTTTAAAAAAAATTTAGTATTGATAGTGACGTTTTAATGAAAAGTAAGTCACCATATAAAAGCTCCCTTAATTAAGTTAAGATAAAAATAGACTTTATATCCATGCAATTTCCTGCCAATCATTGCTTGTTATTTATGCAGTTTTAAATTACATCAATAATTTATCCAAACGTCATAGATAGCGCAACGCCTATAAACAACTGAAAAAAACTAAACAGACTGCCACTTAGATATCTTTTTAAATTGTTTGTCAATAAATAAATCTTTATCTTCATTCTCATGAGAATATATAAAATTTAAAGCTCAATATCTGCTGATAAGTTCTTATCATATATAATTTTAAAATACGTTTTAAGATATCCTACTGTGTATGTTCAAACAAATGATTTTCAGGTATAGGACTTATTTTAGTTTGGCTCCGAGATAAAAAGCTTTTGCTCACTCCAAAGTTTCTGTGTTTTTTTCTTAAGATGGATGTTCCTTTAAAAGTGCTGATCGGAAGTTTTCTTCCAGGATTGCCATTATTAGTGTGTAATTAATGATGAACGTGCGAAATATATTATCTTTAGAGATTGTTCTTAACTTGCAGAACTTTCAATAATATATTTTACTTTTACGTTAAATTCTAAAATCTAATTAAAAAAGCAAACAAAAATAAAAGATTGTTAAAAGTTTAACGAATATGTACGAAGAAGAAAAAATAAATATTTTGGCGAAATGAAACAACAACGAAGAAGAAAATAAAAGAATTTTATATCGTTGTTTTCACGGAATATATGTTTTAAAAAACTAGTTCACGCACATAGATTGGTATGTCACACCAATTTCAAAGTAGTATACATTAGACATACATCCCAAAATAACCTTACGAGGATATACGTGAAATCCTATATTTAATTATGAGATATTTTCTTATAACTAACGCTGTCCTGTGTGTGGGCAACTTAAATAAAAGTCCACATGTGACTATTTTGAAGGATGTAGTTAAGATTTATTAAGCTGTAGTTTTTCCAGGTCACCACAGTACACTTATTTCATACTAGAAACTAACATTTTGATAAATTGAAATAAAACTAAAAAATATATACATAAAGTAGACCAGAAACATTTCACCTAACTATCTCTCCTTTTTTTCTTGATTCAATCAAAATATTACTTTGGCTGAATTAACTTGATTTCTTACTAAAAAATCTACACAAAAATAAAAGTTGAAACTCATTTAATTTTGAATTAATTTATAAACGCAAATGCAGACCTGGTTGCCGACAATGCTAATTTCCACTGCCCAAATGCAATCTCCGAAGTTAGAGAACTCCTTTTCTCCAGAAACCGGAGTTGACCAACCGTGTGTTAAGACCATTACTCCGTATCAGGTTCTCCATTAAATGAGAGGTATGACTCCATTAATCAACCTACGTATGTACTCCATCAGTCAACTTTTCAAGTTGTGATTGTGGACTAGAAGATTGTATTGTTCTTTTTTGCATTATATGTCATGAAAAAATGTTGCTTTTTTTGGATGACCATATACGATTAGTCTTTGTATCCTCTATTAAAATTATTTTATTTGACTAAAACGTTATAAAATAAGAGTTAAAGCATTTGTTATATTATGGTTAGGCTTGATTTGATTAAGCTTTTCGTCATTATTATCTAGTTCTCTGTTCATAAGAAATTACCTTGACGCTTCGTTCTCTTTTGAAGGCATTTAAACTGTTTATCTAAAACTTAATTTAAACTAGCTTTAGTATTTAAACGTTGTCAGAAAAATACATGTAACAAAATGCTAATCTATATTAATCTACTATTATATGCATTTCATATTGCAAACTATATTTGTAAGAAAATTCAACATAATTGATTGAAAAACAAAAATGCAAAATAAACTATAATTTAATCAAATATATAATACAAATTATACATTTTCTAAAAATATACGAATGTTTACAATTGAAACACCATGTTTCTTATGTTTTTTTCAAACGTTCAATGTAAATCTGTAAATGGATAACAAGAGTTAGATGTAGTCAGTTATCAATGATCTTTTGGAACATAAAACACAGTATTAGGTTATTCAAAACAGTGTTTGCACCTAGAAATGTGCACAGTAAAGTTTTATAACTTGAGTTATTTTCAATATGAAAATTGTATTTTTGTGTACTAAAGTTAGCATTTTATAAATATATAAAAAATCGTAGTTTTATTTTTGTTTTACTAAGACACTCATAAAAAACTTGTGTTCTAACAGCACAAGTGAGACACAAGCATGGCGTAAAAATGGAAACATTATAATATTGTGCAGTTCAATTACAACTGACTATCGCAAGAGGAGACGATTTATATTGAAAACGTGATTGAAAAAACACTTGTAAACTATATTTTTTTAAAAATGTGTTAACAAAAGTATAACATTTATTTTAAAGTACCATAGTATATATTTTTTAAGCCTCAGTAAAGCTATTTGTCCGAAACATTAAAGAGCAGATGCTGAACTACATTTTTGAAGAATAATACGTGCTGCGCCTTTAACACAATTTTTGTGTTACCGTTACATAATTATTTGGTCGCAACACAATTTTGTTTGTTTCAACGCAACTTGTAATAACCGGAAAAAAATTGTACTGAAAGCAAGCACAAGTTTTTTTTTCTAAAGGTTGAAACATCAAAGAAATTCGCTAATACGGCCTGCCAACTGCAACGCAATTTAATAATATTTATTTGTTAACGTAAAAAACATAATAGAATAATAAAAACGAACTTAATTATGCAGTTTGTAATTTGCATAACTTTTATTTGATGTACACGTTAAAAAAGATGAAATTAATCAAAATGATTCCATTTTTATGCTATATATTTTTTTCTATAATTATTTTATGCGCTATGCTTTGTAAAGGCTTGTAATTATATTTAAATGCATTCCTTGTATTGCATTAAACCAAAGTAAATGACTTCCGAAAATTAATTTAATATGAAGATTACGCTTTCCTTTTTTGGACTTTCTAAATGAGTTTTTTATTGGCGACATTTTTTGTCAAAGGCTAGAATGATCGCTGATTTAAATTTAATATCCTCAAAATAAACATCTTTTTACTTGGTGTTTTCTATTCATACTATGACAAAAAATATTAAGGAAAGTGAATTTAATAATTCAAAGACGCTAGATAATATTCCCTGAACACACAAAAATTATTACTCAATTTAGTGCTGTTGATATTTTTATTTGGTTAGCTTTTTAGTCTAAATGAATGTTCATGTGATTTTGATTATTGCTGGAGGTAATGATTTTTCTATTCGTAAGATAACTTCCATAAAAATCAGTCATATTTTTACAATGAAATGATATGTTAACGGAATGCAATGTATTTATTAATAAATGATATTATATCTGATTAATTGATATATTTTTATTTGAAAGAATTTTGATCATGTGTTGTTTTAAAAATTCATCTGACTGCAATTGAAGAACATAATCGTTTCTACTTAAACAGTATTTATGCAAAATTGAAGAGTTCATTTACGAAGATGTAGCTGCACAAAATGTTACATTTGGTATTATTTCTTAAATTTAAAATTTCTTTGATATTATTTGTTCCATTGCTATTATTACTAAACTATGAAATTTCCTCAATTTGTTTTCTAAATAACTTTAATATAAGATTACTTATTTATATTTATAGTTTTACAGTTCGCGTAAACTCTCTAAATCAAACAATGATTAGATGATATAAATACCATCTATCACCATGTAAAAATATTCAAATCAAACTTTATAAAGAAGTTTTCCAATATGAATCAGCATTGAAAATTATTATACAGGAATAATATTATTAAATTTTTGATATGGAGGATGTTTTTTTTATTATTTTTGTATCAAGATGCAATAACAATACTGTACAAAAAATTTGGTTACTTTACAAAAAAATTTCTGACAGCAAACTTACCAGAAAATATCTGTTGTGCTACGGACAAAATATGTTGACAAAATTTTCTTGTAGCTAAGCAATACAAGAAACTATTCGTGCCCAACAGATATTTTCTGTAGTTGTTGGGTACGATAAAAAGGAAAAAAAAAGTCAAGCTATAATCCAGCATACGAACCCTCTTCGATGGCTTAGAAGCCAGTCACTATGACCTATACACCATCACGGTCGGGAGTAATTTGTATACATACATTTTTAGCCTACTTTTCTTTTTTTTTAATTCGAAAGAATTTAAAAAAATGAAAAAGTAGGTATTGACATGCGGTCGATGTTCGTCTGCCTATCCGTACACCACTTCCAAAATAGGTTCTATCCATCGGATTTTAAAAATTCTTTTTTTTAGAAAGCTATGACCTCATAGACAAACTTTTCATACTTTTTGTCCACCTGTCTGGACAGACATAAATCTACTATCTGTCGGCGAATTTCCCATTGAATTAGCATTGAAATTCAATTTTGAGTCATTTAAATCACTGTTGCCAAATCAACAATGGTATGAGAAACTTTATTTAAAAATATTTGAAGCAAAATAATTTTTTCATGAATCAGTTTGGAATTACGTCATAAAATGTAGCACAATGTGATTCTTTGATTGTTCATTAATTGTTTACCAAGAAAGCGCAAGGCATATTTTTGCATACAATTATGCTTAGTTTTAATTTACATTTCTTATTTTTTTAATGCAGTTTGGAGTGGTTTCATTACTTTTGTTATTAATATTTAATTATTCTTTAAACTACAATTAAACCGAGAAGACGATAAATAATATAAGTTAATTTTCGTAAGATTATTACGGAAAGTAGTTGATTTTGGCTTTTAGAAGTTTAAATTATAGCTGGATGCTGTGTTTAGCAATTTTTTTCTAACGTGTATAAATCTAGTGTAGAAACGGTGTTTGAGGATATTTTCTGTTAGGTACCTAGTTGTTTCCCGATTAGAATTTCAGTAAGTATTTAAGTAACAGGAAAGTTAGCTATTTTAGTTCTTTAAGAACTTCTTGTTTCTTTTCGTAATCCAACATAAAAAATCTTTTCTCATTAGGTGAAATCTAAAACAGTGGTTGCAGATTTTATCTGCTTACAGAGAAAATGTTTCCTTTGACAAACTGAAGACATAATTTTGCAAAATACTACAGTAGTTTAAGAAAACAGAAATTTGCCGTAGAAAAATAATATAAATATTCTGTTTTCTAACAGATTTTTTTTTACAGTGGACACTCACATTTGCAACGGTCCTATCCATTTTTTCACGAAACCAAAATATTTTCGAGGTTGAAAAAAAATCGATTACTAACCACACAGAATTCTACTCTAAAAATAATTCCACTCCAAAACATTTATACACTGTTTCAACTACGTTACATTAATCTGTATTGATCTCCTATTAAAATACCAACATCGAAGCTTATTTCACCACACAAAAAAGACTTTTACTACTAGTGTGTAGAGGCAGAAAAACGAATTTCACTTTTCGCCACATGAGCTTTTCGATTCCACTCTCTAATACGTTCTTCAGCTAAATAAAAATAATCGAAGAGAAATGCTATTTTAACGGGGAAACAAGGCTAAGGCTTTTTATCATGCCATTACAGCATAAGCCATCGAATCGATGTACTAACTTCTCCGGATAAGGGATAAGCAAGCCACCCGGAAACAGTAGGGTAAAAAAAATATTTTAATAGAATAGTAGTTTTCTGTTTAGGTTAGTTTGCTTTACACACGTTCCTTTCAACTGATTTATTTTGTAATCGTAAAGTTCTTATTCGCATACAACTATTTTTAGTACTCAAGACTCAAACTACAATGGTCGTCTGCTATAATTTAATGGCAAAGAGGCGCAGGATTCAATAGTTCTTAAAACTTACATATCTTATTCTCTCTTTTCGTTATAAGTTTAAAAACTACGGCTTAAAGCGTTAAAATTTTAATTAGTGATGATTTCAGTATCAGCAGTATCAGTACGGGAAGCTTTTGTGACAGAAATCTAATTTTGCTTTGGTATACATGCTGACGCAAACAGTGAGTTTAAATTTTTTTACTAAGAAGAAAATAACCAGGGATAAGATAGTTTATTTTCATTTTGATTATTATTTGCAATCTAAATAAAATATAAAGTAACATTCTTCGTAACTTAGAAATATCGTGAGTTACTGAGAGAACTCAACAGTACACGAAACCAGTAGTTATTATTTTTTTTTGCAGTGTTGACTTCCATCGGCTGTTTCTTCATGTGTTCTTCCAATGAACTTAACAAGTTTTCTAATTTTAAACCTCGGTTCCAAGTTGTGATCAACCAAATACACTACAATTAAAGATGTGGTTGTTTGGAACAATACATTAAAGATGTTAAGTTCAAATTTTAGAGGTTTTTTTTATATATCCCTGGGTCAAAATTAGCCCAGTTCCATGATGTGTGTGACCCTGAGAAAGTCCAAAAAGAAAAGTGGGTCGTCTTTGACGTCCTTCCACGTCAAACCGAGGCAATGGAGTATGTGCTAGGGACTGGCTTGAGCACCTCCACGACAGTTGGGACAGTCAGGGAACAGCTTGGTTCCGGCCTCAAACTTCAAACTCTTTGTGTGTCCCGTCTTAAATCTGGAGAGAGCAGTTTAGTCACACTATTACAGCTAGTGTCAGGCCCCCTTGGAGGGACAGTAGGTGCATCCACTCCCCACTCCATGATGAAAAATTTTATAGTAAGTTTTCTAAGAATTGTATGACAACAGTCGTAGTTGCATGACGCGCTGGCCCCGTAGGTTTTGTTCATCGTTTACACATATGTTGCTAAATGTGAATAAAAGATACTTTGATTGTCTCAGAATTTTTGTTTGACACTTTATTCCTTGTTTTACTTCACAACCTTATACACAGTTAAAAAGTTTGAAAGAAACTGGTTAAAACGTATCTGGTTATTTGTCTTTCGCATCACAAAGACATTCCTCCCACTCCGATGCGTAGAAGATATTGCTTTCCTTACGTTTTACGTTCAAGATGTTATTTTTATGGAGATGGCCACAAGGTATAGGCATTCTCTATTTTTTTGGCTCTGGGCTCGGGGAAGAATATCGGAAGAAGAAAAACCCTGGTAACATCGTTGGAAAAGTTTCCAGGGGGGATGGGAGATACTATTGAGACGATCCGTTTCCAACATGATGTTTTTTCTTGGTTTGGTTAGGGGAAAAGGGGCGTAGAATCTTAGGTTTCTAATGGTTGCGAATTGTTTGTTTTTGGAAATAGATTTCTATGCAACTTTTCTTTTTTAAAAGCAATTTACGTTTTCTAAAAAGTCTGATTTCTAGTGTTCAAGTTTTTATTTCTGGTGTTCAAGACAATTGTTATTAAATTATCAATACTTCATTAGTCACATATGTTTTATGCACTGAAATCATTATTGACTGAACTGCAATTATTTTCTTCTGCAAGTGCAGTAATTACTTATTTCGATTCCCTGGCAGAGAAATGTAGAATGTTTTGGTTTTAATAAAACTTCTACATTGTGCAACACCTAAAAAGCGGAAGCTATTACAGAAAGGCTCTGCCACACATTTTCTTTGCTCTAACTTAACCGACGAGAATAATAATAAAAAATTATGTTTGTCTCATTTCTTATACATAATAGAACATAATGCAAATTGTAATAATTGTTTTAAGTTAACCAAGTAACATATTTTTTTCAAATCGAGATCGTAAAGGTTTAATTTTTTAAAATTATTTTTTGTAAGATTTGTTTTAAAATCAATCATTATATTTATTTTGAATTAAACAAAAATAGTCAAATTATAAAAAAATCTTAATTAAGTAATAATAGAAAATTATGCATGTATCACTCAAATATTTAGACAGCTTTTTTTGTTTTAAAGGTACAGTATAAATTTTAGGAAGAAAAAATTACTAATCTTTTTTGCAAGTGTATTACGATCAACCCTTACTATTTAACATTACTTATTTAACATCTATATTTAGCTACCGTGTTTTGCATAATTTCTTTTGTAATTTTTCATTTATTTTTGAAAAATATAGGATCTTTGTGCAAGTGTCGCTCAGATTATTTTTTTTATTGATTGAAAATTCTGCAAAATGTGCAAAAATCTGTTTCTTCTCATAGCCGAACTAAAAGCAGCGTTACCTACGTGGGTGATCTCTGTTTAATGAATTTGAAAAATGCGTATTTCAGAAGTAAGTATAAGCAGCATAAGCTAAATATTCTAAAGTAAGGTATAAACAGGATAAACTAAATATTCTGAGGTAAAGTATAAACTAAATATGCTAAAGTAAAGTATAAACTGCCATAAACATAAAATAAAAAATAACTAAAATAGTTAAGTATAACCTGGGTATAGCGTCTTTCAAAGGCAGCGATGTTTGTTACGTCACAAACGAGTAACGTTATAAACGAGAATAGTGAAAACACAATTTATTTACTTTAGGAATTCATTTTGGATATCATATAAACGTATATTTTACATTATAACCGAGGAGTTAATTTAAAATTGTCGTTATAAAAAAGATATTATGACACTAAGGTCTACACTGTTAGAAATAATAGTTCAAGGTTGAACCAAATTACGGTTCAAAGTTGCTGCAACCATAATTTGGTTGACTGTTGAACCATAAAACGGTTTTTTCAAATTGCGTAACTATGGTGAAAGGTTGAACCATAATATGTTGTATTCCCCACACGAAACTAAAGACAAAATTTGAACCATAATAGGGCGTTTCCGAAATCGTAAGTAGTGAAGGTTGATCCTAATATGGGCTTTCTCAAAGCTAAACTATAGTGAAAGGTTGAACCATAAAAAGGTTCTCCCAATGCGTAACAATAGTGAAAGATTGAACCATACTTGTTTCCTGTGTATTCATGAATTAATAATGTATTAAATAATATTTGTAGCAGGATGTCACTCACACAGTAATTTTTAATGATGCATGTAAATTCAATATAAACACTTCATAAATATTTATTTTAATCTTTAAACAAAGTAAAGAAAATAGTTATATTAAAAATGCTTCAAAATGATGCTGTGCAAAATCTTCGTGTGCCGAAATAGCTTAGTTGGGAGCGCAATTGACTGATTATCTAATGGTCCACGGTCCCTTGTTACTAAGAAAAGAAACTAAAAAATATATAATGTTTTATATATACAAGTGCAAATACAAGTTTAATTATCTCTGTAGCAACAAAAAAACTTGTTTTTCAAAATACGATGTAGATCACATAAAAAGAACTGTATTTACACCGTGAATCAGTTTATTGCAATGTAACAATTAAATCTATTTTTATAATAACTAGAGGGTACGCCCCCTGCTCGCTATCGCTCGCCAACCCCCCCCCCCCCCTTTAAAATATTTGGTGGACATGAAATTTAGACATTTTCTACATTCAGTAAAAAAATGGAGTTGTCCTATAAAAATTTTGTCGTAGAGATCAAAAAGAGAGAGAGAGAGAAGAGAGAGTATTACTTTAATTTCATATATACAGATTTTAAAAAACCCATAACTTAAAAACCCTTCTATATTTTTTTTCTGTATTGCCAATTTGATGATAAATATTCAATCTATAAGATACTACAAATTCAGACACTTTTTAAGAATTTTTTTTTTCGAATTTCGGCAAAAAACGCCATTTTTGGCTTTTTTTGTTATTTATTAATAAAAAAACTAATTGGAATTTTTAAAAAATATTTTGTGGACATGAAATTTAGACCATTTAAGACATTTAGTAAAAAATTGGAGTTGTACTATAAAAATTATGTCGTACAGATTAAAAAAATCTTAATTTTTTAATATAGAGAGATATAGAGATATATATTAAGATTTTAGGTATCATTTTCATTAAAAAACGTCTAGGCTATAAATAATTAACAGAAGCGTTTCTGTGTATTCAACTTCTACTAATTAAAAATTGCAAAGACTTTTTAATTTTCACTTACTCGTCAAAAAGGTAAACTCTAATAATAAAGTAACTGATATTTTAATGAAAAGCAAACAATCTCTTCGTAACATTTGCAGTTAAATGATTATTTTATAAAAGTATCAATATTAAAAGAAAAATCACGAATAAGTTGAACGACTATTATTTCGAAGATGGCAAAGCAAATACAATACAAATTTTAAAATAAAGTGAAAAACAGCAGCATACATTCAGAAATTATGGATTTATTTTTTATTTTATTGCGAATTCTACAATTATATTTATTTCAAGTAGTTATTCTACATTTCTGACTAACATACCTAATTTAAGAAAGTAGCATTTATTTTAAAATTTGGAATACATACATCAATAATATCGTATTCAATGTTACATTTATTAATTGGCTATAAAAGTATCATGAACAAATTAATTGTACTATTATCAAAATCAAAATAAAACTTTAACAGTTTTTAAAACTATGTAACTGCATAACTTGCACGTTTATAGTCTAAGAGCTCAACTACACCATATAGTACATGCAACTGCACATAAACTAAAAGCTATTCCTCCATCCGGCAACTCAAGTCCCCATGTTCTAAATCTAAGCACTTTTATCCAATCATTAATTTTGTTCGAACCGATGCCATGTCCGAACAATATCGTAGAAACTGCATGTGTGCCCTTATAGAAGTCTCGAAATCATAATAAAAATGTTATGTTTCTATAAAAGTGTATTGCGAACAAATCAACACTTATAAAAATCAAACTATAACATTTTTACTATTGTTTAAAACTATTTAAAAACATAAAGTGCAGATAAAAGTACAACTCTTGATTGTCTAAGTGCTAAACTACACCATATTGTTCAAGCAATTACGCAGAAACTAAATCAAATTCTTCATGCAGCATTGCAATTTTCTATGTTCTGAATCTAAGCAATTGTACCCAACGACCACGTTTGTTCAGATCAACCAAGACAATTATCACTTAGAAACTGAATTTACAATCGTATTTGAAGTCTCTAAAACATATTTATAATAGTAGTAAGAGAATGTAACGATAAGAGAATTGTAAACAAAATATATATTAGAACTATTATCAAAATCAATATAAAACTTTTTACGCTGTTAAATTATAATCCAAGCAATTCTACCCTACCGCCACTTTTGCACATTCCTAACAATATCCCTTAACAGTTTTTATTACTGAAGTCTCTTAATTATCGTAATATTATTGTTATAAATAGCATGTAACTATTAAATTCCTGTATATCAACAAATTAACTATCATAACAGGTATCAAAATCAAAATAAAACTCAAACGCTTTATAAAACTATATAATAATTTAACATCATGAAATTCACAAGTAAAAAGCTTTATCGTCTAAGAGCTAAACTACACCATATTGCCTAGACAAATTACAATAGAAACTAAACCAATTTCTCCATCCAGCAACTCTATTTCCCATGTTCTAAATCCAAGCAATTCTGCCCAACCAACCACTTTCACTCGAACCAGCCCGAACAATATTTTACTTAAGAGTTTTCTTTACAGAAGTGTCTTAATCACCCCAATAATAATATTATTAATGGCATGTAACTATTAAATTCCTCTCAACAACTATTATAACAGGTATCAAAATCTAAGTAAAACCTAAACCCTATATGAATCATACATAACAATTTAACATCATAAAATTCTTAACTAAAACGCTTTATCGTCTGAGAGCTAAACTACACTATATTGCGGGGACAACTACAATAGAAACTAAACCAATTTCTCCATCTCCAGCAACTCTATTTCCCATGTTCTAAATCTAACCAATTCTACCCAACCGCCACTTTCGTTCAAACCTCCCCGAACAATATCGCCCGGCAATTGCTTTTCCACCCTTACACATGTCCCGGAGGCAGGCGAAAGATATTGAAAGTCACAGGCTCTTGAAATTTCATTACTTCTTGTGTCAACATTTATCCGTGTGCCATTTAATCTATCCAAAGTCGCCGGCCTTTACCGAATACCTGGGATTGTTCAAAGTTGGGGACGGATATGCACTTTAAAAGAGGTTCAAGAATTACAAGAATTGAGATGAATTTAACTGGTTTTGGTATACGTGGAATTGGGTTTATGTATTGTAGAATTGGATGGATATAGGCAGTTCCGGTTGTTTAGGATATGTTTTATTATAAAGTTATAGAGTCCGTCTGCCTCAACTTGACATCCCAAATAGTTTGATTGTGGAAGCGTCCACTTTGTAAAAAGGAAGAGAACCTAGAGGAGGCAGTTAGCCAATCCCATGGTGTTTGGCGAGCCATGTATGTATTATATATCATATTCAGTATCACTTCGGGGAACGCTATAAGTTTTAAAAAAAATAGCTATGCAATAATAGGGAACCCATGCAAGTTCAAACTGCCCTTCAGTTGAGAAACTGTTTCTAAACTTTAAAGAAATATGCACCTGCAAATTAATGAATCGCCAAATATAGTAACTGGCTGAACCAAAAAAATCTTCCTTAGCCCTTGTCGTTTTACGAGGGATAGTTTGACATCGTCTAAAACACACGTCATAGATGTCAAGAAGTGACTATATTGTAATGTATGAATAGAGTATTTGGGTTTGTTTTCGTTTATTTTGGACATTTAGGAAAATTAGAATTATTATTTGCATTTATTTGTAAAATTATGCATTTTGAATATTAATGTTACTTCTTTATTCTTGTAGTATTAAGGTTTTATCGTAATTAGTTGGTGTTTTTTTTATAATTCCAGTATAGTTTAGAGTTCGATATAAATTCAAAGTTCAAGACTTTTGTCATTTTTAAGTGACTTAATTTTTTTAAACAAACGAACAGACAAAACACTTTTCACTGTTTACTTTCTACCTAAGTCAACGCAAAGGAGGACTATTAATACTTGCATTTGAAGCTAATCTAAAAAAGTAAACCATATTGTTAGCTATTTTTCCAAAAGCAGGTAACAAATATCATTAACCAGACGCTTTACATTGGTTATATGTAGTTCAAAATAAAAGCTAAACTGTCGAAGAATTGCAGAATATGCAACGAAACTACAATTGTGCTACTAGTAATCGCAGTCTAATCGGTATGAGTTGGTTCATCTGCAATCGATAAGGTATTTTTTTGCTACACGACGACTAATTAGGCCGGAACTTACCGCTTACTGCTACATCCGACCAGTAAGAATATCCATTCCAGAATGGAAATCGAACTTACACATATGTTGGAACTGATGGCTAGAGCTCTAATCATTCGGGTATCCGAAGATACGTAGAAAAAACTGTTTATCAGTTATAAACTTGAGTTACATTAACTATTTTTTAGAATTTCTGCTGAATAAGTGATAAGACCTACTAGCCTCTTTACATAACTAAAACCTCAACTTTTCTTCCAGATCCTTCCACTTCCACTGGTGAACACCACAGCCCCAGAAAACCCTCAAGCAACCAGCCACTTCCACAGAATGACCAGCACCTCATCCTCAGGGTCTTCAGCCCACGTTCCCAACAGGGCTGCTCACGCCCGCAACCTTCCACCAGTTACTTCCCCTTCCAGCGGTTACAGCGAGCACAGCGATCCCTATTTCAGCCTCAGCGCTGCCGAACGCGCCCTCGTAATGTCCTCCACCAAGCACTTTCCTCACTCGCTTAGTTTTGGAGGATGTTCCAATCACTCTCTGCTTCAGGGGACATCGTACAGCTCTCCTTGTGGCAACGGGACGTTTGGAGCTGGGGCTCAGCCGTCAGCGGCGGCGTCTTTCTTTGCAAGGTAAATGGCTTAAAAATTCTAGAAAAAAACTTTTATGCTTATTTATCCTTCCTGTGTAAGAGGGGAATAATAAGAAAACAGCCCCCCCCCCCAGTTGCCGAAGTCGATAATAATCGACCAGCCTCTCACCCAGAAGGTATTTTGTCCTGCCCTAGCCATACCATAGATTCGCATTATAGAAAAAATATTCCTATGGTGTCGAGTACTCTGCGATACGCGTGCTCCTTAAGACTAAGAAGTTGAAAGTCCAGACCGCGTTAACGTACGATGTCGTTCGAAGTTACGTTGGGTTACCCCTTCGTTACGATGTCGAAAATAAATGGGACTTGCGCACGTTAAATCTTTGATACAATTTTGATATTAAGGTTGTGTTGGATGTCAGTTCGGATGTCGGCCTTGTCCAGCAATCCGTGTTGATGCTGCGCCAAGCATTCTATTACATTCTACGTATTTCAAAACGAGCGTTTTGTGACTTGATATGGAATGGGACTTGGGTTGATTATCGTCGCACTAGACCTACAAGAGGGCTATTGACGACGGACGTTGCAATTTAAAATCACAGTCAATTTAATGATATGGAATGAAGAAAACAATAAATTAAGCAGAAGGATTTGTAAAATCATCTTTCATCAAGTTGAATTGTTTAATACCGACACCGCTTTTAGAAGAAAAAATGAAAAACGTTGATGAGCAATTTTTATGGAACAAAATAACGTCTATGTTTAGTTTGAAGATGAATTCGAAATTTGTACTAAGTAAATAACAAAATGTATTAGAAGAATCAATTCGGAAAACCTGTTAATTTTTCAACAAATCAAGCAACCAATCATCACGTAGTTCCCCAAATTCTATATACACAAAAAAATATTTATTATCTTACTTCAGTAATGTTAAGTTACAAATTTCAAAACAGTTATTTAATTTGTTTTCCTGCATTTATTGGGCTATGACTATCTGACAATTAGAGAATACTTCGTTTTTCATATTACATTTCAGTTAACTAATACAAACTACATGGATTATCATTTCTATTTTTAATGACATAGCAAATTAAAAAAAAAATTTGTTTATAAATACTAAACCAAATCCTGATAAATCAGAAAGAAATACATCACCAACCACTCCTAATTGGCATATATTTCCATAAACACATTAAAAATGTCTTAGCTGCGTAAACCCATCTAAAGTAATTGCGTCCCAAAGACGACTGCAAATGTTTCTTCCTTCTAAAAATAAGACCAAATTGAATTTCATCTTCAGCGAATAAATCTACGATGAGTTTCTTCATGTAATGTTGGGAAAGCGTTGAGTTTTAATCCCCTTGGGTTCCGATACTAGAGATTAAATTCGATTTGTTAGTTAGGTTGGTTGTTGAGATATTAACTTCTCTAGAAAAGTAGAGTGAATGTAATGGATGCGTTCTCTTAAGAGGATAGTTGTTTCTCTTAATTTTTTTTATCATCTAATTATTTATATATACGTTATTAACATTTTGTATATAAAGTTGGATGATATAAAGTAATAAAAATGTAAACGTTATAATCTTAATATGTATATATATAATTTTTCCACCATTATATTATCATGTAGGTATATGTTAAAGAGTAATGTAAATAAGACCATCTCTTGGAAAAGTATGAGCTAATAAATTGGACGCGTTCTTTTAAAAGGATAATTTCTACTTTTTCAAATTATTTTCTACTATGATGGTTAAGTTTTGTAGATAAAATAGGGTTATATTAAGTAATAAAAAAGTAAATTTAACAATCTTAACATACAAATAATTTTCCCCATATTATATTATGATTGAGGCATAGGTTGAAAATTAATGTAATTTTATCACCAGTTTCTTTTTTTAGTTCTAAAATATAATATACAAGTTTTCGGACAGTGTTAGAATTGGCATATTTTGAAATGCTGAAAAATGTCCTTAAAATTCTATTCTAACGAGTAACATTCTTATTTACTTAAGATGGTAAATATATTTCAATTCATAAAATTACTTCGCTTTAATCTCGAATTTTTATCGTCTCCAATTTGGATTGAAGTTTAATGAGACATAATATCAAATACTCTTATGAACGGTACTTTTTTATAATTTCAGAATTAAATCATAATTATTGTCGTTTAAATATATGCTAAATGGGTAAAACGACAATATTGTGAAAAAGAAGCATAGAAATGAGTAAAAAAATAACTAGATAATAATCCAAAGAATATTGCTATTTCTCTACCAAGATTAAAACGGTTATATTGAAAAGTTTTTCTCGGATAACAGGTGAAATTAAACACCTGTTTCTGTACAGCTTGGGATTTCAATCTCGATATCTTAGTTGTCTTTCTGAAATTTCGCTAATCCTTTTTAATGCATTAGGTTTCGGAAATTGCATTTCTGTAATGTTTTACCTTTCTTTCAGACAGACTTTAAAAAAATGTCGGGTTGGCTGGAAGATTAGAGGGCATTACATTTGTAACTTTTATCTGCGAAAATATTCAATTCAGGAAATATTTCCATTTGCAGAATTGCATATTTCCAGATGCATGCTTGTAATTTACGATTTGATTCTATTTGAAATTCCCCCAAAGGAGAGTAAATGTTTTAATGGAGTTTCTTATCAGAAATAGAAAATATATTAGCGTCACGAAGTATTACTTTCAGATAAGTCTGAAAGCTATATGAGGGTGGTTTTATTTAAGGGTCTATAATGGAGATACATTAGCAACTTTATGATTTCCCCAAATTTATAGATTGATGTTCGTAAATGCATGGATAAGTACCTACATTAGTTTTATTATTAAATTTATTACATACGTTTATAGCATGTTAAATATAACCGTTAAGATTAAATTTTCTATTCAGACTACCATAATTTTGCAGTGAAGTTATTTATGTTTTTTATTCCTTATTTACTATATATTATTCGAATATTTTACTTTATTCACATTTATACTGGTTCAAGAAAAAAATAATTTAAATAACTTATGTATATTACAAAAAAAAATCCATCGTCAAATCCCAACACGTATAACTCATAGAAATTTTAACGAATGTGACTTTTAGTTTATTCGAAATGTTTGTAATAAATCAACGTACTATTTTTATGACTACATATTCTGTAAAACTACTTTCAGGACTAAACTAGTATTACATTTAGTTAATTCAAAAATCTAGTAGTTTCAAAACGTATCTTAAAACATTCTTTGCAAATTTTATACTGTTTTATACTTTGTATTTCATTTTGTTACATCTTACCTCGTACATATATATGAACCTTAAGATGAACTACACGAAAAATATAGATATATGACTCTCTTCCGTCTAGTTTTCTTTTATTGCCCGTCTCATGGCTTCATTCTTTAGTTCCTTAACAAGGTCAAACTTCGTTACAAAGTGGAAGTGAAAAAGATAAAAAAAAAAAGAGTAGAATTCTCTACAAAAGAAAGATAAAAAGAATCCGAAGAAACGTAAGAATTCGTTGAAGGAGAAGATGTAGAAAAAAAGAGCAATTGACTAATTTCGTTCTTTTCCTTTATATGGAACTTTGACTTCGCCATTTTTTTTCTTTAAAAATCCACCTTGCGGCCTTCATTATATAGACATCAAAGCGTCTGCTGAAGTCAGTTTGTAGCCATTTATTCGGAATGAATAACTAAAGGAATAAAGTTACGGTTGTCTTAATGTAGTCCAGATTCTTCTATTTTTAATGAAGCGTTAATTTGAATTTACGTCAATTAATGCTTCATTAAAACAAGTGTTTAAGAACGAAGTATAGTTTCGTACCTCATAATGATGGGAGGCTTCTTTTTTCGGAGAGATTTTACTGTAAGTAATCAACGGTGTTCAGGTACCTGATTTTTTACAATTGCTAAGATTTCTTTTTTGCATTAACATTAAAAAAACACTTCCCAACTTAAAACTGCATACTTAAGGTTTTAATCTACAATCCGTGCACTTGGGGACTCAGACAGCTTTATGACGACTGATTGTTTAGTTTGTAGTTTAACTCACCAACTAACTGGTTGACTTTAGTGGTTATGTATAATAATGCAATAAATTAAAATTTATACATAAGTTCCTTTACTTAAATATGTTTATTAATGTTCAAAACGGTTTTCAAACTTTAACTTGAAGCAAAACAAAAACACTCCTCAATTAGCTTGATTTGTTTTACATTAGATATTAAAAAACCCTACATTATATATTAAAATAAACATATTCCAATGCATTTGACATGTGAAGTCAGAAAAAAAAGATGCAACCAAAAAACTAAAAATAATATATTTTATACATAATTTCTGAAACAAATTTAAATAACTTTATTTTTTCGATAATTACGGAATCTTGAAAACTAGGTTCCGCATTTTATTATCAAGCATCATGTTTGCATTAATTCGTAATTACTGAAGTACCCTTACCTATGATAAGATAGTGCTAATGACAAGCATAATTTATTCAACTATTGGATATGTATGATAGGATTTTCCCCCTTAGCTTGATAATATTAATGGCTTAAAAAATTCTTCCTATTACTGTATTGAATTTTTTATATTGTATATCTTAGCCTTATTTTTTTGCAAATTACCTATGCACCGTATTTAATTATACATAATTAAAGTGGTAGAATTTATAATTTGTATAAAAAAATTTCTATACATATTTATTCAGTTTACCTGTGTCAAAAATCAATGTGTTTCTTAGTAATTCAAAACTAAATATGTTTCTGGCTAAAATATATTTTCTGAAAATTTTAAAATCAAAAGAAAACCATTTCATTCACAACATGACGATGCAATACAAAGATAAAAATACATTGAATCAAAAGTAATTTAAGAAGAGTCCTGTTTCACGTTTCAATGCCCAGTACAAAAAAAATTTAAGGATATTATTTATTTTGTACTGAAAACGTCATTTAAGAAGCGAATTTTCGTAACTCACTCAAAGAGAAAGAAGGGGACAAAGCATGAGCCGATTTCTCCATATGAATAACATTGCGGGTTGTTGTAAGAATATAATTTAAATGGAAGTTTTTAATTTGAAAGAAATTTCAGTTCGAGTGAAAATTAAGTATCAAGGCGAAAAAACATGCAACTTTATTATTTAAAATTGATTTTTATTGCTTGGTCAAATTTACTCGACTTGATTTTAATGATATTTTCAAATTTGATTCAATTTTAGGGGTTGTTGTTTAATTTTGCTCTTTACAAATATAAAGTAATGGAAATATTGAGGAATATTCATACACAAATGTTGAGTTTTAACTTTATAACACCAATAACAGTTTTTCAGTCGGACATCCAAATAAAAAAATAATGCTAAGATCAGCATGTTGTTGATAATCTGATGAGGTGCTTATCGAGATGGACATCAGTGGACATAAAGTAAAAGTTATAACAATATGCAAGCCACCGTTATTAAGGGTAGTTGTATAAAATTTAATTTACGGTTACCGAAGTTTAATAAAATGATTTTTCTGGAAATTTGAAATAAAAATCAAAGCTCAGAAGTTCTTGGAATTCTTCGAAAACATTTGAAATATATACAATAAGTACACACATTATCTATACTTTCAAATTAAATATCGATTCAATAATATATTTCCAAATGTTATGCAAACTGTATTCATTTCTATATGGGAATATCTTACTTGTGCATACGATTCTTATATGATACGCTATTCAAATTCTAGCAATGTATAGAACAGGAAATATAAAACTATAAAATACCAGCACATTTTTTTTTTTTAAAAATCAAAATTCTTTGCAGTCTTCCGACAAAAAGAATAAATTCCACGTCTCCATTTTTTTCGTCGCTTCCTTTTTGGATCACAACCTCAATTCCCCACGCTGGATCTCAACTCAAAGGGAAACGCTGACCCACGGACACTGTAGCACAGGCTACAAAACAACAAATTTATATATTGGGGGTCCACAACAGGGCATAGATCGGACCGTGCGAGGAAAAGTGACATGTGTTGGACAAAATATGATTTTACGGAAGCATTGTCTTAAGTTTCGTGTCTCTGCTGCACTTAGTTTTCGAGAAATGCGGATTTGTTTTATGTAGCCTATTAGTAGTATTTTACCGATGTATTTAAAAATTGGCTTTATTTATTTCATCGAACTTCTTTTCTTTTTCATTCATGCATTTCCTTCGATCACTGCTGCGATTGGTGTTCTGTTTCAATCTGATATTGATTCACGAATCGATGCTAGAGAAATTGTTTATCTTCTTTTAGCATTTCTGTAGTAACTCAAGACCTGAATCTTGCCCATTATATTAATCGATAAACCTTAAAAATGTTAGTAAATTTAATGTTTTGTCGGATATGTCACTATTCCGCCCACAGTACGATATGAGTTTCTTCATATTTTATTGTGTTCTTTTTTCCTTCAAAAGAAAATGCCAATCGAGTTATTTAAGGGAAGTGCCATCAAAGAGAACTGAAGAGACTTCTCGAATGGGTCAGCATTTTTATTCCTTCTTACGCTTTCTTTTGTTTACGGGGTCTATTTCTAGGGGACTATAGTTTCGCTTGGTGTACTACCCAACCTGAATTATTCGATGGGATTGCTTGTTGGGTGAGATTTCTTTTGGAACAAAATATAACTTTTGGAATATATTCGACCAGAAAACAGTAAATAAGTCAAAATGGGAATTGTATATTTGATCGCATCACAAATTGACAAGAAAGTTTCTTAAATCACGTTTGTTAGATGCAAAAGTCATCAAACTTGTTTTGGTTTATTTTCCATTAAGCTTGCAAGTAAATTCTGAAAGGGTATTCACCATTTGTGAAACAAAGGGGCAAATAGAAATATGTTTATAGACATTTACCTTTCTTTTACAGTAAAACATTTATATAAAAAACGCCAAAGAATGCATCTGAGTACACATAAAACAACCCACATATCTAAAAATTTAGTACACTAATTTTCCAAAATTAAAGGGAATTTTGCAAACGAACAGGGGTATATTTGACCAGGAACAATGCACCATTGTTCCAGGTCAAATATTCCCTGTTTGATCATTAGGAGAGATCTGGAACATAATATCGACAGCCGAAATCCCGACGAGCCAGAACCCTACAGCAAAAAAAAATTCAAAAATATTAATGCAAAAATTAGTAATTAAATTGCCCTTAAGTAAGCATCACGGCATTAATTTATTGGTTTGTCGGTATTTCGGCCCGGTCGGCATTATTTCACTGTCGTTATTATGTCGTGTCGGGCTTACGACTGTTGGGTTCAAACAAAGAAAATTAAACTGAATATATACTGTTCCGATACATATTTTACATAATTTCAGCGATAAAAAATAGACACTTTTATGACCGTTTTCTTGAAAATTATCAGATAGTTAAGGGGTAAAAGGGAATTTCACAAACACTATGTGCATTATACTTAGTCAAATATTTCTTAACTGTCTGGTCATTAGGATAAATATTACCGGAGGAATCTGTGCTATCCTGAGACAGATAGACCGCCACTGGGTACACTCATCATATGACCAGTGATTAACGGTAGTACAGCTATTCTTGGGGCATTGAGAAGATTAATCAATTGTCTTTCACTAATTGTAAATCCAAAGAGCTTATCGCACCGTACGCGGAAAAGTGACCTATCGGCCAAAATTGACTTTTTGAGCTAACACTACTATAGAATGCAAAATTTCGATATCTATCTGTTGGTGCAATTGGCGTAGCGATCCGAGCTTAGTTCGCCAGCAATTAACAGGTAGAGATAGGTTTTTTTTCCGCGTTCGTTTTTGGATGAAAATGAGCGGTAAAGAAAGACCTATCGCACCTGGCGATTTTTCGCTATGTTTTTTGCAGCTGCTACGGCAATGAAGTTAAGTTTGAAGTGCTTAAATGGAAAGGTTGAAGTCTGTAATTTATTTGTTTCTTTTGAAATACTCTCTCATTTAAGAAAACCATTTCAAAAGCTCTATTTTGCGGTATTTAGTACAATAAATATATACAAAAAAACTCATGAAATATGTATAGATTGCAAAATGATATGCCAATACATTTTTTTTCTCAAGTTAATTTTTTAGCAAACGATAAAAAGTTTTAAATCGTTTTCAACGTCGGTATTTTACTATAAATCTAAACGCAATTGCTAGAACTTGACAGTTTGCGATATAAAGTCAATGAATTCAACTTCATACTTAAGGTATTAGGCATTCCTACAACTTTTAAAATTTAAGACTTTTTTATATTTTCATGAATTTTAAAAAGATTTTAAAATTTTAATAATGCTTCAATTTTTTTTTCAATTTTAAACGTGATATGTAGTAAAAATTTAGATTGAAAGGTTTTTGTAAAAAAAATGTGGATATCATTTCTTATATCTTGTAAGTCCTGATTTTGAAAAAGTGATTCGTTTCATAACACCTATTTTTTTTATATGAACAAATTATTATGATTTCAATCATTGAATATATTAAATTATAAAAATAAACCTGACTTAAAAATAATATCGTAATTACATGATGAGAGATAAACCTTATTACATAAAGTTCATTGAATTAATTAAACAAGCTTTTTGTTAAATTTAATTATAAAAAATATATTCTTATTGTTGGTCAATATATTATAAGATTTTAAAAATGCATTAAGTAAATGAGTATTCTTCATAAGTATGTTTCCTTAATATTTAGAATGAATTTAGCAACACATTTTTCAGGACCGTTCTTTAGAAGAGCCGTTTAAAATTTTGGTAAAAATTCAAATTATCACAAAATCGTTCCAAATGAACCTAGATCAAAAATATTTGGCATGGATATCCTTTTTATGAGTATCAAAAGGTATCCATAGTCATTTTTTACTTTAAATTCGCCTTTTCCGTGATATTTTTAGATAGGTCTTTCTTTCGCGTACAAAATCGTTCAAATTTGTACGCGAAAGAAAGACCTATCTAAAAATATCTCAGCAAAGGCAAATTTAAAGTAAAGGTAATTTAAAGTAACGGATATCCCTGCCTAATATTTTTGATCTAGGTTCCTTTGGAACGATTTTGTGATAATTTGAATTTTTACTAAAACTTTAAACGGTTCTCCGGAAGAATGGTCTTTTTCGCGATAGGTCTCTTTTCCGCGTACGGTGCGATATAGAAATCTGTTTGCAGACAGAAACTTTTTTTACAGTTAATAATTTATATAAAAATCAACAAACTATACATCCAAGAGACACATAAACTCATATATTTAAACTCACTACACTAAATTTCCTAAATTAAAGGGAATTGCACAAACGAAAGGTGCATTGTCCGTGGTCAAATATTCCCTGTCAGGTCATTAGGATAAATGTTACGGATGAATCTGTACCATACAGAAGCCTGATACTGCTCACATAAACAGTGATTAATAATACGGCAAAGATGGTCAGGACCGCATCGAGAAGGTTAATTATTTTCTTTAACCATTTGTGAAGCAAAAGAACATATGGAGATCTGACTGTAGACATTAACATGTTTTTGAAAATTAGAAATGTTCATAAAACATCAAACAAATACATCCAAAACACGAAAAACAGCCCACCTATTTAAACTCAGTGCAAAGAATTTCTCATATTAAAGGGATTTTCACAAACGAACAGTGCATTGCTCTTGGTCAAATATTCCCTAACTGTCTGATCATTAGGATAAATATTACCGGACGAATCTGTGCTACCCTGAGACAGATAGACCGCCACTGGGTACACTGGTCACATAGACAGTGATTAACGATAGGGCAACGATTCCCATTGGCGCATCCAGAAGATTAATTGCATTTCGTCATTTTCAAGGAAGCGACCGAGGCTATTTAATAAACATTACCGAGTGAATGAGGTACGGTTAGGTCTTGATTTAAAATGGGAATTATGTATGGCGTGGGAGTAGTAGACGGTGTGCTTCTGTGTTTGGATTGTGGAATAAATTAAAAGAATTGTGGGGGGTGAGGTTAAGTTTTGATTAGGAATATGTATATGGATTGTGGGGAAAGGTTGAGCAAACAATTGTTGATTAGATAATATTTTTAAATGCATAATTAGCAGCTATTAAGTAACAACGCCATATCGTATTTGATTTTGTAGGATATAGAAAGAAATAATTTATTTTAATTTTTTTGCATTTTGATTTCTTTTTAAAATTATCAGTAACTTGTACTACCTGACCACCGTGTTAAATGAAAATAATTTTTTTTGAATTATTTAGTACTGATTTAACTTGATTGCATCTTTGAATTCTATTTACTAATACTAAAATTCCAAGATGCAATACCATAAAAATACAGTGAGGTTTTTTTTAACGAAAACACTCTACCCCGATAGTTTTACTTAAAAAAATTAGTTTATTTTTAGCCGTAAGTATTTATTCTGTGTTTATGTTCTGTGATGAGACTAGGAATCACTCTCGATAAAACTAGATCTTAGGAAAGAAAAATGGTCATCTTATTATCTACTAGATGAATAGACGTAAAAATGAGTTTTATGATTTGTTCGTTGTGCAATTTGGTTTAATTATTTATGGAAAATCCAGTATTTCCAGTTGTAAAAGAAAAAGAATAGTGGTCTAGGCAAGGGGCGAAAAAAATAATTGTATGGAGGGACGATGCTTTAGTTAGTTCATCAGGTTAGTTTGAAATTTTAACAAGCGTTTTTGAATGGCTATGAGATAGATTATGCTCATAATGGATATATATTTTTTATCACAAAGAGATGGCAAAAAATATAGACCTACCCATCCGACATCATAAATAGTTTTGAGACATTCAGAGTGCAAAAAAACTACCTAAAACTCTCATTTTTTTTATCCCATCTCAATTAATCGTTATAACAAAGCTTTTTTGAACGTTTTTTTTATGTTGCTTATTACTTTAAGTAACTTCTTAATCATTGTGCTCTAAATTTTGTTTTTGAAATTTTGAAATGTGGCTTTGTTCAGTTTTACTTAAAAAAAAACCTTCAACTTCAGGGGTGGAAGGTTTCCATCCATCACAAAAGACTACCAGGGGTTTGGTCCACTCTAAAAACCATTAATAACCGACTCAATTTTTTATTGTTATTCCTGGTGGGGTTGCTTCTTCTTAAGGCAGGGTCAGATATGCGACGGGCGTTTATACAGTCATAAAACACATCTGCCAGTCCGTTATGTAGGAGGTAATGGATGATGAAGAAATTATGACTTGTTCTTTCACTTTATGATTCAAAGTAGGATTATTTATAATTGAATTACACACAGTAAAACAATAAAATGAGTACATCTTATTGCTCATTTTTGAGAGTTCTTTTAAACCGTGCCTAACTATACTGTTCTACTAAACCTAAATGATACTGTTCTTCGATCAAATGAGATTATAATTTCTATATATTTTTGTACTTCATGCATATTTCCTCTTGACCATTTTATCATCATTTCATATATTGACCATAGATTCATATCTGATCTATCCCAGTTAGTTAAGCACATGATTAAAAATATTATTAACAAAAGTTTATGACTCAATTTTGTGATTTTTGTGATTTCTAAGAATTATATTTCTTTGCATCTTAAATGTTTTTAAATATTTGAAAAGAACGCGATTTATACGTAAAACACGGGTTCAATTTATACTAAAATAAAATATTTTAACTAAAAAGTTTCCGGTTAAAAAATGTATGGTAATAATTTACCAAACTGAGAGCTACAAATACATTAAAAGCCCGTAAAAATTTAACTTGCTAAAGTATTGCATAATTCAAAACCATTATTCACTGAAAACGCGCAATTTCTTAGAAGACTCAAAGCCTGGGAACCGATTAATTTTAATTTGCCAAACTTAAAAACTTCAGCAAAGCCGTCATATTTTATTTCTCAGGATACACGAACCTGCTGAACATTATCGACACTCCAATTTGTAACATTGCCAATATGATGATAAATCCGCGCAACGCCAAGTGATAATTTAAATAAATTACTTATCCCCCACTATACCTATAACACGCTACTGTACCACACAATGAAACTAATAATAACAATGGTGGTAATAATAAAAAAACGTTCTTAAGGGACCTCTACCCTTCGCTTTAGGTTCTCCTTTTAACTGCTGCATTCTTTAAATTATTGTGGCAGCTTCCTTCGCTGCTTATAAAGAAGAATAGTTCTTGATAAATGGTAGACTCCACTTCCGTGCGCCTATCTCTTGTTTTATGGCTGGGGCTATTTATTGGAAAAATGGCTGTCACTATTCTAGCCCCTTTTTCTAACCTTTTCCGTTGCTGCTTTTGAGTTATGATCTCGAAAAGGGGCTTCAAAAAGGGTTGTGCTTCTGATTCATAGGAGGGAGTGGGTGAGTTTGGAGCGTAAGATAGTATGTGGCATCCACAGTAGTTCGGTCGTCTTATTGAATTTAAATTCAATGGAAGCGGTGCATCACACGCATTATTTATTTAATAATCAAACAGTTTTATGCTATGTTTTTTGTCATGTAAATTTACTAAAGTTTAATAACTTATTATTTTGTTTTGGCTGTTACCATTCATGATTTATATAACTAGATATTCAAAATGACAAAACTTGAAACTGGAGAAGTACATTAATAAGTAAAAAATAAGCATCTAAATTATAATTCACTATACAACAATTTTGTAAATCCAATGGTTTAAAATTTGCAGTAGAGTTGATATTTTAAACCATTTTATAATACCGAATAATTAACTGATAGTTAATATAAAGTGTTAATTATACGCATTGGTTCAGTACTGTTAACAGTTCAAAAATTCAATTTGTAACATTGCCAATATGATGATAAATCCGCACACCGCCAAGAACCACCGACTCCCAATTTTAAATCATTAATGATTTAAACACAATCGGTTACAGATTTTTTTGAGTTTATTACCAGTTATGATACAGTAGAAAATTAAATTTAGATTTATTGGAAAACTATAACTTTGCAGCAAAATTACTTACAGTTGTAGAAATAATTAAGACATCCCTTGACTTCCTCTATGAGTATAGCAAATTAAAACAAGAACTTTTTATAAGCCCAAAACCTAGTTTTTTAAAATCATTTTTCCAAACTACTTTGTCCTAATTCTTACTCATAATGGTGTTGTGTGCTTTACTGAAGAAGGTGGGCGTCTTGATCCCCCATAAACATGTAAATTTCCACTAATAAGTTATTTGCGCCAATAATTTACGTTGTTTACTTCATGAATCTTCTCATGTACCAAACATAAAGATGAAGATATTTTCTGAATATTCGTTAGTATCATAACTTACTGTTAAAAACAAAATACATACTTACCTAAAGTTTTATTTCACGAATTACAAAACGAACATCACCACTTCGACTCGAAGTTACTTATAAACTAAACTCAATTAATCAAACAATTTCACGCCCATCCTAATCAATATAGCCCATAATGTCGGCCATTAAACACAATCGCCAGATAATCGTTAAAGTTTGTGTCTCCACCTCACGCGTGAAGCGTAAGCCCCGATGCACCCTCCGATGATTTATAGGTGTACTTAATGTTGTTTTTTCACCCGGTAAAAAAGTTCCTGGGGTATTAATTTGTCTGCTCACGTTTCTTGTATCGACCATTGAATCTAATCCTCACGTGTAGGAACACACATTAAAGGCCCATCCTTCTGGATGGTGCTTTTTTACCTCGTGGCAATTTTCCAGAAAAATCCTGACGTTAATATCACCTTCTAATTGTAAATAGTTGATTCATATCTGTCGGCGTTGATGGGTTTTTAAGAACGATTTATATCTGATTTTTTAAGTTTAAGTTTTTGGAAAATGATTTTTTTTAAATTTTGTCACGATTTTAAAGCTTTGTAATGTTTCTGATTTATATTTAAAACTGTGAAATGATGAGAAGCGTTCGATACTATCGTTAAAGTTTTTCTTCAATTGTTGAGCATTTCGTCGGTAGCACGAAATCTAAATAGTTTCAATGTGCATAAGACACCTATTTTTGTTGGAATGTGCCTCGGGCATAGTCTGGAAGGCAAGAGAGGAGCAGTAGTTTAGGTTGTAACAAAGCCTAGACCATTCATGTGGGCGGAGGTCTGACTTCTGCTCCGAAAGGGCGTATCGGTTTTCAATTTAGGCACAAATGTCCCCAACTTATAGGGGATTCAAAAACGGACTCACTCACTTGAAAAGCGGGGGTTTAAACCACCATACCGCCTAGGTGACCATAAGACACTTTCCAACGATTAATTATTTCAATGCATAATTTTAGTTGTCCTATTTATCAAAGCAATTAAACCTGAAGAGAAAGCAATGGTTCAGTTAGATTCAATATCTAATAATTTTCTTTTTCTGCCTCTATTGTTTCAAATATGATAGATCTTTAATGATGGTATACTGATATCGCTTATCTGATAATAAATTTGCGATAGTTATGCTTAGTTTTGCTTTGTGAAAAGCGATGCTACTTTAGAACGAAGAAAACATACTACTTATGGTATTAGAATACTTACGAGAATAACGGACGTACGTTCATATACGTCAAAGCTATGGAGTAAGTGACAGTACGGGGCATGGAATTGTAAAAGTGAGCCAGGATAAACTTTCTTTAAATTTTTAAATATATTATAAATATGTTTTTGGTATACTTACAAAAAACAAAAAACAGTAAAATGCAGTAATATAACTATTTAAACAAATTTTATCTACGACTTCCTAAACTTAATTAACTCATTTCAAGAATAAGTAAATTGTTGAATAAACCAATTTTTGGCCTATCCCAAATTTATACTTTAAGAAATGAAAAATCGCATTTTATACCACTTTACAAAAAGCTTCAAAAGGCATGGTATGAACTTATGTCGTCCTTTAATAATGACATTCAAATAAGTCAGAGTAGATTTGCACAATATAGGGTAACGAGTACAGTGATTGGCCCCCTTATTCATTATTGAAAATAATAAGATGTTAAAGCCCAAAATAGGTGTGGCAAAGGTTTTTAAAATTCCCACCATTAACGTTTGTCATGTTGGCAACAGTGCACCAACAATCGGAAAAGCAATATGGCCGCTAAAGAAATATGTCTCAATGTCAACGGTGCTCTATGAGTCTATAACGGAAAATTTAAGAAGAAGCCGATTTTGTTTTATTCGTCAATCAAAGTAAAATCAACCGAGGACAGGAAAGCATTATTAAATAACGTTACTATGGCTTGTTTTATAAGTAATTGCTTGTGAAATAACTACCCGGCCCATTGTTTACATTTTTAGGGTAGGGCCAATAACTGTTTCCAACACAGCACGGGCATTCAGTGATTGGCCCGGGTGGCAATCACTGTATTTTAAAGTTTTTAGCATTATTAATTTTTTTCAGTTACGTTTCGTTGTAGAAATGCCCTGGTATAATAATTTTTGCCACAGGAAATTTCTTTCTTTTGGCCCGGGGGCCAATAGCTGTACGGGCCAATTACTGGACGAGTCAATAGCTATGGTACCAATGACTAACTAACAAAAATAACTTTTTTTATTTTCAGTGAAAATGCCTAAAAAATGCAAAAATCCGTATACGAAAGACGATTTAACAAAAGCATTGAACGCAGTTGCAAGTGGAATTCCCAAGAAACGCGCCGCAATAGAATTCGGAGTTCCTAAATCAACTATACAATTTCGGCTCTCAAAGAAATTAAAAAAAAACTTCTCTAGGGCCGGCCCCTGTACTTCTAGAAGATGAAGAAAGATTACTAGTGAAGTGGCTTATAGACTGTCAAAGAAAAGGCCGGCCCCGGCGCGCTGAAGACTTAAAGCTCAGCGTTAAAGAGATGCTCGATGTGTCTAAAAGTCCAAACCCCTTTGTAGACAACAAACCCGGACAAGGGTGATACAATGCTTTTCTGCGCCGGCACCCTGAGTTGTCCATACGGATGGCTGAAGAAGTTTGTCGAATTATAATTTGAGTTAAAGTGTAACTAATAAAACAGTTTTATATTTTTAAACACTTACCATACATAAAAACAACCGAAGCAGCATTACCCGTTCACTCTTAAATAAAATGGGAAAAATTAAAATGTATATTTTCAACAGATTTTTTAAAGAACAAAGGTGAAATATTAACTAAGATCATTAAACTGTATTCTGGAAAATTTACGAGAGTCGACAGTAAAAATTAAAAAAAAAATAATGTTTGAAAACTTATTTATTGTTTTATCATACCATTTCAATGGCTGCCTTGTGCTTGGTGTATTTTAGTTAAAGCTTGAATATCCGGCTTTAAATTTTTCAATTTCAGACACAAGTCTCCTTTGAGGCAAAGGCCCAACTGATTTCTTTGTTTAGTGGAGGAGCTGGACAACAGAACTAAATCATTTTCCAACTAAATATGTTGATGAGAACGATATAAGTGGTTCAGCTTTTAACCACAGTTGTGGATAAGTGTCCATAAGTTTCACCCAGGCTAACTCATAACCACTCCTTACTAGTTCTAAAATTTCTAACTTAATCAAATCTTCAAATCTTGTAAGCATGTCAGATTTTAACTGGGCAAGATGATCAATAAAATTAATATTTTGTCTTGGTCGTATTTGGGAGTTCAAGAGTAAATGACATTAAACACTCGTCAAGGGTCGGAAACTGAATCTGCTCTTTATGGTCAATATTACAGTATTATTTTAGTTCTTTGAATATCCATTGCCCCCCAATCGCCCCCCAACTATTCATTGCCCCCTTGCTAACACAAATCGCCCACTTGGGGGGCGATCGCCCCCAGGTTGGGAACCGCTGCGATAGCCGATCAGAATTCGAAGAAAATAGTATATTATTAGTTATTGTCCCCACAGTGAT
Source organism: Oedothorax gibbosus (assembly GCA_019343175.1). Classification (NCBI taxonomy): domain Eukaryota; kingdom Metazoa; phylum Arthropoda; class Arachnida; order Araneae; family Linyphiidae; genus Oedothorax; species Oedothorax gibbosus. Next base: position 21,536,697 of record CM033271.1, read on the forward strand.
TGGCCCGGGCCAATCACTGTGCTTCAATGGGGGCCAATCACTATTTTTTAGGGGCCAATAACTATAATTTTTGAAAAAAATGCAAACACTGCACCCTCTACCAAAATCCGTGCCATATTTTAACAGATTGAATTTGGTTTCCGAAGACATATTATTCAGTCGCTGCAATAGCTAATTTTCAGATTAATCGAACGATAAATTTCCCAGAAATGAGTTTAAATCCAGTCCGTCCTGCTTATTGGGGCCAATCGCTGTACTTGTTACCCTATGTATCTTTTCTAAGCTGAGATTAACAGCTATCTCTGACATCGGAGCCTCATTCAACTCTGGTGCAATTCCGGTATTTGGAATTTTACAATACTGATTAAAAGCAGTAAAACACTGCGTGGTATAGTCAGTCGGTTGATGTTATTCGTCCATGTTTGGATACCTTTGAAATACAAGCTGGTTCTATGTACGTTTATATATAAGATATGCAATAAACAAGTGTGAATACATTTTATTAAGAATTACGATGTTTATAGGTAGGAATATTAGGAGTGCGTTTCTTTCGTGGAGACGGGGATCTAGTTTCAGGTTAAAGATCTATTTATTCCTCATACATTAATTTATGCCCTATTAGGGACTCGAACCCGGAAAAAGTCGTTTACAGACAAGATAATTATCCTTTATACTGACTGAGCGGCGGTCTAGTTAGTTGTTTAGTACATTAAAAGCTGTCTAATCAAAAGTATCAATTGCAAAAAGAAATCTTAGTATTGCCTTGCCAAAATACAGGGTTAGACGTCTTTAAACCATTTGACTCGTATATAACCTCGCACTAACATCATACGTTCGAGTTAGAAGATAAAACATAAACAAAGACTCTTTAAACTAAACTCCTCGGCGCAACAGCCCATTAGTGGGCCAAGGCCTGCCGTGCCCATTTCAGCTTTCGTGACCTAGGGCTCTGGGGGTGCTAGGCATATGTGCCGGTAAGGTGGTCAGCCTCACGCGGAACTACCAGTGTTTAGTTCCCAAGCATGCTTGGTACCCATTTATCGACCCATTTAAGGGATGAAAGGATGGGTCAACCTCGCCCAATCCGGGATTCGAACCCCGGACCTGTGGCACAGCAATGCAAAGCACTACCACTGCGCCACGGGGCCTCACAAAGACTCTTTAGTATACCAAAAAATCCTTCTGATTATCGAGCACGGACTAAATCAATTGTTTCAAAAATCTTTACACACTATACCGTCAAACACTTGCAGTAAATTTTCTTGTGTCAATTCCAGGGCCGCCCAGAGGCTCAACCTGTCCGCCAAGAAGAAGAAGCGTGATCCTGAACGTCCTGTGTTTAGGACCACCTTTCGGGACGTTATCAAGACGCACCCTCCCCCAGTACCTCCCGGTCTTCTGCGGTTGACGGGGAGGAAAGAGGTGACAGGTGTGGGAAAGGTGAGTTTATTGGATTACCCGTCGGAGCGGGCATGGAGGGTAACTTTGGTCCACGCAACGGAAAAAGATTTGTTTCTTAATTTCTCTTCATAAAATTATCCCATCTTAAATTGTTTGACATTTTTGGAAAGGTGGAAACATTGCTTTTCATTTCATGTAAAAAAAAAATTCTCATTCTAATTTTGGCAATACCACAAATGACGTTTGTATTCTTACGAGCATTTAAGGACAAAAATCTATTTCTTCCAACTTGTCTGGAACACCTAAACAAATATTGAAAATAGCTAAATAAAACGCTCTATACTATTCTTTTATTTATGGGGATGAATATTACGCCATTTGTTTTAATCTAAGTTGAATACTTTTCATGTAATGTTTAATTTTTGTTCACTGGGAAACTTTGGCAGATGAATGCGGATAACTTTGGTGCAAGATGTAAGGATTTCTTTATGGAGCTTTACACTTTCAAAAAAGAATGTAAACGTGTATCCGGTTTAACTATTGTTGAAGAAGTCTCACTCTTATTATTACCCATTTTTGAGATGATTTTTTAAAAAAGTTATACGATTTTAAACATTAAAAAGATAAAAATAAAATGCAAGAAACGTAAAACATTCAAAAACGTGAATGTGTCTCACAAAATGTAGAAATGTAAACATTTTCAAATCCCTAATTACGAATATATTATTGTTTTTCTTTTATAATAAATTCATTTGCTTTTTATAAAGATATTTGTTATTAAATCTTTCCTCTAAAAATAATTAAATTTTCCAATATTAAAATCGAAGTTTACATTTCTTATTTTAAGCGGCAATCTGTCGTGCTATTCACAGCGGAATGTCATTCTACGATGTAATGCAATGCAAATGTTAAGCTATAACATATTTAATAACTTTATAACTTATATTTCTAATCATTTTATGTTTATACATTTTAGAATTACTATTTAATTCTGAAACACAGCCCATAAAGATGGTGGTAAACGGTATATGTTTCGTATGTATTTCATGCTTGGGCCAAAGTTACCCGCCCTTATTCTAACCGGGTCCTAATTTTTAAACTAGCACCATTTTTAAAAAAAATTATAAAAGTTAACGAAAATGCTTACAAATTATTCCTTAAAGTTCATTACTTAAAATGCATGGTGATTTCAAACTGTTTAAACAGTTTTTGTAGCTTAATTTTCACTTCTCTTGTAAAAAAAACTAGGATTTTTGAACCAAAGTTACCCGCATTGACGGTACTTAAGTTTATAGAGGCCCTAGATATTGGCCCTACTGGTATAGGCAGAGTCAGGAAAACATTGGCAAAGTGGCATAAGAATGGCATTGACCAATGGATGATTAGGTCATTATTTTATGGTAGATGCGGTGTACTTGTTTGAACTTATATTTTTTTCTTATAATTTAATGGGTTATTTCAAGTGAAAGAAAAGAAAAAAATTAAATAAACTAATCCATAAGAAGGGATGCATATTTTTCGCAGATTATTTACTTATATTTTGTCCTTAATAAAGAAACAAGCTTGGAAGCAAATGGGTTTTACTCTCCTCTATAAGTTTATTGTCTTTTTTAGGCATTTACAGTCTTTTGGACTGTTTCTACTGCTATTCCATGATAGTTAATTTATTTTCCCAGGTAAAGGTGATGCTGAGAATGTGTCCATCCAGCGAGGTGTCTGCAGATGTGAATTACATGTCTGTTGACGTTCGTAAAAAGCAGGTAACCCTGTACGATCCCACAGTGTGTGATACCCAAGGCGCCGAGAGACACAACATTGTAGCTCCTAAGATGTTCGCTTTTGACGCTGTATTTTCACCAGATGACAATCAGGTGAGATCAATATTAGAAGTTTTAAAAGGTACATTGATAACTAGGTTTTGCTAGGGTTTTCTGCATTAAAATGTAGTTTAGTTTTTATAATTATATTTTCTTGAAAAAAGATTTTTATTAAAAGTTAAAACTTCTATAAAATTAAACATAAAAACTTTAAAATATAAAATGTTTAATTACAATCTGTTTTTACTTCAATATGTTTACGTACTCTTTCACGTTTTATAATCTTAAATGTTTGCCTACATAATTTTTTTATAAAAAATGGTATTGGTAAGAATCAATCTTAATCTCTTAAATATATTACAATATGTAGCAATAAACGAACGATCTTTTTTACATCTCAAGTCCTTCGCATTATAATAACAATAAAAAAATAAACTATCTACCTTTTTAAACCCCAAATCTTATCTAAACAAACCCAGTTCCAAACACAGTGCCTCAGAAGGGACTTAACGCCCTCGCCCATACACCAAGAACCTACGGATGTTCGTCTTGTCACAAAAAGTATCACTTTTCGCAAGACAGTATCAATCCGAAAAGCAAACAACTCTCCAGTTAATCCTTTTGCACACACAACTGCCTCCAGAAACAAGAAAGAAATTTCCTGAGGCTGCCTTAAACTCTCACTTTAATTAATTTCGTGACGTCAAGGATGATCATTCGGATGTTTGAATGTCCAATCTTTCACGAATTTCGCAAATTATTTTATTGGATAAAATATTTTTTGAGTTTAGGCTCAGATATGAGTATGTTTGTTTGAGACATTTTATTGGTATTTTTCGGATAATTAGGAAAATGTAGAAAATCAGTGACTGTAAAGTTAAGTAGAATAGGTATTTTTAAAAATTTCTTTAATGATGCTGCCATGTGTAGTTTGTATTAATAGACTATGTGCTTCCCAAAAAGTAGTTTTGTCCTTGGCTATGCGTTAATGACCACAATATTATATATATTTCCTTTATATATATCATATATTTTATTTTATTCCTAAGTGGAATTTTGTTAACTATCTTTTTCGTTTTTTGTAACTTTTTCGGTATATTTTGTGGGAACTTCCTGTCATTGCATGTAAGATTGTGAGTATTCTGAAGTGGGTGTGCCAAATACAGAAAATACGTAAAAATATAATACGAATAAAACATATTCTTCCAATTTCCTTCCTAGATTTGTGTAAAATCAGAACTTGTTTCTTCAATTCTGCGTTTAAAGTGTTTTGAAATTCGATGTTTGTCAGCAAAATAGCACGCATTTCAAACGACGCCAACAAACTTAAACGAAGCCTAATTCAATAGAGAAGCATGCACCCTCTCAAACCCATATCTAAACTACAGAATTTCCATTAAATCCCTCCTTTAATTTATTCGCTGTCAAACGTCTAGCATGATCATTAGGATGCTTGACTGTCCTAACATAAGACACTTGCAAATTACCCGGAAGGTTCAAACAGTTTTTAAATTAGAGCAAAACATTTGGAATTCAGCTCGAAACAAAAAGTCTAAAGTCATTAACAGTGGAACCTTGATTTGATCTAATGGTGATAGATTGTATGTATGGTTATAAAAAGTGGAATTTCTTCGCGATTTGACTAATTTAGGCCTCGAATGTTCTGAGCAGGTTGGAGGAGATACTTGTGCAGATTTGAGGCATTTAGTTGTGAAATATAATCGCTTTTAGATTGACCGTTGTGGTCTTGCTCCAGTCTACATAGAGGGGTCAGCATCTCAGCTTTAACTCTGAGCTATGTGTGTAGTTGTTAACGCATAGGATCATGAGAAAATAAAAGATGTTTTAGCCTGTGCTATTTGGAGTTTGCTTTCGTGATTTGTTAAGGTCGCATGATGCAACGATTTAAATGCATTTCAAGGTATATCTCGGAACGCAATTACACTCTATATAAAAATTATTTATGTCGGCTGAATTTGGTTTAGTGCGGACTTTAATAAATTAAACAACCTTTAAAAAATATCGAAGATCCAGCAGACTGATGAAGTATATTCGACAAGTCAAGTTTCCACTTCCAAATGTATTAACATTTGAAGAATATATATTTTTTAATAAATACCTAACATTAAATATAAGAAAATGAGAGTATTGCAATGCGGTTTAAAATATAAAATCCAATCCAAAAGTACCCAAATGAAAATATGAGATGAAAATCCCCCCCACTCCCACAAAAAAATCCTCATAACTAACATAGCCCAGTGCGATGTAACGATTTATTATAGGGGAGACCGGGACTAGTTTTCATATGGGGTAAGTTTTCCACCTGGCTTTATACTGGAAATAAGCCGTTAGGGGGGGGGGGCTAACTGTCTGCTTATTTTATAAAGCTAGACGGCCTATGTCACTCACAAGAATCTTTGTTCAGTTGGCGTTGTAATATTTTCGTTAGAGCTGTTTTTATGATTTTTTCAACGTGGAGTAATTTTTTATGCTTACATACATTCAAACCTAAAATAAATATACTTTCATTAAACTTATAGTTTTTATCATAGCGTGTAATAAAAGGTGGTTCCTCACTCTACTTAAATATGCATTTGTTTTCCAAATAACTTAAAGCTATAATCTTCAAGGCACTATTAAAGTCAAAATATGACGATGGGGCAGGTTTTCCAAAATTTCACGGGGCAAGTATTCCAACAATGCCTTGTAGATAAACGTACTACACACTTTATAATATTCCAAAAATGTAAATGTGTGTTTAATGTATATGACTAAGAAATATAACCATACATTAAATTCTAAATGTAAAAAGTTTTGTTCCCAATTCAAAGTTGTCCTCGTAGTAATAAAAAGGACGCTGACAGTAAGCGTATCATTCTGAAGCGATATACGTTACTCTAATAACTGTCAAAAATGGAATTAGTAGCGTAAAAGCATCAAAAAATTTAAATCAAGACCATTACTAATAGATCGTGAATAGTTACGCTGAAAAATATTAATCTGTCATGTTGCACCCTTTACTTTGGAGTAAATTGGATCTCTAAGGTAAAAGACAGACAATCTCATTAAACTTCAATGCATGGGATATCATTTTTTTGTGCAATATTTAGCAATTCTTAAGACAACCCTTAGAAATGAGTGCCAAACTATAGTTACACAGAAGCGAGAGTTACACCATTTGCTTGATTTCAAAGTGATACAGATGATAATGACCGTTATATAACAATTTGGTTTAGCTTCTTTTTTGTTACATTTTTACTTATATTCTCAGCATAGCCTTTTAAGTTATTTTAGTTTACAATAAAATGTACCTAAAAAACAATAAAATGTGTTTTAAATGTGTTAAATCTTTTCAATAATGGTTGGAAAATCTGCCCCATCCAATTTCGGCGGGCTGGGAAAATGTACCCCGTATACGGGGCACGTTTTCCAGCTCAACGTGTTTGCATTTATTCACTCACTGTCAAAAAGTGTATTTACTTTTTAAAAAAGTAGTAATGCTAGTTTATAGAGGACCATTGTATTGTGAGGAAGGCAATGGCATCTTATTTTCTTCAAAATAAATAAAAGTTTAAAATATAAAATCAAAAAGAAGAAAAAATATAAAACTAGCCCCGGTCCCCCTATTCTAATAAAATTTCACAAATGAATTTTTCAAATCTTTCAAAACTTTCTACAATTGTATTAAATTATTCTTCCATATTCCAAAACTTTAATTACAACATTAATTCACATTTTCCAATAACCAACTTCCGAATATTCCATCAATAACAGCAATCCATCCACACTCAAGCAGCATATGACTGAAAGAATCGTCTTTCGCGTCCTAATTGCCAGCGACACATGGCGGCGAAAAGAGCAAAAGAAGAGCAGATACCATAATTGATTAACTGTTTCTTTCTTTGTCCCCAGGCTGAAGTGTGCTCCAGCTCTCTGTGTGACGTTATCAGCTCTGTGGTCGGAGGATCGGATGGCTGTCTCTTCGTCTATGGACATTCGAAACTGGGTAAGGAATGGAAATAGTTTTCTTTGGTTGAAATGGATAATGGTCAAGGTTTACATTTTACCCTTATGTTAGCGCTTATATTAGGAGTTTGTGGGTTAACATGTTAATTTTTTTTATCAAGAACGATATGGCATAGTTGAGTTTTTAAGTTAAGTTTGCGCTGGCTTGTAGGATCGGTGTCTTTTTGTCTATGGGCATTCGAAAATGGGTAAGAAATAGAAGTAATTGTCTTTGGTTGAAATGTGGGTGTTATCCATTGTTTTACATTTTAGTGCTTATCTTTGGAGGATGTGGGATAAAAAGAATATAATTTTTAATAAGAGACTAATTGGGCTTTAGTTGGTATGTATTGTTTTATAGGATGGGTGTCTCTTCACTTATGGACATGTGAAACGGGGCAAAGAAAATATCTAGTTTTCTTTTGTTGAAATTGATAGTGACCAAGTTTTATATTTTTTTTTCTGATTGTGTATAAAATAGTAAATTAATATACATTTATGAAGGAAAAATGCATATTAATTCATATTAAGGACTAATTTTCTTATTATTTCGCTATACATTGGTTGGTTATGTATTTGGCTTATATAGGATGAAGAAGCCACATAATAATTGTTTATTATAATTTATTGCTACCCAAATCTTGTATAAAATTTAAATATAACTTCAAGTAAGTGACACTGCTTTGCATATATCATATTTTCTAATTAAAAAAATCGTAATTTCGGTGAATCTATAGGTAAAACCAACACCATGATCGGCAACAGCAACTCCGTTCAAGAGCTCGGAGTAATTCCAAGCGCCATCTGGTGGCTGTTTCGTGCCATCAACGAGCACAAGCATCGGACAGGGGCGCGTTTCTCAGTACGAGTATCAGCAGTGGAAGTATCTGGAAAAGTAGAAGAATTGAGAGATTTACTTGCAGATTATGCTGCAGGTAATATATGGGTGATGGGTTAAGATTTATTAAATAATAAGCAATTAAGACCGTCACAATTCACTATTATTCATAAGTTTAAAGTATGTTCAAATACAATAGCAGTTAATATTTAATTTTAAAATTTTCTTTATTAAATTAAAATTGAAAAAAGTAAAAAATATTGATTTAAAAACTGTAAATGGTGTAAAATGGAATCTTATTGAAAAATTCGTCCTTTATTCTACCAAACTTTTTAAGTGAAAAATTGTAAGTAAAACAAAGATTTTGAAGCATTAAATAGTACAAGTTCGCCACACATCTTTAAATCGGAAATTCCTTAAACTGAAACTGTATATATAAACAGAAAATTTAAACAATAAATTTATCCTACCCAGAACCCTCCCCTTAGAAATATACTAAATATAACTTATTACCAATAGCAACTCCCCGTCCAACAATCCCCATAAAATGTACCATCCAAATTAAAACCTCCCTCTTCAATAAATAAAAGAGTACGACCAGTACTTGAACCTATCTCCCCGTTCAAAATCCTCAGAGACTGAGGCATTGATGACAGAGCCTCATGAAAGTGTCACAAATACCTCCCGAGAGGCAGCTTCTGATTATAATTCTGTATGTTGTAGATATAAAAGGCAATAGGGTTGTTCCTAAAGTGTAGAGCCCCGTGTTTGGAGTTTGGATCACAAGTTAAACCTAAAAATACTGACTTACACATACCTAAAATACTTATGGTAAACAATAATCACATTGCGCAACAGCAAATGAAAACATTTTCATACTGCATTTTTACAAACAATACAAAATCATGTAACCAGAGCAACTCCACTTACCAAATTGAAACCATCCTTTATAATTAAATTATGGGGGCAGTAACAGTAGGAGTTATCTCTGCAAGAATGACATTGACTCATTAAAATGTTTAAAATTCCACCCGAGAGGAGTTTTCTAAATGCAGTCAATCGTTTTCAGATACAGAGGCTAGTGAGCCACCCACGGGAATGTATACTTGAGGAATTATTCCGTGTTTTGATCATACCTTAAGAAATGAAATACTTTGCACTGTAAAGAGTTTGTAAATCAGAACACAGCAGTGCTGGTAAACGTAACGCCTACACGGGTGCTGTAATTTTCAAACACCTGTGAATCGACCTTGATATAGTTTGAATTTCCCGCTTAGTAGAAAAGTTGTACACTGACTTTAAGGTCACGCTGTCTGGTTATGCGCAAACTAAGAAATTTACAGCAAACTGAAAATACACCTTAAAAAAATAAACTCACAGGTAATACTAACAGCACCTATTTCAAAACACTCATTTAAATGCATTTTCATACTGATAAATACAAAAAAGTCCAAACGATTACAATCCCACTTAAAATATTTCTCAAGCCGCCATAAAATGAAATACTAAATTAAAACTACACTCTATAACAATGGGGTGGTTTCACTCCCGTCATCCGAAGTCATCTTGACAGCGAGTCATTGAAATGTCCCAAATGTTTCCGAGAGCCGATCTCGAAATGCAGTTCTGTGTTTCTGGTACAGAGTATAAGAAATAAGTGGGTCGACCCCTTGGGTGCATTCGACAGACTATCATGTGTTTTGATTAAACCATTAAAAACAAAACAACTGAAACACATAATAAGTAAGAAAAAGCCTAAAATGTAATAAATTCTAACAACACACTATTCCAAAACAGTCAATTTAAACCATCTTCAAACTACAAAATAATAACAAAAATCAAATAACAATCCCACTTCAAACATTCCTTAACACACACGCAACCCCATGAAATAAATTACTAAATTAACAGCACCCTATCCTATAAAGGGGTAGAAGTTATCTCCGCAGAGATGGCTTGGATGACAGGCACTCATTAAAATGTCCCAAATGCCTCCCGAGAGGCGGTTCCTAAATGCAGTGGTGTGTGTTTCAGGTACAGAGGGCAGTGGTTCTGCCCCTGGGGTGTATTTGAGGGACGATCCTGTGTTTGGCTCTCAGCTTATGAACCAGAGTGAGCTGAGAGCTCCCACGGCAGAGAGGGCGGCGTTTCTGCTTGATGCGGCATTGGCGGCGAGGACGACAGGTATTTTAGTTCAGTTTTGTGGATATTTATAGTTCTGTTTTATAGATATCTAGTTCAGTTTTATGGATATTTAGTTCAGTTTTATAGATATTTAGTTCAGTTTTATGTATTAGATTTAAATTTACGGTTTCAGCGATTCAAAGATTTCCAAATATTGAAAAAATCCGCTTTATAACGTTTATAATAGTGGTTCTTAATAGCTGCTGCGGCTGTATTGTGAAATGTTTTACCATATATTCGGTATAAGTTTTTGGTATTTTTATTTTTCTGGTTTTTGGGAGCAAAAATCTGAGAAATGGTTCAACCGATAGCCGAAACATTTCACCACACAGCCGTTGCAGTTTCTAGGAACCATTTGATGATGAAACCAAGCATACTATTTTAAACAGTGCATATATATTTTTTTTCGCCTCAAGTAAAATTATTAATGCGGGATTAAATACTGACGCACTACATTAGACACAGTTGTTAATAACTCTTAACCAAATTTAACAGTAATGATATTACTTCAACATTATATTCCTTACCGAGTTTTAAGTATTGAATTAGTAAAATTTTAAGTGGAATCTACGAAACCACTGTTCTATGCATTCCTTGCACTAAACACACACAAATAATAATTTCAGTATTAAAATAAATTTAATTCCTATTTTCAGAAAACGATGAAGATGCAAAAAATGCACACTTCCTTTTCACTCTTCATGTTTACCAATACAGGGTGGAGAAAGGTGGAAGAGGAGGAGGTAAACTTAATTTATAAAATATAACTACACATAGGTATATATTTAAACTTAAACGGTAACCGATAACTATTTTTTTCTTCTTTTCAGTGGCAGGTGGTCGTAGTCGATTGCACCTTTTTGACCTGGGCAGCTGTGAGAAGACCAGCAAGTCTGGTGGGGCTGGCGGCTGTCTTTCGCTGTCCGCTCTCGGCAATGTTATTCTCGCACTTTTCAATGGTCAGAAACACGTGCCTTACAAGTAAGAGAGCCTCGTGTTTTCATTTAAATTTGAATGTTATAGAATGTGGTTCTCAATAAAATGACATTAGGATATATTCCGGATGCATTGTTGAAGTTCGATATTAAAGACGCAAGGAATAACGATTGTTGTTGTTGTTGTTGTCGTGTCCATGTTGTGTGCAAAAACTAGATGGATCCGAAGCTGTCGTAGACAGCTTTCGCTATTTCCTCTGCATCTTCGGAGAGAATTAAAATTTCTGGGTCTTCAAAGCCAATCCTGAAAGCCAATTCCCTACAAAATTTATAAAGAAGTATCTGCAATAATTTTCTTTGTGACGTCACTAAATTTTTACTCATAGTCTATTTTTTTCCTTCACCGCACTTAATTTCTACACTGTAACTGTCAATAGTTTCATCTAAGTTTTTAGTTCGGATTTTGTGAGAAGCGGTTGGCTTCAAAGTTTCGGGTTGTTTTTTTATTCGCTTCATCTGCTTTATGTAAGTTTGTCTTTACCTATGTTTTTGATTTTGTTTTTTAATTTTGATTTTGTTTTTAATTCTCTTCTGGAAATTCCACAGTACACTTCGGGGTAAAATTGGGATTTTTTGATTTGACTCTCGTCCATCCCAATACAGAAAAGTGTATTGTTTTAATAGTGGCGTAAGGTTTTTACCTCCTGATGAAATGGCCTTTCCCACTATTTTTGGTTTCTTTCCATATCTTTTTTTATATTTTTTCATTTTTTTGTTTTACTTTTTTTGTTTTTGTATTCGTTATTTTGTTTTTTACTGAATATGGCAGCTTTAGCACCAGTTATATATATATATATATATATATATATATATATATATATATATATATATATATATATATATATATATATATATATATATAGTATATATATATATATATATATATATATATATATTATATATATATATATATATATATATATATATATATATATATATATATATATATATATATATATATATATATATATATATATATATATATATATATATATATATATATATATATATATATATATATATATATATATATATATATATATATATATATATATGGAGCAATCAATCTATTTAACTCCTGTTTTTATGTCAATAGTTTTAACATGGTTATAATGTTCTTTTATTAATGGCAATACACGTTGAAAACTTGCGCTTTCGACAATTTAACTGATTTTGAGAGGCGTCACTTTTCTACGTACGGTGCGATATGCCGTTTTACGAAATTTTCGACTTGGAAATACTAAAAAAAAACTTATTCTTTACTTAGAGACAGTAAACTGACCCAGTTACTACGCGAAGCAATGGGAAGCGTCATGTGTCGAGTGGCCATGATCGTCCACGTATCTACGACACCTTCAAGATATCCGGAGGCCTTGGCCACATTGCAACTGGCTTCCAGGATACACAGGTTACGGAGAAAGAAATTAAAGGTAAAACTGTTTTTTTTAATTAAACACAGTTAGCAATAAAACTAAATATTAAATTTTCAGCTATTTATGGTACTTCTAAAGTGCATTCTGAAGTGATACACCAGGACCTGGGAAAAAATTTATGTTTATGAATTTCACCTAACTAAATAGAAAAAATGAGTATAAGATAAATAGATAAAATTAAGTCAGCAATAAAGGTAATTTCAAGTAAAAATGTCATACATTTTAAAGAATATTTTTTTACAGTTTGCTACGTCGTCTGAATTGGGTCCTATCGGAGATGACAAAGGAGTTTGCAGACCCTTTGTCAAGATCCACGCTGTGGGGGAAGATGGAGTTGTCAAGTCCGACAACAGCGACAAGGACTACACATCAAGCAGCGAACAATCATGCGACACTGTGATATTCGTCGGTTCTGCCAGGGGTAGTCCGCTGGCTGGAAACCTTGGTGACCGACGTGCTAGCCAACCAATGTCACCTTTAGCCAAAGAAAATCAGAGTACATCTACCACTACTACGACCACAGGTGTTTCTTCAAAGAAACAGATAACAACCAAGTCTCATCATTCGGAGAAAACTTTGGCGAATTCTGGAGCATCGGCAAGTGGCAACAACACATCCACTTGCAGAGACTCTAAAGCAGAGTACGGTTCAAAAAGTGCCTTAAACGATCAAATTAGGACTTGTGCTGTTGCTTCGCCAAAGAAAAAGTCTGTAAGTTCCTCCCCATATTCGTCACCAAAACATCAGAAAATAAGTGATACGGATAGTCCAAAAATGTCACCCAAGCTTAGTAAATATGTCATGATGGACTACAGTGATCTGAAGAAATCTAAAGGATCAACGGATTCCATTGCAAAAAACTCGCCAATTAGAAATCCAAAACTAAATGCAACAGAGATTCATCAAAAGCCTGGTTCTTCGGGTAGTTTGCCTGGAAGTCCACAATCTCAAAGGAAATCTAAACGATCTCACAAGAAAGATGACCAGCAGCAGCAAATATATATGCAACAACAGCAAGCTGAAAGTGCCATTAAACAGCTCGTGCAAGAAGTGAAACCCAGTAGTGATGAAACGTGGATTGACGGACCTAGGTTTACAAAACCGAAGTTTGATTCACGAACGTTACATCAACTGCAAAGAGAAAAGTGGGTTGATGGACCAGGTATGTATGGATATATGGATGTACAGAAAGAAACTATGATTAGGAAATGGGTTGAGGATCATTCCAGAGTTGTTCCTGAAGGAGAACGAAAGGAAGAGGTATGGATTGACTTTCCGAAAGGAAAACATGACAAATCTTCAAGGCCCAAACCTAATCCCTCTGAAAGTCAAAGTAAACATGGGCACACCAGTGAAAGAGCGAGGAAAGATTCCAAACACAAATCAGGAGACCAAATACAAGCTGATTGTGACAAACATATATATGCCAAACCAATTAGTATGCCTAAAGATACTCCAAAGCAGTCATTAGAAGAATCCATAAGCAAACCTCCAAGTGTGTGTTCAGAAAAAGAGGTGGCAGAACCAAAACCTAATGTTGGCGTGCAAATGGTAACTGATTTGGAAAACTCTATTAATGGAAATTTGAGTGAGCTTCTTGGCAATTCTGAATTTGACAGTTCGCAATCCTCGTCTGGATCTGTAGATTTCAATGACAACAACAGCGAAGAGCTGGGTCTTGAAGAGAGCAATCGCTGCCTATCTAATACAAATATTTACCTCGAGGACAAAGATGGTTGCTTGTTGCTCACAGACAATGGCCAAAGCGATGTTGTTACAATGACAGATTCTTCGATTCAGGTTACTGAAGAAGATATCTTTTCAAGTTGTGGATGGCCAAGTGAGGTTTTAGACAATCACCACTTCAGTGATACTGATAGTTACGAAGGAATTGAACATCCACTACATGCTTTGAGTGCTGATGATTTAAACTTGGCATCTTCGTTCACTGATTCTAGAGCTGCCAGTGTAGATTTTGATACTCTTAGTGTTCCTGAAGGTTGGACTGCTGATAGTCACATAGATCCAGACTTAACTCGGCGACTACTGAGGGGTGGTTCGTTGCCTCATTCGTCTCGTTCAAGCACTAGGAATCTAAACTCAAATGAAGATCTAAGAGCGAAAAACAGTTTGTTAGCTTCCAAATTAGAAAGGTTAGCAAATTTAAGGCATATGATAGAGAAATCTAATCACCAAGAAAGATGGAAAGCTCCTACAATGCCTGTAAATTTAAGTAACTTTTGCAATCCCGAAAACAGATTTCCATTTGTGACTAAACTTCATCACAGTGCTGATTCAAGTTTAGAAGAACTACGGGATAATGATGCAAATAGTATTCGCAGTGAGCCAGCCGAATTAGATGTAGAAAATTTCGATTTTCATTTTAACGTCAAACCAATGAATGGTTTGCGATTAGAAGCTTTTTACAATAAAATTCATAAAGTTCCTCTTTTTCCAGATTGCTATTCGCAGTTTGGTAAACCAACGCAAGTTGTGCCTCCTATCATTAAACAAACCAAATATTCTACAGTTCCAACGGAAGACTTAGAATCTTTGAAATGTTCTTTGAATAGGCAAATTAGCGAAAAAGATACTTCTGAAGGTTCTCCTAAAGCAAACCATAGGTGGAGCTCATCTTCTGAACGATTTAGTTCGCAAATAAAAAATACAGACAGTACTCAGTCAATTGAAAAAATAGATGAACTTTCCAGGGTTAGAAATTCAACTGAAAGCATACACTCTAAAGAAAAATGCAATTTAAGTAGCAAAACCGATAAATGTCAAGTAACACCAGTACTTCATAGTACACCTTTGGAAAAAACGCATACCCTCTCAGAAGTCATCCAAGAACAACGTTGTAGAGTGTACAGTGAAGGTCCTTCCTCTAGTCCCATACCATTCCATTCTCCAAAGCATCAAAGGAATGCTAAATCCAAAATGATGTCCGAACACTCTTCGCACACCTCTAAACAATTAGAAACAGCTGAGCAACGGCCAGAGTTCGCGATAATCAAGCAACATCAAAGAAAGAAAGGCAGTCCCAAACTGTCCCCAAGAAGAATTTTCGGCTCCTACAGAAACAGTAAACAGAACAAACACCACTCTAGCAACCCGTCCACATCAGACCTCAACAACATCCCAGAGCAAGGCAGGATGAGTCCCAGCGTATCCTGGTCCACTTGCCAAGCCAGCACATCGCACATCACGACCGATGCTCAAATTCACTCTCCTGGCAGCAGTTCACAGATTCTCATCCGAAGTACATCCACACCTACGAACCCTGTAGGCAACAACCCAATCACTGAAATATCTTTAGGGGCAGAATCTTACAGTTACCTCTCGACTGCAACGACAACAACTATACTGACCAAGAAAGAAGCGAAGTGGGCCGCGAGGCATTCCAGTAGCGGACATGGCAGCGACAGCAGTGTCATCAGCACTGACCTCAAGGAGACAAAGGAGTTGCTTGGAAAGCTGTCCAAGACCCCGCAGTTCTCTGGGACCAGCAGTGGTTACGAGAGCATGCCGAGAGACAGCGAAGGAACGCCTCTGTCTTCATCTAGTCAGGAGTCTGGCAGTGAGGTCGGTGCCAGGAAAGAGACGAGGGGCCGAAAAGGAGTCCGGAAGAAAAAAGATGGTATGTATTGAATACGATATTGCAGCAAAAAAAATATAGTAAATTAACTATCAATTTGTTAAAAATTGTAATGATAACTAAATGATATGTTATCATATATGCCAAAACAAGAATCAACATACGGTACCTAAAGATTTACAACATTAGATTTACTTGTTAAATCTGACGTTATATTTGGGTTGTATCAGATAACGTCATTAACTTCCTCATTTTGTCTAAGATGATTAAGTCATATAAAAATCTCTGATGAAGTCAATCTCAATAAGTGATATCATATTCTAGGCTTACTAATGAGCGTTGTTAACCCCCTACCTTGCATAAAAATAATCATTTTTCGACATTATCATTAGTAACCCTTTCACTCCTAGGCTTAATTTCTCGAGTAAGAGCCTATGGAACAGGCTAGCAAAGCTGTTGCTGCAGCTCCTGTTTACTGTAGAGTGGACGAAAGCAGTGTACCCATATCTGGTCGTTGAGGATCGAATTGGGAGGGCGTACGCTGCGAACGGCCTTGTAGTGAAGGGGTTAAATGACGTGTCCATACGAACGAAACAATTCATAAATATTCATTAACTTTCCCAGGTTCCAGCAAACGCAGTCGCTCCGTACCTGCTCGCCCCCCAGTCACAGGCAGCCCGACTTGGCAACAACAGCAGCAGCAGCAACAACAACAACAAACCATAGCATCTCCTATGACGAGACAACAACTGAGGGGTCGTCTAGTACGAGACCTGCATGATCCAACCCTCTGGAAATCGGAAGAGGACGTGTGTTGCACTAGTCTACTGTGCTGCCGACTGCTAGATTTCTACTGAAGTCAGTCCTAGACAACATTCCCCTCATAAAAGGCCTAGTCACATTGAAGGAAGTTGTGTGAAGAGTCCACTCTGACCGATCTCATAGTACTTTAAAATGTTGGAGATCGTTTGTGATTAATCGGGTAGGCCTATCAAAGAGATGTGCGTACTTCAGTCCATAGGCCTTCTCCAATGCAGCTGTTGCACTAGATTGCTTATTGGTGTATAAAAGGAAAGGGGTATCTAGTGCTTGAATAGTGTACAATCAATGGACTTGATAATGTGTGCATAAATTGACGAAAAGGTTATTTATTTAAAAACATTGGTTGAATAATTTTCTTATAACTTAAGAAAAAACCTAATATTCCTACTTGAAATGCCACTTAGTTTTTTACAATTTAGGTTTTATGACTTTTGATTTATCTTTACGTGTAAGAGAAATTTAGTTAAATGCATGCAACCAATGAAAATAAACTCTTAAAACACTGTTTATTTGATAATGTTAACCATAACTTTTATAACTCTTAAAAACTGTAAAAAAAACTATACAAAACTTTTGAAACACCTTCCCATGACAAAACTACTTTTAATTTAGAGAAATTCTGCAGTTATTAATTTTTACATTTTATTTTAAAACACTTTAAAAAGAGCCAATAATATTTAAAGCCAGAATCATTTAACTTTAACAAATACCTTTAAAAAATAATTCGAAACATTTTGACATAAAATTACTGAATTAATTGGGAGTAAAGCTTTGAGTAACATAAAAATATACTTTTCACATGCAACCCTTTTTTGACATATTTTTTTGTCGATAAATATTCTATGAAAACTTTATTTGGTTATGAAAAGACAATTCATATACCGCAATAATCAAATCAACGTAATTCATTATTTTATTTCTGAAAACCGTCGAACGATATTTCCTAAAGCATTTCTTAAAACATGTTACTGAAGCATACGTTTCAATTTTACTTACAGAGATTAATTGTGTTTTTGGTAAAACTCGTTTTGGTTGTAATTATACCAAAGCAAATGGAAAAATATCTCGAAAACAAAGCATTTCCTTGCGAATTACTTGAGTAGATTATACAAATTGCTTCTTCGAAAAGATTTCAACAAGAAAATCACCGCAATTCCTTCAGCTAACGACTAAGTACTTGATGTTCGGAATGGTTATATTTAATTTTCTTTAACTTTGGCGATTTCCCAGTTTTAGGTTTGTTATTGTACGTTTGCACATGTGTTGGTTCAGAGGTTATTATTAGGTTAGCTTTCCTTTGGAGTAGAATTTGGATGCAATCCAAATGGATTTAAATTAAAGAACACTTTTTTCAAACTACGTTTACAAAGTTTTTTTTAAACCACTTGTTTGATGATTAGATTATGTAAGAGCTTAATTTGAGACTTAATCTACTTAATCTATTTCACGGAAGGCTTAACATACATTCCTATGAAAAGTTTGGAAAATATTCTAAGACCCTGCTCTTATACCCTTCCCATAGGCTTTTTAAATTTTTTGTCCAATAAACTTTGAATACATTAATAAATGAAATCTGAATTTCTTTGCGTAACTTAGTGTTTTCAATTTGGAACTCTAAAACTTTTCACAGTTTACATCTAGCATGCATTTATTCACTGTTAAAAATTTCGTGCTTGATTTCAATATTATAACGGTTTTTAGTAGCTGCAGCGGCTGTGTGGTGAAACCCGTTTCACCATATTTCCAGCTTTCGGCTGACCATTTTTCAGGTTTCGAGAACAAAAAAAAGTGGATCAACCGTATACCAAAAATATGATGAAACATTTCCCTGCATAGCCGTTGCAGCTACTAGGAACCATTATTATAGTGAAATCAAGCGCCAAAATTTTTTACAGTGTTCTTGTTAATGTGTTATTGCTTAATTGTTTAATGTATTTAATATGATCCAATTGCAGTTTTTAAAATTTAAATTTTTACTGTAAAATAAGATGGTTAAAACGAAATAATGGAAGCATGGAAATACGTTTTATTGTTATTTAAAAGTTCCTAATGTGTATTGATAATGTTTGATCATTTATTTCATGTATCAACTGTCTATTACATCTCTCTTCAATGTACGGTTTTTCTTTCTATTTATTGTTTTATTGCAATGTCAATATTTGCATCCCTTGTAAAATATCATTCCTGCATAAATAACAACTCATCAGATTCAAAATTCATGTACACCACGTATATTTTGCAATCATGGGTAACTTTCTCCTCATTCCATCACATGTCTTCAACATTGTCGAATGATTCGCATACAAATAACTACATATAATTATCTACTAACTTTGCATGTGCAATGTAGAATAACTCATAACTTAATTTGTTTCACTCCCAATGAAGTGTCTCTTCCATGTTTCACTTCTATCTGTAAAGTATCGAAACTTGTAAAAAATTATGAGCTTAAAGATTTTTTTACTTACTTAAACACATAGGAAAAAAATCACCATTAAAGATCCTATACATCATTTGCATGAATTAATCGAATACATAACAATACGATTATAGAAAATTATCGATTTTATTATGAACTCGATTATGATAAAACAATTGATTAATATTGATTTTATTCAAGTATCGATAGTATAAAATCAATTAATATTGATTTAATAAAAATCGATTATAAAAATTATCGGTTTTATTAAATAAGTTTATATAGATAACTGTAAATTATGTATTGTTTTTTTGTTTTTATTCAAATAATTTTGAATGAGTGTGTTAAAAAGGCGAACTGGACTCTCCTATTTGCACATAGTTGTTGTGAAAGAGTTCGTTTAGAACTATTTGTAAATTTCTCCCATAGTTGTACCCCGAAGTTTTGTACTCAGCAAATAGTGTGTGTGAGACTGATTCTCGTTTGTTTGTTTTCCTTTTGCTATACAGAGAAGAAGCTTTTTGCAGTGGACTATCGATTGTAAAAAACTTAACTGAGTATAATAAAATTTGTGAATACTTTGTTCTTTTTTTATTTACTCAATCTTAGAGTGACTATATTCATTTTGCTGTGAAAAATCTAATTTTGATGAGAAAAAAAGTTATAATATAGTAATGGGAGATGATGTTTCAGATGATGTAACGCTCTTGTTTTCATTTTTATACGTACTGTGATTTCATTGGTTTCTTCGGTATCACTCTCAAAATGACAGATAAAGATTATTAATATTTTTCTTTCTATGCAAGCTTTCTTCAACAAAAGTTTTGAGCAAATAACAACACAGGAAGAAGTTGGCATTTAAAAAATTAATACGTAACATATTCTTAGAAAACTCAATTTCGAATACCAAAACAAAAGCAATTCCATGCAATAAATGAAAACAAACCGTTGGAGCTCTTGCCATCCAAGACGGGAAACAACCTCATTTAATTTTTTTTCTAATTTCTCAGTTTTCAAACTTAATCTATAAAAAAATTATCTATCTTTGCATTCCTAAGAACAAAAAACACAATATAAAAAATGGTTTTCTAAACCGAAGAACTCCGGCTGTATTGAACATTTTTACAGACGGTTATCTGTGATGATAAATGTAGCTTACTCAAACTTCCCTATAATACTACTTTTTGAAATTAGTTCGTATATTTTTGTAATTTTCTATATATAATTTTGAAACAAAGATTCAATTTCTAATAGTGGAAATATCGGGACGTTTAAGCCAACTACATTTTTCACATAAAAATATCGTTTTTTAAAAAATATCCAATGCAGCCAGAGTAATTTGGCTAAGAAAATAATTTTTTCTATTGGATTAACAGATTTGTTCGGTTTTTGAGCCTTAACATCATATTTCTCCTTAAGTATAAAAGTGTATTTTTTTTCTATTTTCAAGAAGAAATAGAACTTTAATCTTAACAGAGTATGTCCTACTAGTGTAAACTGTACCCAATTCTATCAATGTAATCATTCAGTAGTCACTATTTTCTTCTATTTTATTGAAATGTTATCGATAAGAACCTTGCATCGATTCTGTATACAAGGATGTTATATATTATATATTTCACTGTATAAATGAATTTTTTGGGCCTAAAACAAAAGAGTTTTGTTCCTAAAACAAAAAGTGCAGGCGCATCGGAAAATGAAAATTTCATTTTTATTTTTTACCGACGACATCAGCTTGTTTAAAGACAGGATATAATCTGGGATATAAAAAAAATTGGACAGATTTTCAGGTATAAACCATGATAAAAGGTTAAGAAAACTGAACCTAATTTTTCTGGACAATAGAAAATTTAATTCAGTTGTTTAAATTCAATAAGCACAGAGGGTAAGTGTTAATTCAAAATACAATTATTAATCAAATAAAAAAAAATTTGAAACAATCACTTCATTTTTAAATAAATAATTAAAAAATAAGTCCGTGAAATTTGTATAAAAATATAAGTACATAATTACTAGTTCAAAAAATCCACGCATTTAGTACAATTATACTAAAATCTGTAATACATGGGGTTTTGGATGAACTAAAGAAACACCATTTTTTACTATAGATGCACTTAACTTGAAAGAGAATTTTAGAGGAACTATATTCATTTTGGTGCGACAATTTAATTTTGACGAGGAAAAAGTTTTAATATGGTAATTTCATATTTGGTTATCATTATCATACTTAATTTTAAAGATAAGCATAAATTAAATGATTCTTCGGTCGATATGAATTCAAATCATATTAAAAAAATCATTTATCTATGGTTGGGTGGTAAAAAACCTTGCACACTAAAAAAAACCCCTTGAATTAAAAAAAACCACTGGCAATAATTACATTTTACTTTTTTTTTTACACTTTTGTTTGTTCACTTTCTTAGCTACGGTTAAATTGGAAATGCACAAAAAATGGCCCCTGCTTCTCAATGGAAAAGGTGCACATTGCTCGAACTCGAGACTGTGTTAATTTTAGGATTTAATTGAACAGGGGCAAAAAGGAGAAACTTTTTGATGACTTTTCCAGAATCAAAATGAGAAAAAAATTGATAAAAAAAAGGGAGATTTAATCATTGATTCTCTTTAAAAGAAAAGGAAAATAAAATGACTTTTATAATAAAGGTTAGGAAAAAATTTGAATCATCAAAAATATTATATTTTTCGGAAACTATTTGGCGATAAAGTTTTAACGCTGCCTGTGCAAATAATTTCTCTTCATAGGGAAAGAAAAGAAATTAATTTTGCACAATTTTGCACAAGAACTTTGATAATATTTTTTTTGTTTTGGTACAAGAAAGTATAAGGACACAATTTTGTTTTAGTTTATGTGTACACTTGAATGAACACGGACTTTAAAAAAGTCTTTACCAGTTTTAATGCTTTGGAGCTTCGAAACTATTTAAGAGGATTTTTTTTTGAAAAAATAAACTTCCAATTTTTAGAAAAAAAGTTTTTTTATTTTTTATTCTGTGTTTGAATTTGTGCTTATATATCAGTATAATATAAAAAATGAAGATAACTATCGAATACTTATTTTGTTGATACGGGCATTTAATATCGGATGCTTCATTGATTTATAAGGTAATCAAATAAATTTATTTATAATTTCGTAGAAACTAAGATTCGTAGATTCTAAGATTGTTGTTATTAGTAATTTTTCTTTTGTTTAGTTATTGCAGTTTTCCATGTAAAAAAAGATTAAACACTACTTTGCCAATTTCTTATTACTATAATTTATAATTACTTTAATTTTTTCAGCACTGCCATCGTCTAGAATAAAACTAATATTATGATTATCTCTGTATAAACATTTGAAAAAGCATATCTTTATGGAGTTAGTGAAAGAAACAAATTTTATTATTATTTTTTTAAAACAAATGTAACTGGTGATTAACTATGAGTTTGAGAATTAATTGTTTCGATAAATAAGTTATAGTGAATTGTATGTGGTTAGAAGATTGATAATGAAATTTAATAAGCATTTTCTTCAACAGTATATTTCAATATTTATCTATAGTGCAGAGTTATAATTCATTTAAACTAAAAGAAATTTAAACAGATTAAGAAAAAATACAGAACATTCATTTTGCTTAGATATTGCTATTTTAATTCATGGAAAGTGTAATATAAGATATCTGAATATCTATCGTAGTAATCTTTATATTTTTAGGATTATTAAGAGGAAAGTGGTCACTGGTCAATCCGATAAACCAAACTCATTGGCTTTGAATCTCTAACTTTTGTTAAAATATTGCTTTGCTATGTAATATTTTTTCACCAGTAAAGAAAATAGTTCTAACAACAAAATAAAGCACAATTGATGAAGAAATAAAATATTATTATTTAACTATTAATTTATGAAATTTAAAATAGCTTCGCGATCTATCAATAATTATTACCCATTTCAAAACTTTAAAAAATATAATAGTTTAATAACCAGATGATATTTCCCTTAGAATGTGTTTTATTTATTTTGCACTACGATTTCCATGCTGGTAAAAAAAAGGGTAAAGTGAAAAGCGATACTTACAGTCCCTGGACAAATTATTATACGCACTGCAAGATTTCATGTAAAATATTAATTACCGGGTGATATTGTACCGTTTTATTATTTTAAATTGATTTTTTTATATTATCCAATCAATTACCGATTTATTTGACATAAATAAAACAGCGTTAATTTAGAAAAACATAAGTTTATTAATTTTGAAAGAAAAAAGAAATTAATGTTTGTAAAAGTCAATATTTAGTTGAGCCATCTTTAGCCGCTATCAAAGCTTTAATTCTGCGCGGCATGCTATCAATGCAAGACTGTACTGTCTCGCAAGACTGTACTGTACTGATTCGCGACTGATACAGGTTTGTACTTGTTAACGTTCATGTATCACTTTGTCAACACAGTGTTGCCATTTGTTAAAAATAAATACAAATATGTAGTCTACAACAATTCTTTTAAATAAAAATCAATAATATTGTAGTTTAAATATACCATTATTGCATAAAAACTCTTAGGAAATATAAAATTACTAAAAAAAATACATTGCGTCTAATAATTTGTCCAGGGACTGTATACTTAGGGATTGAAAAGTTACATTGAAAAAATTAAATTGTTACAGTTACTGAATATGAAACGAAACTAATTACAGTTACTTAATACAAAAAAGTAACTAATTTCGGTTACTTTTAGGAATTTAGGTTATAAGAAAAAAAACCATTTAACTCACTTACCTTTTTCCAAAGAGAACCAAATTTAAAGATACATAGGCACAAACATACACACTACAATTAGAATTTATTAAAAATATATTTACTTTTTTAAAAGGAGTTGCATTTCAAATAAGCATCCGACATCCATCAGAAAGTAACGCTATTTTTCGTTACTGCTAAGTTACTGCTAAAAGTAACTAAGTTACAGTCACAATTACTTTCTGAAAAATGTAATGGAATTACTCAGCGTTACCTAATAAAAGTAACTGTTGCAAGTAACAGCGTTACATGACACGTGATACTCCATTCCCTGCTTATACTGATATCAATGTTTAAAAAGTTTAGCATTAGATATCTGTGACATCCCTCTTAAACTGCCCATTATTTAATATTTCTAAAATTAAGAAAAATGTAAAATAGTTTTCATGCAATGTGACAGAAAGTCTATCTAATTTAATATAACCTTTTGAAGGAAAAATTAAGTCAAAAACATGAAGAACCATACTAGAATTATGAAAGTTAAGAAATTGAAAGTAAAAATAATTAAACATTGCAAAATAACAGGAAAATGTCATAAAATTTCTTGCACTTAAATATATTCTAATTCACAATTTAACTTAAACGTGGGACATTAGGAAAAAATAGAAAAAAATCACAGAAAAATCTTGTAAAAATAAACACTGAGTTGTTTTAACCGAGTAATCGTTTATGAGCAACATTTTTAGGCAAATATTAAAAAATAGCATTTTTTAAAGTTTAAGCAAGCATAATCACGTACCAAGATGTACTCTGCTTCATATAAACATTAGGATAAGCCTTAATGGGAAAAGTAATAAGGTGTGTGACTTAAAAAAAAATATTTGAAAGAATATAAAGGATGAATTATTAGAATAATTTTAAAAAATGCATTTAGGTGTATCAAGAAGAGAAGCTTAAAAAACATATTTTAGTTAAAAAAAATTAACTAACTCATCTTAAAATAGTAAAATGAACTAAAAAATAATGTTTATGAACTTAAAGCATAAAAAGTCAAATGAATAACGCATTAACGTTAAACACACTTTTCGTTTCTATTGCGTTAATAAAAATAACATTGCTGTGGTTGTAATAACGTTTATTTGATATATCCCTTAAAATTGGTTAACAATTACACGAAAATGTATGAAGGGTGTAGTTTTAAAACTCATGTTCTCCAAAGCTTAACTAAGATATAGGGTCAAGCCTATAGTTAATAATTTGTTAATAATCAACTATTTGATAGTTTCATTTCCGTAAATAAGAGAAAATGGGGTAAAATAGCTGTAACTTAAGCTTTATATTGTTAAGTATCTAATTATAAATTATATTGAATTTGTTTTTCAACATCATACGCTACGCACCTTCATAGTATAAAGACACATCTTTTTGATATTTCCTTTAATAACTTTTTTTTCCAAGATTGCCTTCCGTATAGATTTTTCTTTTTCTGATGAAAATAAAGACTTTCGTAAATTACGAAATAGATTTTGTCATGTTAACAGCATGAACTTATCCTCATTCGAAATGAGATAATTTTTTATAATTTAAAATGCATAAACAAACCTCAGAAAATAATATCTTTTTTCCAACTTAGATCGAAACTCTAAAAAGTTGATAAATTAAAAGTGAGATATTTCGCATTAAGTTAATGAATTTCCGATGTAAGCATAAATCTTTTTAAAGCCCATTTTAGCAAGGTGTGGATGGTACAAACTGATAAGCAAATGTGCTGTCGCATTGTGATTCAAAGCTTTGTGTTTGATGAGGGTTTCCCCATGAAGTATTGATTTCATCAATTTTGGTTACTATTTTGCTTTTTGGGATTGATAAAACTGGGGGTGTGCAACGTTACACGATATTCATTCACCGCTAAATAAATACATACATTAAAAGTAATTATCTACCTATAAATAAGGTAATTTTGATAATTTTAAAACCTAAAAAGTTATATGGTAGCTATACATTTAAAGCACGTTCGATTTTCTCAAAAACATTATTATGATTTTCGACTGGCACTTTGAACTCGTATACCAAATTTTGAGTCCGTAGCTCTTATTGTTCGAGCCGTAGAATGGTTTCTGACAGACGGAATGACAGACAAGCACACAGTCTGTGTACGATTTATAATTAATATCGTTCCCATTTTTTACTTAAGCGATATTCAACTTCTTAAATATTTATAAGTTGTAATTAGATTTAAGTTTTATCGAGCCTCGTAGTGTTTTTTTGTGAATTTAAAAATATTTTAGATAAACTTATATTTCTCCCAAGTATAAAAATGGTTAATATGCAAAAATTAAATATTTTATTATTTTTAAATTGTATTTATTTTTAAATTGTATTTTTTTATTATTGTATCTTATCAAAACATTTAAAATGAATGTTCATTAAAGCTACCTAGTGGTGCTTGAAATAACCATACACTGTGAAAATGCCTGTACAATCACAGCACATTTTACTTTTTTTAGATAACAACGTTGTAAAGTTTATTTTACAGCAAATCGATGTTTTCATGACGTACAGAGTCACACGAACATTTTACTTCAATAGCGCTTAAACAATGAAGGGATTAAAAAAACATTAGCCGAATCGATACAATTCAAAATTACCTCTGGCGTGGGGAGGAAATTATACTTTTTATTGCACATTTTACATTTACCCACAACTGTAGAATTGCATTCAATTCCATAGGTAATAAAAGTAATAGATTTTACAACGCATTTCAATTTCTCCCCCACCAACTAACGATCACAGATGCCGTATTTTTAATCCCGAAACCAGAAATATATCTGTAATCTGCTATCAATTACCTATGTACAGCTGGGGAAAAAAAAACGATCCACCCTTCATATTTCGGCTGCTATTAGTCAAGGAATTTTGTGCAAGGTGTCATTTTTCAGCAAATAGCGTAAGGAATTAAGAACTGGCAACCAAAATTGTATAAGGGGTCGTCTACATATTAAAATGAGTAGCAACTTTGAAAATTCCAACTGCAACACCCATTTTTTTTACATAAAAATGTTCAGCAACTTCAAAATACCCCAGGTATAAAAAAGAATTATTCATTTTGCATTATTTGCTGAGATATTAAAGCATTAATTTTCAATTCGTTTGGGGGGAAATCTCCAAATTGATAAAGGTAATATTAAGGGTGTTTTTTTGAAACGACAAGCTAGCAAAAGAGTTACCATAATCTCGCCAAAAGATGCTAGAATTAAACCTTCTTCACTAATATTGTGATTTTTTTTATGTTTTTACCTTTTTTTTAAATTTTGGATTTTAAAATTCTCAGAAATAAAATAAAGGGTAGACGAGAAAAAGTTTTAATTTTAAATTAAGTCACATATACGATTATTTATAATGAACATATTTTCAAATGCGATTAGTTACAATCAGATAGACAAACATAATTATTACATTTTATGCAAATTTTTGTTTCATTCATATTGCTACAAAAGGTTGGTTTAAAATTCGGCACACTGGGTCTGGGACATATCCCGACAGCCGAAATCCCGACAAACCAAAATTCCGACAAGCCGAAATCCCGAATGAGTCAAAATCCCGAATGGGTCTAAATCCCGAAAATAGATTTTTGTCCATTTCTCGATTTTTTAAAAATATTAGAGATTATTTATTTAGTTATTTAGTCAGTTATTTAATCAGTTAGTTAGTCAGTTAGTTAGTTAGTTAGCCAGTCAGTTAGTTAGTCAGTCAGTCAGTAAGTTAGTCAGTCAGTTAGTCATTTAATCAGTCAGTTAGTTAATCAGTTAGTTAATCAGTCAGTTAATTAGTCAGTTAGTTAATCAGTCAGTTAGTTAGTCAGTCAGTCAGTCGTTAGTTAGTCCGTTAGTCAGTCCGTTAGTTAGTAAGTCAGTCAGTAAGTTAGTTAGTCAGTCAGTCAATTAATCACTCCGTTAGTTAGTCACTCCTTTAGTTAGTCCAGACTGACTAAATTAGTCTAACTGACTGTCAATTAGTTAGTCAGTGAACTCACTGACTAACTAATTGACTGACTGGCTAACTAACGGACTAACTGACTGACTCACTGACAAACTAATTGACTGACTGGCTAACTAACGGACTAACTGACTGACTGACTAACTGACTGACTAACTTACTGACTGACTAACTTACTGACTGACTAACTTGCTGACTGACTAACTTGCTGACTGACTAACTTGCTGACTGACTAATTAACTGACCGACTAACTAACTGACCGACTAACTAACCGACTGACTAACTAACTAACCGACAGACTGACTAACTGACTGACTAACTAACGGACTGACTAACTGACTAAATAAACTGACTGACTAAATAACCAAATAAATAAGTAATCTCTAATAATTAAAAAAAATCAAGGAAATAGCATATTATTGGAAATTTTATAATAAAATAATTATAAATAATATTGGAAATAACATACATTCAAAAACATAGTAATCGATATAATTTAATGTTAATTATACAAACAAAATACATTGTATGCACTTGAAACAAGAAAAGATTTTTAGACATTTGACAGACATCAATAATTTGAATAAACATTTACCAAAAATGCTTTTCAACCAAAACAAAAATGCAAATGAGTGTCCAATTTGCTAAGTAATTTTTTTACACGGTCCCTAAAATTCGTTTTTTTTAATATTTTTACAATAACTCGGCAAATAATTGTTGTTGAATTAAAAAATTCGGGATTTTGGTTCTACTTGATCTACTTTATCGATTTATGTAAAAAAAAAATTTGGGTTGCTATTCATAATTTATTTTTTCTTATTTAAATTTAAATAAAAAAATAATAAAAATTAAAAATTGATGAAAAAACTTGTGTGATTTGTTTTTGGAAGATTAAGAAGTATATAATGAAAAAAAAATGTTGGTTTAATTCATTTTATTTGTGGAGGTATAAATAAAAGTTTGTGAAACTTTTTTAACATTATGGGCCTTCCACTTCGAATGCTTATATCTCAACAAATAATGCAAATTAATACATTTTTTTTGGATCTGGGGTATTTTGAAGATGATAAACATTTTTATATAAAAAAAATTGGGTGTTGCCATTGGAATTTTCAAAGTTAATACTCATTTTAATATGTAGACGACCCCTTATACAATTTTGGTTGCCAGTTCTGATTTCCTTACGCTATTTCCTGAAAAATGACACCTTTCACAAAATTCCCTGATCAATAGCAGCCGAAAAACGGAGGGTGGATCGTTTTTTTTTCCCCAGCTGTACATTATGTGGAAATATTAATGACCGAGGTATAAATATCGTTATGTTTTTAGGTTAATATGTATATAAGAAGATACGTTTGGATTCATGTAAAGTTTTAATTGCTGATTTGCATAGGATATTGATTAAATTCAAACTTGAATGATTAATTCATACCATGAAATGTGATATCCGAACAGGATTGTTAGCTTGTCTTGTTATTTCCTAATTTATAATTTGTTCGGTGAGTAATAAGTTTTGAATTGCAAATTATTGTGTTATTAGAATATTTTTCTCATTATTTATGACGCAATGGTAGAGTTGCTAGGTATTCCTAGATGTTTAAGGGTCTTTTATGGTAACATATCTCTATACAACTCCAATGGGGTAACTTTGATGGCCCCTATTTTTAAATAAAGTATATGACATGTACTCACGAAAACTTACCATAAAATACAGAAGAAAGTTATTTTGCCTTTAAAATAATTAATAAGTATAATTTTAAAGATATTAATTGGTTATAATTAAAACAATTTATTTTAGATATTTACATTCCGTTTGTGCTGCCATCTGTAGTTTGTGAATAATTACTAAAACTTTGTTTTAATTATAACTAATTAATATCTTTAAAATTATACTTATTTGTTATTTTAATGGCAAAATAAGTTTCTTCTGTAATTTTTGGTAAGTTTTCGTGAGTACATGTCGTATGCTTTATTTAAAAACAGGGGCCAAAGTTTCCCCATTGGAATTGTATATAGAGACATGTCACCATACAAGACCCTTAAACCTTTAAAAAAAATTACAGGAATAAGTTGAGAACTATTCAAAGAATTATCAAGCTTCTATTTTAAAAATGGCTAGTGAAACAAAATCGATAACCAATAAGAGTGTTTAGATATCATCTTCTATAGCATTATTGCTCTAACCATAAACATATTTGTGTAGAATTTGATTAGGAATGCTAAAATTGAAGCAAACTCCATAACACAGAGTTACTTTTTTATTTACAATTTAAGTATGCTGATCTATTAAATTATTATTTTTATTGTTATAAATATGTAGCTCTAATTCAAATGTATAAAATTATGTTATTTTTGCTAAGATTTCAATAATTTTACCAACATAAATAAAAAGATTTTTCTAACGGTTACATGATGATCAAAGGGAAGAGATTTGTAGTTTTACCTCAAAGATACCAGTTACGAAGCCCATACATGATCGTTAAAACCCAAGTAACCTCTAGATAGATATTCCCACGAACTTCGGCTCCAGAAGTCATATTTCACATCTAATGAAACAACAAGGTGTCACCAACGATTTACTGTACCTCCCCCCGCATCGAATCAATACGACAAATCGAATGGTGTCCGCCATTGAAAGATCCCCTCTCCGGAATCGAACGGTTTGTCTTCCACATTTGACACCAGACCGAAGAAAGTCACGTATTGTGTGTCAGAACGTAATGAAAAAAGTGGAAGGACTGGGAAGGGAATTTAGTGGCTCTTGCCACTTGCTGACACTTTGACGTTGACTTCTCGGCTCCCCGCACCTCTCTTTCATACTTGATTGTAGATTTTTTTGTTGGTTTTGTTCGTTGGCAGTTGTTGAATGGAGGATATTGGATTTTATTCATTTTTTAGATTTTCATGTGTATTACTTTGTTTCCGAAAATAGAGTTTTATTTTCAGGGGGTACGCGACACAATTATCTTTAATATTTATAAAGTTCCGATTCGTCTTAAAGTAAGTGGATATATACTAAAGTATTCTTATTTTTTTCGCTACACTTTATAAAATTACTCGGTACAAATAACATCGCTTCCCTCTAAAATACCAGTTTAAAACGCCATTCCCTACCTATTAAAATAGATGCAATTTTAGAATAGTTGTTATTGTATAAGAGATGGTTTACTTTAACTGGATGCATCTCTACAACCATTGGAAGTTGGGTGTTTAAATCTATGGTGCAAATAGTTCATACTCATACAAACCACTTGTCTTCATATAATTAAAAAAAAAGACGTGGTTTTGAAATTAGAATTTTTTCGGTTACGGTTAAAAAAATTTACATGTTAACTTTAATATCTAGATACATATTTTCAAATTTACTTATGGAAGTTCTGTAAAGACAATTTATTCTTTGTATTATTATTGTGTTCGTCAGAAAGTATTTACTTTTTCTTGACTTACATCGAAAGTCATTAAGAGCAATTATTTCTAATTTTAGTTATTTTGAATTTTTTATATTATTTCTTGGAACAAAATTTTTAAAAAGTCACTGAAATTTTTTTTATAATTAACCGTTATATCACGTATAAAAATAAATGAAGATTCAGTACAGAAATAAAAAAAAGATTTTTGTGTCCATTACACCTTTATATAAGTTTTTAGCATGCATTGGGTGGGGCTTTAGATAATAGCATACGCCAGGGCCCGATCACCGAATAGGCCGGGGAAGCTTGGGCTTCCTTCTCAAAATTTGAAGGGGCCCCCAAATCACCTTTTTTTTTTTTTTTTTTAATACCGAAACATAAAGTAATAAAGTACATAATATGAATTTATAAATACAGTGTATTACAAAGTGTATGTTAAAAAAAAATTTTGTGAATTATATTTATTATAGGGCTTTGGGATGTCAAATTAGAGTTTGAGTCATGCTTGGAAGGCCATGAACCAACAGATACAAAAACATTTTTATAATTTTTTTCTGCAGCGGAGCTTCTTGCTGTGTGACTGTTGTTTTGTTAGGTTTCTGTTGGAGGCCCACCAACATTATTATAATTCCAAAGAAACTTTCTGATGCGTGGAGGAATTAGAATAGAAAATTTCTTGTAATGAACATAAGTTCAACACGTTTAATTTAAAAGATTTGCTTTGCCAACAACTGTTACATGGCCCATGTAACATTTTACTTACTAAAAGTGGTCGCCACATTGTGTATGTTGGCCCATTAGTTGGGTCGTAAATTTGCCTCGGGGGGGGCCCCCAAATCAAAGGCAGGCTTCCCTTGCACAAAAGTCTTGATCGGGCCCTGAGCATACCATATTAAATATGTTTAAGTTAAACGTCGTTTTAAAAGAACATAAATAGTCTTAATAAGTCAAATTAGACGAAGACATAAAAAATGCACTAAAGAAAAGTAAAATTATTTTTGTAAACTATATGTTCCGATTAGAAACGCGTGAAAATCGTCTAGATTTTTTTTTAATTTATGAAAAAACAGATATTTAATGAAAACATTTATTCTATTATTTTCTGATTTTTCAAAGAGTTTTGTAAAAAAAGTTGCAAAAATATAACGATTTAAGTAAAGTTGAAGCAATTTATTTTCGCTAACAGGCTATGATATGGGAAATTCCATAAAAATGTCAACTTCGATAAAATTGTAAATTTTTTTTGTAATTTTTACAAATTAAGTTTAAAAATATATTCCAAGTTTTCAAAATTATGGTTTAAGAAAGCAGGAGGCGAAAAAAAATGTATTCACATTTCCCGAAAAAGAAGATCGATGTCTAGTTTACAAAAAAGATTTGTTGGCTCTGCAAATTCAGCAAGCATTTCAACTAGTTGGAAATTGACCTCGATACGTGTTTGAAAAACCTTTCACATGTGAATTAATGTATATAATGTAATATTTGATATCTTATGAGCATTCTAGATAATAAAAAAAATATTAAATTTATTTTTTACACACTTTTAATTTAATATATGTTTAAGAAACTATTAGTCATTCCGTCACGGTCATTCCGTCACGTCAAATGACAGTTAATAACCTAAACCATGTTATAGGTAGGTTGCTCTAAATTATAATTTTACATAGCTTATATATTATATTTAAGATATGCATTAGTTTAAAAACTCAATGTATTGTTATTTCACAGAAATTTCCATTTTTAAGTACCAGGATGCAGTCGCGGTTGCAAAAATGTCATTCCGGCACACAAAAAGAAGTTAGTCAAAAATGAAATAATAAAATACTTTTTAAAAAATTAAACTTATTTTATTATCTTTTAATCATTAACAGTAATATATAAACTGAAAAAAAATGTTCCTTTGAAAATAGTTTGGTGTTAATTGTTTTACTTCAATTCTACAATTCAAAATGTCATTCCGTCACATATGGAATTGCCAATATGCATATAATTTCTTGTGTATATGAAGTTCATATCGGAGAGGTTAGGGATCGATCCAATTATTATTATTAGAGTTGAAACAGCAAACATCATTTTATTATAAGTTGAAGAGCATTAGGCAAAATACGACACTTATACAATCACGCCATTTTTATAACAAGAACATTCTTAGAGTTACAACACATACAACACAGAGGGCGCTACCGTCACGCAGGACGGGCTTATTTAATGAAAGGTAGAAGGGGTGAGATTGACTTACACCAATACTCCCCCGCAATGTCAACCTTTACCTTTTTCAAAATAGTCCTTCACATCACCCATACCTAACAGACTAAGGCATTTATAATGCTTGGCGGCAGGCAATGGTTTAGTCAATACGTCTGCTGCCATTTCCTCGGTAGGTACGTGACAGATATCAATTTCTCCATTTTTTAGAGCGTCTCTTATGAAATGGTGGCGGATGTCTATATGTTTCGTTCGTTTATGAAAAACTGGGTTTTCTGCAAGTTTGATTGCACCCATGTTGTCAACCAACATTTGAACCCTATCAACCTTTTCAGGGAAAAATTCGTTGAGTAACCTTTTAAGGTATATCGCCTCTTTTGTACCGTCCGATAGAGCCATATATTCACTCTCTGTTGAGGAGAGTGCTACGGTAGTTTGTTTGCGACTCTCGTACGAAATTACACTACTACCTAGAATGAAACAGGTTCCTGTATAAGAGCGTCTAGAGGTTTCGCAATTTCCAAAATCAGCATCGGTATACCCATACAAAGGGTCATTTGAATTTTTAAATATTAAGCCAAAATGTATTGTATTTTTCAAATAGCGTAAAACGCGCTTTGCTGCCGAAAAATGTTTTTCATTAAAACAAAATTAGAATTGACCTAACTTACTCACAGCATTCGCTATGTCAGGTCGAGTTGAAACTGCCAAATACATTAGACCTCCAACCAATTCCCTGTATGGTAACTTATTTTCACAGTTTTCCGCCTTTTCTAATTTAACGCTTAAGTCCATTGGTGTATTAACAGTTTTTGCGTCTGTCATATTGAATCTTTTTAACAACTCATTTATGTAGCTAGATTGACTCATAGTAATTACACCTTTCTTTTGTTGAAAGTTAATCCCTAAACAATAGTTAGCTAGACCTGAATATTTCGAATTTACATATCTATTCAAATGATTTTTAAACCTATTAAGCATAGAGGGATTTTCAGATATGAGTAAAATATCATCTACATAAATACTAATGAGAGTTAATCCCTCACCATCTCTAATGTAATATACACATGGGTCACTCTGCGATTGTTTAGCACCAAAATCAGTCAATATGTCATTTATTTTTACGTTCCAACACCTCCCTGCTTGTTTCAAACCATATAGAGACCTTTTTAATTTGCATATAACATTCTCATTGTCAATAACAGATAACATCCTCTTTTGCCTTTTTGCATAACACTTTGTCACATTCATTTTCAATTAAGTATCTTAAACCAACATCAAAATACTTAGGTAATTTCATGTATACATCTTCATCCAAAGTACCATTTAAATATGCACTAGTAATATCAAATTGATGTATGTCTAAATTTAACAATGAAGCAATTGAACAAAGTAATCTAATTGATGACATTCGTGCAACAGGACTATATGTTTGATTTTGAAAATAATTAACATTTTCAACTTGAGAGAATCCCTGTGCAATTAATCTGGCTTTCCTTTTGGAATCCCCATTTTCATTTAATTTATTTTTAAGAACAAAGCGGCTACCAACAATTTCGGTGTCTGACTCGTAATTATCCGTATTTTCCAATAAGTCAAAGGTATCATTTTTCAAGATTGATTTAATTTCGGTAGCAATTGCTGCTATCCACGATTCGGATTCTACAGAGTCCAGAGCCCTTTTAATGGAAATTTCATCGACAGCCAGATTACTGCTTTCGGGATCTGTCATATTATATATTTTCTTTGGTCTACCAGCTGTACCGTCTCTTAATATTCTTGGCCTCCCTCGAGCGCGTTTCGAAAGAGCCGTTTCGGTTTCATTTTCCGGTAATAGATCTAAATCGTCATCGATGCTTTCCTCCCCGTGCTCGCTATCTTTTCTTCGTTTTCAATAACGCGCGACCTTGAATCGGCTTCTTTATTCGGGTCTGTTTTGTCAGCTGATTCTAGGCTTTTGGGGAAAAAATAAAAGTAGTCTGACGGATGTTCATTTTGATCGCTTTTGAATTCGCTATCAGCTGTTTGCTTACGTTCATCGAATTTAACGGACCTAGTGATTTCGACGCGTTTTTCATGTGTTAACCAGATTCTAAATGCTTTAGTGTTTTCGCTATATCCAATTAATTTCCCCTCTTTAGCACGTGGTTCATATTTCTTTCTATTTTTATTGTTATTCCATACAAAAGCCTTACAGCCAAACGTTTTAAGGTAGGATAAATTCGGTGGTTTGCCGAAAAAGAGCGTATAAGGGGTTTCTCCGTTTAACGTCTTTGAAGGTAGTCGGTTTCTAACGTAACAAGCGGTTGTTACTGCTTCTCCCCAAAAAGTTGGTGGGAGTTCAGACTCAATTAAATAACAACGGAGTAAATTTCCTAGCCGTAAATTAAGCGTCTCACAAATCGAATTTTGCTGTGGAGTATTTTTGACAGTTAATCTATGTTGAATTCCACAATCTTTTAAGAATTTAGAAAATTCATTACTCGTATACTCTCCCCCATTATCTGTTTGCAAAATTTTTATTTTACAACCCGATTGGTTCTCCAAGAAACTTTTCACCTCTTTAAATGCATTAAATGCTTCTGATTTATGCTTTAAGAGTTTTACAACTGCATACCTGCTATAGTCGTCTACGAAGGTGATAAAATATACGTTCTTACCAAGGGACTCCACATCAAATGGTCCGACGACATCAGAATGTATTTTATAACATTTTATAGTGGACCTCTCACTTTTATGTGGAAATGGGGCTGCGGTGAGTTTTCCTTTCACACAGGTTTCACACAAGTAATCCGGGCATTTGGTTTGTCCATTCACATCGATTCCTAGAATGTTGTTATTCTTTATCGCGTTTTCCAGGTATTTGAAGTTGAGGTGTCCGAGGCGTTCGTGCCATCTGATTATATCCGCCTTCCTTTTGGTGTCCAGGGAGTCACTTGCAAGGGCCGATGAGGGAGTGTCCAATCCTTTCAAGGTGTAGAGGTTACCTCTTCTTACTCCTTCCAACGTCTGTCCGGTAGGGTGTACGATGCTCGCTCCGTCTCGGGTAAAGGTGACGGTGAAGCCTTTGTCGCAGATTTTGGAGATCGAGAGGAGGTTGTTTCTCAATCCTGGGCAGTAGAGCGTCTCGCTGACTTCAATTTCTGCTTCTTCTCCATGAATCAGGGTAGCAACTTTTGCGGTACCAATTCCATTTATTTGGGTGGTGGACTGGTCTGCCATCATCAGATTATTTTCTATAGTAGGAGAAATCGAATCAAAAATCTTTCCATCTGGGCTTAAGTGTGATGAACTGCCTGAGTCTAGTATCCACTGTTTTTGGTCGTTAGAGTCTATGCGGTTTGTGGAATAAGTCACCTCTGTATTGAGTGAAACGTGTTTATTTTTCACTCCGGAACAATAGCAGTCCGCGGCTTTGTGTCCTGGTTTGGAGCACTTGTAACAGGTTATTTTAGCTGTTTCTTTTCCATTTTGGTGTTGCTGTTGTTGTGGCCACTTCTTTTTCTTGAAGGGTTTCTTGTTGCCGTTGTTCCACTTTGGCTTGTCTGCGGTCGGCTCATCATGATGTGGATTTCTATTTTTCGAAAAATATGCCTGTTCAGGGGTTGGCATCTTATCTTTTGAATTTCTAGCTTCAAATTCTTCCAGCAGCTTAACTTTTAGATCATCTGGCGACGGTAGTTTGTCCCTAGTTTCGATTGCGATGCGGAAATTTTCATAGTTCGCGGGGACACTGTACAGCATTAAAATGGCCAATAAATCATCTGCAATCTTGACGTCGAGTGCGTTCAGCTTATCCACAGTATCGGTAAAACTATTTAAGTGTTCTGCCATATTTTCACTGTTCGTCATTTTTCGAAACAAAAGTTGCTTCAACAGCGATGCCTTTTTGGCGGGACCTTTTGATTCGTAAATCGACTCTAATTTTGTCCACACGTCGTTTGAAGTTTCACAATTTTTTATATGGCATAGTTCACTTGGACTCATGGCTAGGATGATGTCAGCTTTGGCTTTAGCGTCAGTAGTTGTCCATTTTTCCCGATCAGCAGCTACTTCTGGTTTTACGTTTGTTCCGTTGACAAAACTCCAGTGATCATTCTTGATCAGTACTGCTTCTATTTGGATCCTCCAAGTAGAATAGTTCGATTTATTGAGCTTTTCTATGCTGTTGACTTGGGCCATAGTCGTATAAGTCCAGAGGTAAGAGCAAATGAAAGAAAGTTCTCGTGCTGGCAATGGCTGCTAAGACGACGGTTAGCTTTCTAAGCCTAACCTCGCTACTCTTCAAAAAGTCCAGAGTTTTCGCGGCGGAGTCGTGCCTGGTCCCATAACCTATCGGAGAGGTTAGGGATCGATCCAATTATTATTATTAGAGTTGAAACAGCAAACATCATTTTATTATAAGTTGAAGAGCATTAGACAAAATACGACACTTATACAATCACGCCATTTTTATAACAAGAACATTCTTAGAGTTACAACACATACAACACAGAGGGCGCTACCGTCACGCAGGACGGGCTTATTTAATGAAAGGTAGAAGGGGTGAGATTGACTTACACCAATAGTTCAAAACACATACTATGAATTTATTGCACATTTTATTACATTAAACTTTGATGTTTAGTATTTTCCATGAAAAATCTCTTAACAAACAGCTGTCAATTTCATTTTAGTACTACTTCAAAACTAAATAAATCTTAAAGTACGAAATTGTTTAATAAATATCGATCGAAATTGTTAAATATATTTTTAAAATTCTTAAAAATATTATTTTAGTAACGAAACCTCTTCAGATGGTTTCGTGAGTTATTTAATTTAACCGATGAAATTCTTTATTAATTATTATCATTTTAATGTATTGTAATTGGATTTTAAACTATGCATTTCATATCTGTAAAAAATGAAATACGTGCATTTATTTGAAAATATTTAATTAGTTTTATTTAATTTTAAGATGCTAAAGATTTGCCTATGGGGACGAACATATGAATTATAAGGTACTTTAAATTAATTATTCGCCTATCGTAATGAAAAATAAAAATGCATTTGATTTGAAAGTATTGAAATTGTTACGCACCAAAATTATTTTTTTCTTAGCAAAATAATCAAATGTGAAAATGTTTATAAATATTTATTCTGACATATTTTTTAAGCAAAGCTTGTATAAAAAAAGTTTTTACAATTTATTTGAGGAATAAGTACGTGCTTGTTTGTTGTATCGTTGTCGTGTCCATGTATATCCTATTGAAGTTGGTTGCCAGCGTCTCCTAACAATCTGGACTTTTTTTTACACTAATAAGGATGAAGAAAAACACTTAGATAATAACACTTTATTGACAAGACAGACATCCATGCTCTTTCTAGCCGTGATTCGAACCCGGGACCTACTGGATGGAATTCAGAAGCGCTATCCACGATGCTGAGTAGGGGCCCGGATGGCCGAGTGGTTTGGACCATTAAGCTAGCAGTCTGCGCGCTGTAACGGGTGCGGGTTCGATTCCCACCTTCGCCCTGGGCGTACTTCCTTTCTTTGTGCCAGTAAAAATTCTTTCTGTGTATGTCTTATACTTGACGAAAGCTTATAAGCGGGTCTCTGATCAAGCACAAAAGCCGGAATACAAATGTTTTCTACCCTCGATACCCTCAATGCTGAGTAGGTGGAGTGTGCTGTATTTCTACTCGTATATAAAAAATGCAATTTTTTAGTAATAAATACATTTAATTTACATTATTACTATTTTAATTTTTTTACAAAATGAAAATTATTATCTAAATATTTTTGTTAGTGCTCTTACTAAATTTAAAATTAAATCTTCTCTCTTCAGTACAAAGGCGGTAAGAAGTACTTGATATAAACCCACAAGAAATTAAGGAGAACAAAGAAAAACGAATTAGAATCTAGAAATACATATTAATCATACCATGACGAATGATAAATTTAATACTTAGTATAAAACGTGATACATTGCACAAAACTAATTGGAGTTGTTCTTTGATTGATTTTCAAGTATTTGAAGTAGAATTTCACTTCTGTAGTAGGACAGTTCCAAACAACCGAAAGGCACGTACTATAATTTGAAATGAAGGACGAAATATCAAGGTATTGAAATCAAGCGAGTATCTTTGTGAGTGTTACAGTGAAAGTAGTGTTTTATATGATATGGTTACATGACTACCAAGTGAACTTACTATACTTGTTATTTAAATGCTATTTAAACAGTGACAAGGGCTGAAAGTAGAATTTTATTGTACAGCTGGGGGAAAAAAACGATCCACCCTTCGTTTTTCGGCTTCTATTGGTCAAGGAATTTTGTGAAAGGTGTCATTTTTCAGGAAATAGCTTAAGGAATTGAGAACTGGTAACCAAAATTGTATAAAGGGTCGTCTACATATTAAAATGAGTACCAACTTTGAAAATTCCAATAGCAACACCCATTTTTTTTTTACATAAAAATGTTCAGCACCTTCAAAATACCTTAGGTATAAAAAATAATTATTTGTTTTGCATTATTTGCCGATATATTAAAGCATTAATTTTGAACGCGATTAGGGGGAAATCTCTAAATTGGAAAAGGTAATATTTAGGGTGTCTTTTCGAAACGACAAGCTAACAAAGGAGTTACCATAATCTCGCCAAGGGATGCTAGAATTAAACCTTCTTCACTAATATTGTGATTTTTTTATGTTTTTAACCTTTTTTTTTTATTTGGATTTTAAAATTCAGAAATAAAATAAAGGGTAGACGAGAAAAAATTTAAT
The DNA here is from genome assembly GCA_019343175.1 of Oedothorax gibbosus. NCBI lineage: Eukaryota > Metazoa > Arthropoda > Arachnida > Araneae > Linyphiidae > Oedothorax > Oedothorax gibbosus. Next base: position 21,577,305 of record CM033271.1, read on the forward strand.
TTTAAATTAAGTCACATATACGATTATTTATAACGAACAGATTTTCAAATGCGATTAGTTACAATCAGATAGACAAACATGATTATTACATTTATGTTTTACATTTTATGCAAATTTTTGTTTCATTCAAATTGCTACAAAAAGTTTGTTTAAAATTCGGAACACTGGGTCTGGGACATATCCCGACAGCCGAAATCCCGACACGCCGAAACCCGAATGAGTCAAAATCCCGAATGGGTCTAAATCCCGAAAATAGATTTTTGTCCATTTCTCGATTTTTTTTTAAATATTAGAGATTATTTAGTTATTTAGTTAATCAGTTAGTTAGTCAGTTAGTTAGTCACTTAGTGTGTTAGTCAGTCAGTTAGTAAGTTAGTTAGTCAGTCAGTTAGTCGGTTAGTTAGTCAGTCAATTAGTCAGTCAGTTAGTTAGTCAGTCCGTTAGTTAGTCAGTCCATTAGTTAGTCCGTTAGTCAGTCAGTTAGTTAGTCGGTTAGTCAGTCCGTTAGTTAGTCCAGCCTGACTAACTTAGTCTAACTGACTGTCAATCAGTGAACTGACTGACTCACTGACTAACTGACTAACTGACTAACTTACTAACTGACTGACTGACTAACTAACTGACTAACTAACGGACTAACTGAATGACTAACTAACTGACTGACTAACTAACGGACTGACTAACTGACTAACTAAATAACTTACCGAATAAGTAAATAAATAAGTAATCTCAAATAAAAAAAATTTAAAAAATCGAGAAATGGACAGAAATCTATTTTCGGGATTTCGACCCATTCGGGATTTCGTCCTTGTCGGGATTTCACCTTTATCGGTAATATAAACCACATATTACAAAACGAGAGTTACGATCTTAACACGATATTTAAGGAAAGCAAAATAAAATTACGCAGAATGATTTGGCAATGATTTTTTTAACCAAGGCAGTGGGCACTAATCATTTTAAATAATCAATGTGGTAACAATAAAATATGCTAAACACCGAATTGCAGCTCCCCTTCAGGGACATGTCTAAATTGTGGAGGTGGCGATAGATGGCAGCATCTGTCATATATGTGTGTGTATGTCGTGTCCGTCCTTCTTGACGATGGTTTATAAGCGGTCTTTGTGACCGAGCACACAAGCCTGAAAATATATGTCTAAAAACCTACCTACCTACCGAATTGCAATAATATTTTAGGGTATTTAATTTTTACTATAAAACACACTTTTTGAAATTGTATTGGAAATAACATACATTCAAAAAACATAGTAATCGATATAATTTAATGTTAATTATACAAACAAACAGTACATTGTATGCACTTGAAATAAGAAAAGATTTTTAGACATTTGACAGACATCAATAATTTGAATAAACATTTACCAAAAACGCTTTTCAACCACCAAACAATGATGCAAGTTAGGATCCAATTTGCTAAGTAATTTCTTACACGGTCCTAAAATTCGTTTTTTTCACTATTTTTACAATAACTCGGCAAATAATTGTTGTTGAATTAAAAAATTCGGGATTTTGGTTCTACTCGATCTATTTTATTGATTTATGTAACAAAAATGTGGGGTTGCTATTCATGTTTTATTTTTTCTTATTTAAATTTAAATAAAAAAATAATAATGAAAAATTGATGAAAAAACTTGTGTGATTTGTTTTTGGAAAATTGAGAAGTATATAATAAAAAAAATGGGTTTAATTCATTTTATTTGTGGAGGTATGAATAAAAGTTTGTGAAACTCTTTTAACATTATGGGCGTTCAACTTTGAATGCTTATATCTCAACAAATAATGCAAATAAATAAATTTTCTTTTGGATATGGGGTATTTTGAAAAGGATAAACATTTTTATATAAAAGTAATTGGGTGTTGCTATTGGAATTTTCAAAGTTGGTACTCATTTTAATATGTAGACGACCCCTTATACAATTTTGGTTGCCAGTTCTCAATTCCTTACGCTATTTCCTGAAAAATGACACCTTTCACAAAATTCCTTGAACAATAGCAGCCGAAAAACGAAGGGTGGATCGTTTTTTTTTTCCCAGCTGTACTAATACATCCATATACTCAGTGTCATACACATCTTTTTAAACTTTGTGGTATAGTTCACTGTAATCTTAAATATTAGTTGTGACGTCAGAATAGGTTTTCAGTCTGAGGCAATTTGCGTCATTTGTGCTTTTTAAAAGTAAACACTAAGTATAGTTAAAAGTTTTAGTGCATTACGAGAACTTTTTTGCAATGCAGAAAGCCATTCGAATCTCACAGCCAGGTTTTAAGCTTATATGTCACGGAAATCACCGATAAACATTTGCCAAGAAACGTGTAAATACAATAAAACAATCCGCAATGGCATACATACCTGTCGTTCACTTACAGCATTGGTACTAAAGTGAGGGATCAGATTGCTTTTAAATAATTGGATAGGGAGTCTAATTGCTTGCTGGGCTCAACGATTAAAATATAATAGACCTTTAATCTAATAGTAAAAAGGAAAAACGAAGAGGGAACTAGATTAGAAGCTAATTTGGCGAGAAAGGTTGTAAGGTTTGACAATTTATTGCAGCGGTTTACGTATGAACCCAAAAAAAGGAAAAATAATATTTGAGATAAAAATATTTTTGTCGTAGTTTGACTACGTATAAGTTTAATACATACGCTGTATTGTTTTAAAAATGTTAATTTCCATTTTAGAACGATTGAAAAGTAAAAGCATAGTGATTGCCTATAACTAAGCGAATGTTCTCTGAATGAGTCACATGACTTTCCCAACGCTCGTGGTCCTTTCTTAGAGTTGTCAATTAGCAGGTGGTTCTCTGGTTGGGCTGGCGGGATCTTGCCAATTAGTTCCCCTGATTGAGATACCGAGATAAAGGGGCTCGTGCTTATTAATCTGAGAGCTCTGTCAAGCCGGAAAACTCGATTCCCGGAACGCATGAGTGGTTGGTTGGATTGTACGTTTCCTGCTGCCTTTCATGGAGCTCTAACACAGCTAATTGCGTCTCGTAATTTAGAACCCTGGTAAGTGCCGAGGTCGACACCTGAGTAGGCACCCAAGACACATATTTGACTCCACAAATTTGACGATCACGTATGTCGCAGTGTAATCTAGACAAATACAGACAAACATACAGCATAATTATCCAAACTCATACAGGATTCAAACCTGGGACTTTCTGATTGCCTGGCCAGTTCCCAGACCATTCAGCCGCCCAGTCGGCTGCTTGAAGAATAAACTGATGATGTAATGTTTCTAAATACATTGGATACCAATAGAGGTTTTGGAGGAGCATTCTTATCACTAACTTAAGGAACTATTTTTTTAGCTATGTTAATTATATTTTCAGTAGAATTTTTATTAGAAGAGTCGTATTTTTATACTCGTTTGAAGCTACTGTATCTATCTTAACAGCAAAGTTTTGAAATTTTGAAACAATTTGCTTATATTTGGTTATCTATGTTTGCATATAAGGAAATTGGTAATCTAAGTTAAATATATTTTTATTTGTCAATGATTTTCTAAGTTTAAAAGTTGTTGTCTATGTATACGTATTGAAAAATAACTTAAACGGTGTCTAATTGTTTGATGACGCTTATTATATGTGCATCAATAAAAGCAAAGGAAACTGTCTTACGAACATATATTTTTGTAAGTGTTTTGATAAATGTAAAGAACTTTGGACAAAAGCTAACCATATAACGATATAGCAGGCCTGCAACCTACCACTGAACAGATTAGGACGAGATACTCTGACAACCCTCCACCGCAAACCATATTAGAAAACGTCCATAAAATACGTGTTACTTTTAGAGGGGGAGCATCGAGCCGAATATATCATCAAATCTCACGTAGGGGGGGGGAGAGGGGTGTCGTCAAAAATCACGTAGTTTTTCCAGCAAAAAAAATCAACGGAAAATACAGTTAAATTCTAGTAAAATATGTTTTCTCGTTTAAATTTGACAAATTTTACATCAAAAAATTTATCGTGGCTTTCCGACCCATATTTTAAAATATTGAAAATTGAGCTTGAAAAAACTTTTTAAATTTCACCAAAGAAGTCAAGGTACAAAAAAAAAAGATTTTTGAAAAATCTTCGTCCGATAGGTACAATGCATCAAACATCAATTAGACTACTGTGTTTGTATTTTACACAATTAAAAAAAGTTACTTTTTAAAGTTCATAAAATGTATCATTAAATATTTATATAATTAATGCAAATAATTGAATGTTAATAACTAAAGAAAACCTATTTATGATATTAAAATGTAGGAAAAATATATAAGAGTTATTTGTAAACAAATAGTATTTAATATAGACAACTACCTTTTGGTTTTACGTTTTGATTTACCAATAAAGTAGTCTTTATTATAAAATTCGTAAGAATGAATAAAATAAATAATTCAGGATGTTAAGAATTTACTTAAAACTGCACACAAAAGTAGTCAATAATAGTAAAGTAAAATTTATTCAATTCGGAAAACAGAATTACATTACATAATTAATAAATTATTCACCTAGTCCCTGTTTCACAATATTTCATTAACTATTTTAAAAAACGTTTTTATATTGACACAAAATCACAGTAAAATACATTCTCCAGTCGTTTTTTTTTGGGGGGGAGGCGTGCCAAAAATGGCACCGAGGTTGCAGTGCCGTCTCATCCGTTACCTTCTCCTTATGTCATCTACCTCCATAATCTTTTGAGCTTCTCCCTGAGGTACAGATAACAACATGGAGGATGATAAAAAAGAACAAATTACCACGAAGTCCTTACCTTAAAGTCATAGCCATTCTTTCACCCGGTGAATTTGGAACTGATAACGACACTCCCTTTCGTTTGGAACAAATAACTGGTCAAATAATGTGCAAATAGTACCTTGTACTCTAGGGCAGTTTGGAACAAATAACGCCAAAGCCCTTTACTCTGCTGGGAACTTTGGTACCGCTAACGAAAAAAGGAATTTACTCCACCGTGGAGTTTAGATCAGATATCGACAGAGGCCTTTACTCTGCCAGAGAATGTGGATCAAGTAACAGCAAACGCCCTTTACTTTGCCAAGGATATTAGAACCAATAATTTCGATGTAATATTCGTAAAGAGTTTTACTCTTTAAATATGTAATTTGTGGGGAAATTGGTACCGATAACGACAGACCCAGTTACTCTGCCGCGGAGTTTGGAACATATAACGAAAGAGGACTTTACTTCTCCATGGAGTGTGAAACAGATAACGACAGAGACATTTACTCTGCCGAGAAGTGTGGAACTGATAACAACAGAAGCCTTTACTCTGCCGGGAAATGTGGAACAGATAAATACAGAAGCCTTTACTCGGCCGTTGAATGTGGAAAAGATAACGGCAGAAGTCTTTACTCTGCAGGGGAGTGGAACAGATAACGACAGATGCCTTTATTCTTTCGGAGAGTGAAACAGATAACGACAGAGACCTTTACTCTACCGGGGAGAGGAGCAGATAACGACAGAGAACTACACCCTGCCGGGAAATAGAACAGATAACGAAAGAGGACTTTACTCTGCTGGGGTGTGGAACAGATAACGACAGATGCCTTTACTCTGCCGGGGTGTAAACAGATAACGACAGCGGCCTTTACTCTGCCGGGGAGTGGAACACATAACGACAGAGGCCTTTATTCTGCCGGGGAGTGGAACAGATAACGACAGAGGCCTATATTCTGCCGGGGAGTGGAACAGATAACGACAGTTGCCTT